>JASMMZ010000002.1:141580-231832 GCA_038502455.1 Anisogramma anomala | reverse complement strand
CGATCGTTAATATACTGGAAAGGCTAAAGTTTGTTAAGGCTTAGGCAAAAAATTATCATTACTAGGGATAACGGTAGTTGAGACTATTATTAGGCTTATTACATTTCACATTATAAAATCCCCTAATATTTCCTTTTTTCATATGGAAGATATGAAGACCCTTAACGTCAACTTTGATATGAAAGTTAATAAACTAATTAGAAACAATTAAGTTTTTCTCTATCTTTTGAGGTATGGGTATTCATTGTTTTATTCCAAGGCTTAACACTAATGTTATTAAACCAAATAATGTCATAAATTTACTAAGAATATAAGCGCCTTAATCATCAAATTATTAATAGCAGATATAGAATACTCGATTTTAAAAACCATTGAAAAGAAATGTTATTACTGTTTAATATATACTCAAGACACCCGAAAAGTCAAATTTATATCAAAGAACGATTGAAAATTTAACCACGAGATCATTATTCATGTATTTCACTAAGATAACGATCCTATGTTTCACGTTATTGATATAATGAACTCTCTTTACGAAACCAATTCTCTAAAGTTCATATCGGACGAGGATACGTGGGAAATTTCAATGATTTTATAGATTATCACTTACTTCGGGCTACCAAATATCGTCTTTTACAATATGAGTACCAATTTCACGGTGGCGAGGTTTTAGGCTAAAGTTAAAATAATTGGCATCTTGTATAAATAGGTGTGTATAGGAGCCTATTACAGTATTGAAAAGATCGAAAAGATAAACGCACTACAACGCTAATCGTACGATATACTTAAACTGAAGATTAAAAGCTTGGAGGATTAAAAGTAAAGCTTTTGGATAACGGTAAAAGACCGAAACAACATTATGGGCACTAATAGATTAATACTAACATTACTAGTCTTTAAAGTATACCCACGTTTTACAAGTAAATTTACACCATTATTTATTTCCTACGAAACATATGTAGTATAAGGTAAAACATTAAAAAAACTACGAAAGGAATTAAGACATAGTTAAGTTAATAATACTTTTTACAATAGTAATAGTGTTATGATTAACAATATTTTAATTTTTCTGTTATGGAGTCAAGTGTTCGTATAGATGGAGATAGATAAATATTATCACCTATATAAATACACAAATATCGCTAACATTGAAGTAGATATTGAAACTACTAACAACTTTGCAATGTTGAAACAACACAAATTAAGCCTTATATTCAAGCGATGAACGATTGTGATAAAAACGTTCAAACCAAACGATCAAGTTAATACGACGCTATATCACCTGTTATCGACAAGCTATAGACGCTTTCGGCGCAGAAAATTATCAAAAAGAAGGAACTTTAGATAAGGAATACACACCGAGTCGTATTTATGATACTGGTTAGGTAATAAGAAGAAAAACAGGACAACAAGGGCTTAACATTAAAGTTCTAGGCTTAAAGTATTATGAAGACTTTCGGAAAACCCGTTCAAAAAGTGATGAAGTCGAAATTAACGAACTTCTAACTCGGGGAGTTGTATAATTTGTTCCAAAAACCAAATTCAACTTCGTTGACTCAAATATCACGATTTTGAAGTATAAGATTATACCTAAGGTTAAAGATAAAACCACGGAGCAGCCATATGAAAGGTAACGCTAAATAGCTTAAAGATATGGAAAAAAACGCAAATATTGGACTTATATATAATCTCCTACGATTGAAAAGATTAAACAACGTTTAATGGTTGCTTTAACGGCAGATTTTCTTAACCAAAGCAAATATAAAGCTCACATGAGATACCCGTCTAATAATGTAAATATATACCTAGTTAACGATCGATTTATAACGATTTGTATTACTGCATCTATTATAGGAACCACAAACTACATAACTTTCAAGGAGTGTAATACAATGTATCAAGCCATTACACGAATTAGTTGAAATATATATTCATTCGTTACTAACCTATTAGTCGCGTTTTAGGTTATAATTATTTATCAAACCTTGAATATACGATCCCTGTTTACTAATTAC
Source organism: Anisogramma anomala (assembly GCA_038502455.1). Taxonomy (NCBI): domain Eukaryota; kingdom Fungi; phylum Ascomycota; class Sordariomycetes; order Diaporthales; family Gnomoniaceae; genus Anisogramma; species Anisogramma anomala. The sequence goes on along the minus strand of JASMMZ010000002.1, from coordinate 229,817 downwards.
GCGAAATAATAATTCGTCTCATTAGGTATATAAACTAATGATACTCTAATCTTCGAAATTACTGGCTTTATAACATTGGAATACTAGGAAATTAAAGATCCTAAGTTCATAAATTTCAAGCTGGTTACAACATTGTCGAAAAGAAACCAGTATAACTTTAACCAATCGTTGATCCGCGTACTTAATATTAATATGAGCCTCAGTTTTCGCCAAAAAAAAAAAAAAACAGAGAGCTAACTTCTCCACAATTAATACGACTAACGTAGCCAAAGTCCAACAATACTTGGAATAGTATACCTGTATCAAGTATATCGCCTCCTTATACCAACCGAGAGTTGCCTACGGCCTAATAATTGAAATACAAACATAAAACCTAATAAAAAGATTGCAACCGGTAAAATAAAAGGCTAAACTATCATATGCAAAACTTGAAACAAGAGATTAATTTAGTTCCGATTAACCTGTTGAGAGCTAAATTGATAATTAACACGAATGGTATCTTTACAAATAGTACCGAATTATCGTTATAAATCGAATTCCTTATAATCCCCGTCAATAAGAACAAAAAGAAAAACTAATTTGGAATTACCAGCAACCTAATTTATTATACCTTAGCCAAATGCAAAAAGATTACATAATGTATACTGACTTTAGGGTTTGCATCATAATTAATAACTTTGATATAGGTATAGCACTATGGGAAACCTTTAATATCATCACCATGAAGCTAATAATTATATCTATTTCAGTGGTGATTTAAATCGAATCAAAGAGCTTATTTGAGCGCCATTTGAAGCTTGGCCCACCAGTAAAAAACGCTTGATAATTGATGTAATAGCACTTTGTAAAGCGAATAAAAGAAGGGAAGTTAAAAAGTTCCGATAAATTGATAAGAAGGACAATCTTCATAACTCTATAACGAGGGTATGACCAAGCAAATCCCTTAGATAGTTTACTGACAGCAATGGGCTGATTATACAAATTGAGGACGACGTCAACAGTTTCTCTGGCTAAGAAAAGTCACATGCCAATGGATAAGAATATACTGGTAAATAGTAAAACTACTAGAGGAGTAGGAATACCGACTTTTTTTAAATGGTAAGGTTAAACTAAAGGTAATACGCAGTTAATTAATTAATGTACAGTAAAAAAAAAACTAAAAGGCGGCTTAACTCACAGTAACAAAAACAGCCAGTAATACCAAGGGTAATAATGGGAGCAATGACACCTTAATTAACCTATATATGGTAACTAAATTAGCAAACCACTTAACCTAAGAGAGTTAAAAAGGCTTATAGTGACGGTACACTAATACGCGTAAATATATAACAAAGGACTTATGTATATGAATAGATGAAGGTAAGACTTTGAACTGTAGGATAATTAAAGGTAATTAGGGTCGATTTAGGTGCGAAAATTAACTGGGATTCACAGAGGTTTGGCTCATCGACAAAGATTGTTGGTAGGTCTTTATTGTTACAATGTAGTTGACTCAAATTACTATGGTCGTAGTAATTGGTGCTGCATTGAAATTGGTTTTGATTGATGTTATAGGTTCTAAGTTCGATAGACCACTATCCGTTTTACACGCTAATTGGTATAGTCAAATTCTTTGGTCTGTGCCCAACTTTGAAATGGGTATCTACCACACTGCAATTGCAGTGTAGTTCCACAAACTGCAGTTGATTTTTAGTTAGTACAATCAACTAAACTGACTGTTTAGTTGACTTAACTTTATTACGTTAAACTGCTATTCCAACAAGGATGTAGTTTAGGGGCAACCTGAAAAGTTTGATCGACTTCACTAGCGTATGAGTACAAAACAAAAATCTACCAGTATTGAAATAATAATAATTGCCGTGCAATAGGTCAAAAATGCTTATATCAAAGCTAAGAATACAGACTACTAATTCATTGATTAAATATGTATATGCCAACTATATTAGCTGCAAGTAAAGTACAGGATACGCCTACTTCATACAAGGGTATGTGCCAAGAAATTAGCTATACAAATTAATGTATCAACCGGTTAGAGGTTTGCGAAACATAGAATAATGCATCTTCCACTTGACCATATGTTACTATTGTTACTTCGACCAATCAAATCAACAACGCTGCAATGTCTAAAGTCCTACAAACATAACGAATACTTTCGTTCAAAGGGATTACGGAATTTTTTAAGTAGTATAGAGACCAGATATTGGGATATGTCGATTACGTCCAGTGTAGAGTAAAAAACCACGTTTATTACATTAAATATGTAATATTTAATAATATGAATTCCTTCCAAAATAATTGGAAGTGGATATTTATATATATATATATTATACCTAGTAGTACGATGTTTGGTCAATATTCTTTGTTGAATAATGAAAACGATTAAACACTAATGAATCATCCTTCCTAACACATTTATATACAGCACCTATATTTCTTAGTACTACCACCAGACCTACATACAATTCCGTAATATCGACAGCGAATTTTTTTCAATGGCTTCTTCTATAGCGAACTTTAAAGAGACATATCGACTACGCGCACCATTAATAAGTTGAAAAAGGCTGCCTAACCTTTATAAGTTACCTAAGGGCCTTATCATATTCGATAGGAAACTGGATTCCTCACGGAAGTAAAGGATCTTATCACTTAAAGAACCTAATTTTTTCTCGCCAATTTCGTTTATAGCGCTTTCAATATATAATGGCGTTATTTTAAAGTTTGTGAATCTATATATATGATTTATCAATAGGTTATTAAGACCTTTATTGTAAGATTTAACAGATTCAATTTTACTGAATATCGTGAATTCATATTGCGTATCTCGGGGTATATTATAGATCATTTCGTAGATGGAGGCTTCACTTTGTAGGAAAATGGCCTTGTATCAGTATAAAAGCTTTTGCTCCTTTCCTTCTCTCATTTCAGGTAAATGAAGTATGCATAAGGAAATTTCTCAGAGTCCTTTAACACTTTTTTCTCTGCCGTTTACAAGATGGCTTCGATATTACTAGCCTCTCTAGAAAATAAAGGTAGGAAGGTTTTAAGTTAACGAATCCAAATACTATGTAGATTAAGATAACAGTTTATTATAGGACGTCGGTTTTAATAACATTGTAAATCATCTTTATATGTAAGAAAGGCTGTCAGGGTGTCTTTTCCAATTATATAAAATATCATTTCATATAATGTATTATACCTTATAGAGGGAAATAGATTTACAGGTTTTTATCAAAGTCCTCGAAGATTTGAAAAGTAATGTTGAAGGGTTTTATTTTCGATAAATCTTTGTAAAACTAGTATAATTAAACTCGTCCGTTATGAAATCGGTAAATAAAATCTTTAAGGGGTATATTTTACTTTGGCCTAATACAAGACTTAGTTATTAAACTTTTAAGGTGATAATATCGACGTTATTACATAAATTTCGGGGAATATTCATTATATTTCACTTATCTTTGTATATATATATAGTGATAAGGATTTTATACGTTAGGTACACCTGTTCTATTGGAAAATCTCAATCGAGATTTCGAATGTCAAAAACAAAAAAATTGTAATTTAGGTAGGAAGTATACCAATAAATGTTAATATATTGGTATATAGTGTTGTGGTCAAACATAAAAATATATTCAAAAATTGTGCCAAATTATATTAACAATTAAGATACTAAGGATGAAGAGAGAAGTTTGAAGTGGTATTTTATGAAGGACTTATGTGCACGGTCCGCACACAATCCTTTGCATTCCTTCATACATAACGTCAGTTGACTGCACCCAGACCGCGCTCAGGTTGGGTACTATATATCCCGTTATATATAGAGTTACTTAACTTCTAAATTTAATTATCTGTAGCCTACGTTTATAATATACCCCCCTTTTATCCCCCTTCAAAAAAAAAAAAAAAAAAAAAAACTTTACAAATATCGTTGTTTTACCAGTGAAAAATAAATACGAATTGTATCTGTATAAGGTACGGATCGGGTGCAAGCCGAACTTAAGCCTTTTAACCTTATCATTTCATTATTCCTGAGCTGCATAACTTTATGAATCTGCAAAATATTTACCGATTTTGGGCCGCTCGCGTATATAAAAACAGCGCTTATAGTCGCTCTTAATTCCTTCTTTTTTGGTCTCTTTCAATCGTTAATTCGTCCTCCGCTATCTGGTTTTCGTTGAAAAAATTAATCTAAGTTATAGCTATTCTTTTCAATCCTTATTTTACCCTTTTTCCTCCAAGTAATTTGCTTCTTTATTATCATTATTTACGTATCTATATTTCATCCTCTCCACCTTCAGCATTGATATAGTTTTTAAAAGTCTTGGTATAGGTTACGTTACTGCCGACGATTTTAGTGGCGATAACTCACTACCCGATAAGATATATCATCTATATGTACCTTAATACTTTTACCGTTAACCGCTTATTATGGGCACCCTGCGCGATAGGGGATCTTTTAGTATTTGACGATAGCAAAAATAAAGTTAAACTTCTCCCCTTTTAAGCGAAAGATATTTATATATTTCATATGAATATTTCGTGAATTTTAGGGGTGCTTTTAATTTAAGTTCCTATTGACAACTCCTTTAATTACCACGTTCGTCATAAATTTTATAGTAAAAAGTTCCAGAATTTCATATCGTAGGGAATTTTAGTATGTATCAACAACTTCTTTGTACGTTTCAACAACCTAGTTATTTGTAGATTTCCTTTTTTTACACGTTTTATTTCGATGGTTCTTTATGGCCTCCTAAAACTACGCTTTTATCTTATTTTCTATCTATAAAAGTTATAGTAACCACTAGGGTTATAAAGCTGTTTTCGTTTTTTCCTTTTAGAATTTAATCAACTAGTTTGTTCGTTTGCGCGATATCTTCTATGCATAAAGCGTACCAAAAATCGCGGTTATTTAATTCGCGATGTCCCAATCAATACCCCCCTACCCCGCTTTTCTCCCCACTCCATTATCACTTAGGACGTACTCATCCTCATCTTTTGTGGTCTGTAATCGTATGCCGTTTTATAACCGCGCCTTAGCTCGTAATATTTTCCTCTCAGTTTCCTTTTCTGTCTGCATAAGCACATTTATAATCTTATTCAAGGTCGTGAAAATAACTTTACTATTTATCTATGTCTTTCATCACTAACATTGAATACAGCCTACAGAGTATAGCAAGAGATATTTAAAACTTGACCGTAAAAGTTTATCAATCCCGTTCGTATATTCCTCGCCAACATTATATAAAAGCAATACCACCAGGTAAATCAAGAGGGTGTTAATAACCGTAACTATGTTAAACGCATTGTTTAAGCGTAGATAAATATGTTATTTTTTTTGTAGAAAGTTTTTAATACCGTTTGCTTTGTTTTCCACATTTCTCTCCGCCTTATCCATCTTTATTAACATCTCCTAACTTCCGTCTTGCCTATCTCCATTTACCTCCGTCGGCGTTTCTTGACCCTCGGGACCAGGTATAATAAAGACCGTAGTTTCGCTGGAGTTCTTACTCCTAGAAGCAGGAGGACAATAATAATATTCTATAGGTAAAATTTAATAATGTTTTAGTAGAAGTTGTTTCACAGGTGGATTACTATCTAAGAACGTCAAATATTACATGCTCAGCTTTATATAAAGTCTTATGATAAAATAATAATAAGATTTCTCTATTTTTCAGTACTAATATACTAGTTTTAGGGTAAAGGCAACTTATTAGATATGAGTTTTATAGGGTATATTCGTTGTCAACATAGAGAAAACAGGTTGTGGTAAAATTACACGTCTTCTAATTGCGATTTTTATTTATCTCAAGTCGCAATTTATTCGTAGTTACTCCGCAACATTTCCTTTAGTATATTGTATCCTTTTAACTCAATTACTATAAAACATATATAACCTCTTTCCATTTAAGAGGTTAAGATATTTTGGATTTGAAATTCTTCATATATACCATTTTCATGTTGTTAATATGGATTTTACTTTATTCATAAATCGTTACTAAGCGGCCAAGCTACAATTTACTTCATTGCAGAGTACACAATAATGTACTATACTGTAAGGTGTATTCTTGCATAGTATATGATAGCGTATCACTGCCTAAAAGGAGCATTAGAAAAGAGTATGGTACAAAGCCACTACCCAGAAGTGATATTGACAAAGTACATAGTAAAGTGCCACGAACCGAATAAGAACTTAAAAGTTTTTACTTAAAACGTGTACTATGCGGATCATTTATCTCCCTTTTAATTATTTGTTTTTAATATACATTATGACGTTTTTCTTACTAATATTACGTTTAAGTACCTATTATAACGATTTATATTGCCATTAATTACATATCGATTAAATCAATCATGAATAACATAGGAAAGATGAGTCGAAACTAAGTTAAATACCAATAACGGTATATTGTAATATTTTTAACAATTTGCACTTCCACATTACTTTTCATAAAAAACGTACGAGAATATAGACATACTATAGAGTAAAGTAACTTTATAAAGAACTAGTCTAATATAAAATCATTAACTTGGCTAGGACCCTTTGAATACTAATATCTCTGTTATGGTATCCGTTGATTCGATTAGTACTTGAAACATATTCAGACTCTTATTAAACAACGTTTCATGACGTATTAGGAAATGTTAGCCAAAATCACTAGATTTTGGGAACCCTACATTAAACACATCCAATTCGAAAGTAATATACGAACCGTTTATAAATTTCGAACATAATTGAAATACAACTTTCAAGGTGGCCCGGTTATTCCTTCACTCCTAAAAACTAATATTCAAATGTTTTACTAAAATACATACAAAATTCCTTAAACATATCTTGAATCTCTTCAGTTCAATTCTAGAATGATAAATACAACATTTGAAGTCTTTACTTTCCAAAGTGTCACATACTTCGTTAAACTTTATAAATAAACCCGATACATAACTCTCTCCATTTACCCTACCATGTTTACCATCCATTATTCACCCTAAATCATACCATTTATCTAAATTATTATTTACGATATTTATGTTTACTAGCTATTTAGTATATATAGTTCTTACAAAATTAGTAAACGCCTAATTTGAAAAACTTAAATTGTTTGTAGTTATGCCTTATTTATATTCATTCAATGTAGTAAGCGTTAGAAGCCTCATTTGGACCACCTTAAAGTAGGGTATTTATATATTATTCACGTAGTGTACTCTTTTCCTTAAATCTTTTCAGTTCGTATATTTTTATTTATTATGGATATTACAATATACCTCTCTAGATAGTATACCTAGGGCAAGTAGTAGTACACTCTATTTCAGGATACACGATAATGTGTCACGCTATAGGCTGCACATTTGCAAGATGCAAAGTACACCATGTATAGATCTGTTTGGAATGGTTATACCAGACCGACCGGCAATGCGAGGAGCGGTTTAGAGTAGTACGCTTTAGGCGAGGGCTAATAAGTCCTTAGTCGTGGCGTACACCTCTGAATGATTTTCCTTTGTATTTTAATCTTTACACTATAGTAATAATATAACTATTAGTCTTTTAAATTCCTTATCATACATAAATAGGTTTTAAACCTTACCTATACTAATTAGTAACCGATTCGGTGGATTATAAATAGCCCAAGAAAAAAGAAACAAATACAAGTTGAATACCTTTAGCATGATATTATAGCAGTCGCAAATTTTTGCATTTTAACACTTTGTCTTTACAAAAATAGTACGTAGACGTGTAAAAAAGCTTTAAAAATAAAGTCACATTCAAAATTATAACTTTAATACTACATTTTTAACCCTTACTTAATGCTTTATTTACTAAAAACTCTGTTATATAATTATCAATCCCTATTTAGTGATTTAACGTATTCAGGAACTTTTTAAAGAGGGTCTTATTACGTACCAGGCTACTTAAGCTAAAACTACCAAGTTTCGGAACCTTTAATTGGGATATATCCGATTTGCGATATACAAACTCTTATCTTAATTTAAAAGTAGTTATGATACACCTATACGAACCAACCGCTCCAGCAAAAGCGGTTACGTATTAAGAAACCAAACCATTTACTTAATCAAGTTCGGTTACGAGACACTCATACGGTCCAATTACCAAATACGGTATTACATTACGTACCTTCCCATAATTACCCTTCATTTTCGCTATTCGCCTTATATTTCCTTTTCTCCGTTCGCCTTTCCGCGTTTGCTTTACTTGTTCTTAATTTAATTTTTATAATATTTAAGCTTTCCTAGCTGCTTATCTAGCGTAACATTATTAAGCGTTTGGATAACTAATTTAAAACTCTTATCTAATTTACATGTACATTTTATTTATCGTTGGAAATTTTCTTATTAATAAACGCGAGCAATACTTATTTTTAATGCTTTAATTACTTAATTTGATTTATATGTGCTATTTATAAAAAGTAAAACCCTAAATGTTAGAATCCAAACGTACTCGAATTGGATTATCGCATGAAATTACCAGCATAGACCGTTCCAACATACCAAGTACTTATAAAAACTAACCGCCCTAAAAAGTTTACCGTTATAACCCTTAATACAATATTACTAAATGAAGCCAGCGCTAAATTCAGCTTTCGGGTCGAAAATATAGGAATTAGAAAGTTTATAATATACGAAATCGACCTAAGCCATTGAAATAATACCATCGATTCGTTAGTTAATGAACTCGACCTATATATGGTACACAAATACATTTTAACCGTTATGTTCTGCTATTGGGAAGAGAAACCCTGTGAACCAGATTTGTTAGATAAATATTATAAAAGTTCTTCGAACTAATCGTTCGATATATGGTAGATAGTATATTCTATTATTGTTATAGCTTTACGAATCCAATTACAAATCAAATGCTTAATACCCTAAGGGATATAAATTTCCGCTTTGTAAAATCCCAATTGGAAAAAAAAATAACTCGTCAATATACCAAACTAAAAGTATAAAGATTTATCCCCAAAGGATTTTGTAAAAGGGTGTGACTTTGGGGAATACAAAAGACTATTATTAGAAAGACGAGGATAATGCGTAAAACAACTAAATTCTGTACACATATCACAAGAAAAACAATGGAGATACTCAGGAAGGAAAAAAATTATAATCCTTATTTACCACGTGGGGATAAAATACCCTTACACCGACATATATTGTAAAACAACATCAAATATGACACCATTTCCCGAATATTAGAAATAACCCGCTCAGTTATAGTGGAAGCGGCCGAAATACCTAAAATAGCCTGATCGACTAGAAAAGAGTCGTTTAGAATACAAAGAACAACCCGATTAATGAATTGATTAATGGCTTAAAATACTAATATTTGCTTTACGGATCAATTCCCGCAAATTATGACCCCTACCGCAACCTCCTACCACACCACTTTCTTACAGATGGAAACGACTTTATAAAGCTAACTACTTTTGTTAGGCTATATAATAGGAATAATAACTAGAATAGCCAGTTTTACGACATATTCAACAATAAAATACGGGTTATTCATAGCACGTATGAAATATTAGATATTAAGCTATTTCAATTTTATATGATTTAACCAATTATACTTTTCGGATAATTTAGATAATCACATATATACTATTTTATCTAGGAAGACATATTCGTGAACTATTATAGCCGCTTGGAATTACAGTTCGATATAAGATTAACCACAAACTTTACGATAGGATTAGAATGGTATAATGGGAAAATCCGTAAGGAATCAATAGGAAAACGCTGATGAAAACCTATAAGAAATCTTTACCACCTTATTAGCTAATTGTCAAAAATGTTAGGCAACCCTTAAACCATAATATAAAGGCGAAATATTATTTGTTTAAATATTCATGAAAGTATATCACAGAAACCTCAATTTCGAACTTGTATATTTTCAACCGAAAAAAAACGTAAGGCCTTGTATATAAGTCTTAAAATATGACCTAAAACTTTAATAAGCTGATAAACAAACTTCGGATCAATATTTTAAGCTAATTAAACTAAAAACGACGGCCAAATCACGAAAGTATACCTCGCTATAATAATTTACCACGTTTTCAATCGAAAATTTAAGGTTTTCCTTAAGAAAAACGCACGCCTAAAATACAGGTATTAAAAGGAAACTTTAAAAATAGAGAATAAAAAAGTTCTTTCGAAAATAAAAGAAACGTACCGCGACTATAATAGTACTTGCAAAAAAGCACACGAAACCCCACGAACTTACAAAAGCAGTGTATTAAATACGGAAAAGTCGGCTGTTAGTTTAATAATTATCCCGCTTACGAATCAATTTGTATTAAACTATAATTTTAAACCGAATGTAAATTTAAATATCAGATAAAACTCAATTTTTAATTATATTTACCCAAGTGCGAAGGAATGAAAACCGAATTTGACGCGTACTAGCTTAAAAATATATCCGGAGCAAACGACCCTAAATATATTAATGTTTATATATCCGTCTACGATAATGAAAACGCTTAGCGAATTTTCGCCGACCTATAAAAAGCCGTCTTTATATATATTATAGGTCTAGATTCTGTAAACGTAGTGTATAACGCCTATATAACATCTTAATTTGCACTTTATCTCAAATATTGAAACATTATTCTATGTATTATGCCTGATACTAATATAAACAAAATTTCAACTCTCGGCAAACAGCAATTCAACGAACTTACGGCTAAATTTTTGAAGTTATGGTTAAAACAAATATGAAAATACCGAGATTTTATTTAGTAAAGGAAAAGCGTTATTACTCGGAACGGTCATTGTAAATAAGCGTTTTTAACAGGTTAAGTTTTACATAATGGACTTTACAACAATATTTTTACTTTGAATAACTAATATGAATGAGCTCGGAACTTAGGTCATAAATACGACCGATGAATTTTTTCGTGCTGCAAATGACTTATTCATATCGCTCCGACTTAAGTTCGGCTACTTGAGGTTTTTTATTCAAAAAACGTATAATTATGATCATCTATTTAAGTTAACTAGAATCACGGACTTTACACCGACGATTTAGATACCCGGCTATAAAAAGCCGTTTACGCGTATTCTACGTTATAGGCTATAAAAATGTACGTTAAGATGTATTCGCTATCATTATAAAGTATTGCAATAAATATTAGCTATATTTATAAATCCTACGATGTTTCAATTTTCTACCATAAGACGATATGGACATTAATTCCAAAGTAATTGTTAATATTATGTATTTAGATAGTTACCCAAATTTATTACCGTCGACGTAGTAATATTATTTCAGGCTGTTAAATTCATATAAAACCTTTCCATTACAAACTACTAGGACGTTTTAGTTAATTATTAGTTAAACATATACCACCGCGTTTTAGTTTGGATTATTTATGACGCCGGTACGGCTTTTGATTTTACCGAGTAGCGTACGATAGCTCGGATAACTGGTAGTGAATATAAGTCAATTCTAGTAAAAGTTTTATAAAGTATTGTAAAGTGTTAGCGATACTAAATATTACTAAAGGAAGCGTATATGGTATTGTCGAAGGAACTAAAGAGTGTTATTTTAAACGAATCCATCCTTTAAATAGCTTTTATCTCTGTTAAAGACAATTTTGACCTAAATAGGCTTATCCCTACGCTTTTTGTTTTAATGTCTACCCGAGGATTTATATTGACTTTACACTATTACCAGTTATAGTGTAGAAAGTTAATGTTGTAGCTAAAGCTATAGCAACATTACGTTTCTTTTGGGCAAAGAACGATTTTTCAAAAGCATTGTGTACAAAGAATGGCCTACCTAGAACTAGCGTTTTGGATTTACTATTATAATTTTAATCTTGAGTTTAGAAAACAAAGGATGAAAGAATTGGCTCTTAGGGGATTATTGGATCTAGAGGTTATAATAGACTAGTTTACTTACTAAACTTCATGAGTTCGTTTTGTTAGATAATGATACGCTAATATAAGCGAAATATAGACAGGAATAGCATGGAACCGAAAGTCAAATAACACCGTTTACAATATATTACCTAGAACAGAAAATTTAAACCGGACCCTACTTTTGTACTACCTCGAAAACACGCTTTTAACCCGATGACGTTAAATAAAAGCGGATTATTTGTACCAACCCCACTAAAACCTCGCCGGTAAAGGGGTTACCTCGATGTGAAAACCAAAAAAAGCCTTGAGAGTATTATTACAAACTCATTTGTTGCGTAAAAATGAAAAGCAAAGCGCGAACTAAATTTACAGTTTCATTGCGAAAGTATTACTATTACCTTAGATGCTTTATTCACATAATTTACCTAAACGGAAATCTTAGCTCCAATCGACTTAGTCGTATTTCATTTTAAACATTTCTATTTAGCGATTCACGATAGTAATAAGATATTTGCAACCCGCTTCGTTTACGAAGTTAATGATAAAATCGGCAAACTTTACGAAAATACCAGTTTAGTCGTTGAATGATATACCAACAAAGGTAAAACTATTATTATAACCCAATTATTTATGTTGTAATGGGTAAGCTATCGCCAAATTATTTCACCTAAAGCATCTCTTCACGTATTTTATAACCTGTATATCGAGTTTTGAGATATAATATAGGTATATAAATAATTTGAAGAGCGACTTAAACGATGGATTTACCCTAACATCCCCTAAGACCTTAAATAGCACTACCCGTCTGAGACAATCTTACGCATTTCAATACCACTTTACGGCTTGGTCGAAGCTGTTATCTATTACTACGATGCCAAGTTTTACTTTCAACCTTAACCTATTAGTGTTGATATCCCGTTCTGAAGGCTTTGTATCAATAGATATATAGATGGATAATACTTTAACATTATGTAATATTTAGTTTTCCGCATTTGAAGAGAGGAAACTTTGGGAAGCAAACCTAAAAGCTAAATTTAAGAAATACCAGACGGAAGACCTGGTAATTAATTTTAATTGCATTACTATTAACCGTTGCAATAGTACTTTAAACTTTATTAACAAGAGGTAGCTAAATAAAGTTACTCTTATCGTTTTAGATCAAATAAAAAGAGCTGATGAATATAAATTTCAACGTTTACAAGGTGATAATATTTCCTTCATCATACAATTAAAAGTATTATTTGATTTTTTTGACTCCTTGTAGTATCAAAACGACCTTACAAACGATAAATGTATAATCTAAAACGCGGTTTACAATTTATATTACTCTATATACGTATTACAAAGTCATGTGTTCCTACTAACAGCTTTTTCATTAAAATAAAGACTCTAGTTCGCAAATAGGCTTCGTCTTAGTCCTTATTAACAAAATATGGCCTGGAACGGCTTTGCGCTTCGAAAAAAAATTATCTATAAAAGCTTTACAAAGTATAAAAGCGTTACATAAAACGTCCTAACTTTTATGATTTATATCATGGTTGAAGGCTGTGATTCTGGTATTACTATAAGTATAACAGTTTGAATAATTGTTTTTAACTTTAGTTTACGTTCAATCTCTTTTATAGTATATAATAACTTCTTTTTATTTTCATAAGTATCTGGTTAAATCAGGTATTACGAATGAAAACCGTTTTATAATCAATATTATAGCTTTACACGAGTTATATAAACGCTGTAAAATCGAGAAAACATGTTAAATCGATGGTAAATTCAACTTAGCGGATACAATAACTAAGGTTAAATATAATAAAGCCTTGGAAATATTTATATCGATAAGTACACTATTTATTATTGTTGTTATGCAGGTTTTACGGCCCTAATTAGTTATTACACTACTTTTTCGCTAATTTAAATCGGCACGTATTATATTATTTATATCGATCCTTTTTTTTACATTTTTGTGCCTAAATTATTCGCGTCTATTTCTGATTTTACCTTTTTTTTACCTTACTATTCGTATCGATCCTCGATTTTACTTTTTTAAACATTCTTGTTTCGTATCACTTTCAATATTTTATTATTCTTCTTGCTTTACACAACTTAACACAACTAATGAATTAATTTTCAATTTTTCAATATGATATCGATTTGGTTTATTTCCTTCATTATATTTATAGGTTTAATTACATCCATAATATTTATATGATCTTTTTGTAAAAATCTAAAATATGAATAAACAACATATTATATTATAACCGGATACAGTGGCCTAGCCTAAAGGGTATCTATCTATTAACTAAAGGGAAAGGGAGATGCCGTCGCGTCCTTCTTATCCTTTTTTTATTAATATTACCTCTATTATCTTTATCGACGTTATTAACACTTATAAGGATATACCCTTATGCTTTATTAATTATGTCTCTAAGTAAAAGGGTAAAGAGAACATTACCCTCCTTACGGTAAAATACGATAACGTTGTTAGATCTAGTTGGATAATATATACGCAGGCTCTATATTGAAACGGCGACGGCGGCTGACATTTTCCGGGTCCACTGGTTAGCGTCTATTACTAATAAGAATCGGCTTGTTTTGCCTACTTATGATGGCTATTATTCTTCAAACCACTTCAAACAATATATTTTTACTGAAGTAAGTTTTAAGGTTCGGTTCAAACTTATTAAAAAGCTGGAAAAAGCGTAATAAGACCTCGTCTTACGGTTTAAGGAATACTAGAATGGGGGCATACAAGTTGTCAATCCTCTTGTAGCGATGTAAACGGGCTAAACGACCCCCGCTTTCGTAATAATCGCTAATTGATTTACCCGCGGTCGCGAACGCAATATACGATACGTAAAGTGTATCTATTGACGGATCGAGGTTATGGACCCGGGTACGTTCCTTTAACGCCTTACGCGTTAAAAGGGCCTCATAACGTATCCTGGAAATACAAAATTCGAAGCGGAAAAACAGAGTCACTTTATACTTTCTATTTAAAAAAAAACTATAATTATAAGAATAAAAAGATTAAGAAAATACGAACCTTAGCGTAGTTACACCAAGTTACTTTTTTAATGTAAAAAGGGCCTGACGAGTAATGTATTTTTTACTCGTAAGCAAAAGGTAAAGTTTATAACTTTAGAAGACCCACACTCCTACCCTAAAAAGCTAGGGAAAAGGGAGGGAGAGGAGGGGAAGGAGGGAATCTTAAGGAAAGTGGTGGGGAGGGACGAGGCAAAATCGGCAGTGATGCTAGATGGCATAACGATAGCGGGGCTGAACGGCATGGCGGCGGCAACGGCGGGGCGTAGTAGGGTGGCAGCGAGCGGGGTAACGGTGGCGGGCGGCGTGGCGGTCATAAAGGAGATAATACCCGAAGAGGCCGGGCTATTGTTATTGGTGGTGGTGATGTTGTGAGTGGTAGCGGCAGCGGTAGCAACAGCGGCGGCGGCGCGCTGCCATTGAGGCACTAAATGATACCTTACGGTTCGGTTTTTACGCGTTATTCATTCAAAAAAAAAAAAAAAAAAAGGTTAGTATATAAGTATTGCTTAAATAACATACCTATGAAAGCGGCTTGTTTTAGTTCAAAGAAATAAAGGTTCAGTGAAAACACTTCTTGGTTTATTCAATGTAAATAAAAGTTAAATTGAAATGGGAATTTGTATTTGTTTGAACTATGCGCCTTTAAAAAAAGAAATTTTGCCTGAACCGATAATGATATATATTTTTATACTAACATAATACATAATTATATAATTAGTCCTACTTAATTACTCTGATACTATCACACTTGTTGAAACCTACAAAAGGCGCTATTACCAACTAAATCGCACCCATTTAATTATACCAATTTAACCCGAATTATAAACATTACTTCGGCTAAACTTTACTAATATTAGCCTAACTTACTAATTTAAACCTTTTGTAATTAATACGACAACAATACTACTACAGAAAATCACTCACTTTAACCTTTCATAATTAATATGGTAACAATACTATTACTACAAAACTATTAATTTGCAGCTTCGTAACTACTATCATATTATCAATACTAAGCTATGAGTTCGATATTTATATAAGAAGAAAAGAAAAGATGGCTTATATATATATTACTCTATACTATAATAAATAATATATATAAAGCAACTAGCAATTCACTATATTGTATGGTGTATATTTGTAAAGTATAAGATAACTTGTCACGCTACAAGTTATACTTTTACAAAACGTAATGTGTATTATGTATGGATCGGTATGGAATGGTTATACCAGACCGAACGAAAATGCATGGATCGGTTTGAAATGGCTATACAAGACTGAATATCAATGCACAGAACGGTCTAAAGTGGTACGCTCTGGGCGAGGGCTTATAAGCACTCACTCGTGGCGTACACTTATGGATGCTTCTGCTTTTCGTCTTCATCTTTACACTACAATAACAATCTAACGATGACTCTTTTGAATACCTTATTTGACGTGAATTGAATTTAGACCTTACCAACATTTATGAGGATTTTCTGGGACGTATTTAGATAAATTATCTTAAACGCACCCAAATGTAAACTCCTTTGTTATATTAGCTCTTGTATTAATTCGTAACTCTGAAAAGCGCCCAAATAGCTTCCAAAACTTTGTGATATGTTTCAACATGTCGTAATTATGGTAATACCCAAAATAACTTTATTTAAAGCCAACTAATATAAAAACCTCCTGTTTTAATATATAACGCTTCAAGAGAACGTTTCAGAACCTATTAACCTGAAAATATGGAATAATACCTTCAAAGTAATAGCGAAGAACTTGAATTCATAAACGGCGAATATGGTAGATTACGAATATCATTTTTCGAAATGAAAAAAACAAGCCTAAGGGATCGGGATATTCGATAATTTCTGGAAAGAACTTTCCAATTAGATGTTGTCAAAATGTTATAAGGTATCCAGTACAATTTCTACCGAATTACTGGTATAGTTACGAAGCTGAAGAATTTATATAACAGGTGGCGAAAACGGCTGTAATACAAAAACCTTATTTTCAACGACCCAACTCGACAAGATGCCGAACTCAAAAAATGAGAAGATGTTATAGGTGGACTTTATTATATGATACAGGCTGGCGTAACGCAAAAAACAGATTATTTAAAGAAAATATGGAAATATCATTTAAACGACCTATGAAAGCAAAATTTAAAACGATCCGAGATCCTAACTGAGCCCTGCGAAAGGTATACGGAGCTTGAAGAATTAACCAAAAAGGAGGAAGGTTTATAAAGATTATATTTTATAGTTTGACGTAAGATAGTAAGCTAAGTATGTGCCAAATAAAGTTTATTTTTAAGGTACACCCAGAAGACCAGACGAGGCTGCAGTGACCCTTGGTTTACGACTGATGAGTATGGTCCGTATACGGACCGTTATGTACCTTCACGCGTGATGCTTTCGGACCGCGTCCGCGCTACGCTCGGGCCGGGTACTGCATATCTCATTACGTGTAGAGTTACGTAACCTATACACTTAATAGCTTATAGCTTAAATCTATAATATATACTTTTTTTCATTTGAAACCCATAAAATTACGGTTTTTCGCCAATTAAAAGTTGAGTATGCGCCGTGTCCGCTTATTACGTAGGCTGGTTACGAGTTGAGTATAAGTTGTATAACGTATCTGCCAATGTATCATATAACGTATAGGTGATTGTGATTCTGCTTTTTACGCCCTATAACAAGTTCCTTGTTACATTGTATAATATATAAGCTTTATTAATTCTGATCTGCTTTTTCCGTATAACGAAACTCGTAACACGCCTTATAATGTATAACTATTGTTGATTTCAGTCTGTCTACGCCTATAAATACAGCCCATATTATAAGTTAAAAAATATTTCTTTTTCCATATTGCTAATCCTTTACCTTTTACCTACTCTCATTAGGTTATTTTATAATAACTTTAATTTCAGTTAACTTTTTTAATCCTAATTATAGCTTTCGGTTTCCAGTTAACTCACATTTTCCTAGGTTTTTCTCCTTATTAAACCCAATATTCACAACGGTTTCAGATTCAACTAAATTATTAATGATGTACCTGGTAATGACGATTAAACTTTTTAAAATATTTTCCGCCCTTTATTAATCTAATACCTTTACCATTAACCGTATTATATAAGTCTTTCGCGTTATAAACAACCTTTTCGTATTCGGTAATAATAATAACGACTTTAAACTCCCTTGTTTATAAGATCCAAATACTTATATATTTTATATTAATCGCTTATTCAGTATCAAAGTACCTTGAACTTATACTTATGATTAATGTACTTAAAGGTGGTGTAATTGCTTCAAGTTATATATTAAGGTAAACCTTATTATCATTTGTGTAAAAAAAACTAACTATATATTAACCCCTTCTCTATTATATTTCATATATATACTCACGTATAGGTTTGCGTAACTCCTTTGAATTACTATGACAACTTATCATAAATTCATGAAATAATGATCATATTATATTTTCAGCCCGTAGGTTTTACAGTAATGTTCAAGGTTATTCATTTATTTTCAATTTTACTATTTACAAGTTAATTGATTAATTTACTCGGCATTTCAATAGCGCCTATATTTAGGACGTCTTTACAATTCCAGTAATTTAAACTGCTACACTCTTAGCTATACGCTCTATCCGTTCCATCCTTCTGTGACCGTTATCCCTGAATATCTCCTTGTTTCCCTCAACTGTTTCGCCTGTTTATTACAACCGAACGCCTTCAGCTAATCAAATATTAACTCAAAACTTTCTCAAACCACACTGTACCGATACCCGTCGTACATAATTTGATAGATTTACTAGAATGATGAAAAAAATATGATCATGTAAGTTATTTTGTATAGTTGATATAAGTTACAGTTCATAAAATACAGCGAACGATGTCTAGAATCTAATAGAAAAAGCTTTTTGTTTTTTCCGCGTTCTCTTTATGAATATGGACTAGGAACGAGCTAACCAAACCCACTGTAAATGCAAATATAACTGTAACTATAAATATCGCGTTACTTAGGTGTAAACTAATATATTATAGTTTTTTATGTGTCTCCAAAAAGGCAATGTTCCCCGCCACGTTTCTCGTTATCTATCGTGGTTGGCCCTAAATAATTCCCGCTAAGTTCAGAGCTATCCGCCGTTATCGGCTTCGCCCAATACTCGCCCCACCGCTAATGAATCGCTCTTATCGAGGTCGCTTAATATACGCCTCGCATCGTATCGTCCCTACCTACTAGCCTTTTTTAACGTTCTAAACTAATTATTATAAGGTTTAGAACGCTTCCAGCGCCATCATTTAGAAGATTTGGACAATAAAAATAGTTTCTTAAAAGTGAAACTTGTAAATTTTCGTTAAAAATCGTTATGCAGTCGAATATTTATATGAAAGAATCGGTTAATGTATACCCGTCCTTATATATTATATTATATGATAATAACAATCGATTTTCACCCTTACTTAATCACCTTTATCTTTACCAAAGTAAAATCGATTAATTGGAAATGAACTACTTAAAATGTATTCCATATCGACGTCAAAATACCTGGTTATTAATAAACTTGGCAACCTCTTTTTTCACCTAGAATTTTTTATTTTTACCGTATATGAATTAATTAATAAGTATTGGGAGTTCGACCAATTATAATCGTTTTACTTAACTACTGTAAAACACATACCGCTATATCCAATTTTTGAAACGAAATTATCCTAAACTTTAAATTTTATCTATATTTACTTGTGTCATATCATCTCTGATGAAGATTAGTCTTGAGCTCAGGTCGAACATGGGTTCAAATAACAAGGGATCCATACTCATACGCTGGAACAAATCCATGTAAAATACCAGGTACTATTTAAAAATATCCAAAATATTATTCGACGGATTCGAAACGTGAACAACCTGATATTAATTATATAATTTTTCGAGATTTTTATTTGAGAAGTTAGATTTAGTTTTAGGTAAATTTAATTAGACCTCATTGCTTACTTGATATCATTTGACAAAAAGTGGTTCATATATTTCTCTTATGTTTATCTATTACTAAATATATTTTATAATTTCTTCACCTTTCTTAATACTTTTATGTAAATATCGTCAAAATGTAAAGGATCGTATCTTTAAATAAATAAACGATATTATATTGCCTATAACCTTAAAAATAAAAAATATTGTATACCTAATAAACCGCTGATGAATAGTAAGTCTAGAAAACATCGATTCTTAGGTATTCAATATGAATTAATAAGCGGTAAGATATTATACTAAATCGAATTATAAAAAAGTAACGACAATTGAAAGCTACCTGTAAATATTTCAATTTACTAGTTTATTACTACCGTCTATTTACAGGTAATAAGTTGCTGATAAAAGTTTTTCAACGTTTTTTTTTAAAAAAGAATCGGGATTTTTAATATACAATTACTTAATCCGAACCGCGATCGTTCAAAATAAAAACCGGAAATTTATAAAATCATTACTATTTTTAGGGCTTCAGACGTTGCAACGTTGTCTATTTGATTGGTCGAAGTAAAAGTAGTATTTCTGTAGTCAGATGGTGAATGTATCGTTTTAAGTTTGGCAGACGGCTAGCCGGTTTACACTGTAATTTTTATGACGAATTATTTAGCACGTGCCCTAATATAAATTATGTCCTACTGTACTTGACTTATACTGAATATAGTAATTCCATATAAAATAATACATTTAACCTACAGTTATTATAGTCAACTTTACTATATATTAAGTTAATCTTCTATACTGTATATAGTATTATTTCAACACTAGGGTCTTTTTAATTTTTCCGCACACATTAGTGTAGTTTATCAATCTTTTTCAGTTACTATTAAATGATCTCTTCATTTACTAGCGAGTCCCCTATTAATCCTAGTTAACTTTTATATTCAATTGCATTCAATTACACTTCATTTGACCGTATTTGACCTTAATCACTTCGTGGCTCTGAGGTCCGAGTTTATTTAGTCCCACAAAACATTTTTCCGCCACAAGCCTTTTCAAACCTGTACTTCAACAAGTCTTTATCGTTAGTTCCTCCACTTTAGCCGTGCTAACTAAACACGTCGTTCTAGTCAGTTTCTTGGTAGTCTTTGGCCACATAATCTGGGCCTGTTGGACGGCCTATTAATGCAGCCTTCGATACGTATTGTCAGCCTATTGTTATTCAAAATCCTCTCCAAGGCCTTATTCGACGAAATCTTCGTTACAGTATTAGTAAGATTGTATATTTCGTTAATATAACAGAACCACATAATCCCTTTTACTTTGTAAGCTTTACAGAGTACTATTACATCAATTATCAGGCGTTTTTAGCTATTAGTCCCGAACTTCGAAAATTATTCGAATGGAATACTCGAGTTAGTACAGATTACCTCCGGATTAGGAGGAATTTTTAGCTGTCTGGTAATAAAGTTAAGGGTTTCCCATAATCAAATTATATTAAATTCTTTTCCCACTTATTTTCGTTCACAAGGAGTATTAAAGAGTCGGTATGTAAAAATAGGTCGGTGTTGTTTGTAAGAGACCTATCCATAAAGATTATTAGCTTAATTTTCAACAAGTTAATTAGAACTATATTAATCTTTCGGTTTAAATTTCGCACTTATTAACTAAGCTTTTTGTTTTGCCGGTTGAAATCTTCTTTTATTGGCTTTTGTATTGGTATTGCGATACATAGGTTGTACGATTCCTTCAGTTAACATAATGTTGTATTATAACTACTAAAGGAATTTTATTTAAGGTTCGGTTAGGCTTAGGCTACGTTAATCTTATTAACTGTATCCAAATTAATGCCCTAGATTTTGAGCGAAAGTTAGGGCCGGCATTAACATTAAATATACGAATTAGAGATATATTGAAGTTAAGTTAGTTACTTTTCATTAACGTCGTAACCGATTTATGATTCTAAAACTTGTAATCCTTCAACGCTAATTATTTAGATTATAAGAATAAGCCGTTTGAATGAAAAAGATATCGTGAGTTTATTTACCTACTAAGTCAATGCTTTCATTTAGTTTACCAATGAGTACGGCTCTTATCTTAAATATTTATAGCTAGCCATGATTCAAAATACAATTGGAAGGTTAACAATCAATAGACTCCTTCCTTGACCAATCTGTATAATGGCTTAATATATCATATTACCATCCTTAAAGGGTATATAATACGTAGTTTCTATGGTAAATCTAATAATACTATCAGCTATAAATCCGTTACGGATTATGTGTAGACTTTCGTTATATTAAGACCATTCAGCTTAAACATTCCTTTCATCCTAGCTGGTAAACTTTCTACCAAATCGATTACTAAACGCTAGCTAATCTTTTAAATCTTTGGCAACTATGAAAGGATCTAGACTTCAACTTCATTGCCGTATCGTTAATTAGTAAAATATAACTTCTCGTACGGCTTCCCCAAGGTTTTCCCTTTAACCTAGTAAATAATCTCTACCGTCAAATCATAATATTGGGGTTTTAAAAATTGAAATCAGCCTTCGGTATAAATTATATAACCCATCGAGTTAACAAGCCATTAATTTCCACTTTATCTTTTTTAAAAAAAGAGTTTCCGAAGTTCATAATAATATCATATATTTGGAGCTTTAGTACTAAGATTCAAGGCACAATCTGTATTTCTTCTATTTAATAATTCTCTTTTTCGGAGGGCGTCCACGCCGGCGGCGTTTTATCGTCTTGTCGATAATAGGTGGAGCTGGTTCATGTTAATTGGATTGCTTACCTTAAGGGTTTTCTTCGTTAATTACTTTAGTGTAAGGTTTGATCTAAGTAGGTTATAAGAAACTTTATAAGGCTTTTGCTAGTTTTAATAACTATTTCGGAGTTTTTGATTTTAATGATTGATACGGGCCCTTTTATTTGCCCGGCTCCCATGATACGCAACTTTACTTCATAACAGAAAAGAAAGTACGTCGATTATTGTAGGTCCATTACTGGTTTTAAGGATATTATTAATATATCAGCGTACCGATTCCTTTCACAGTTCTTTTAAAGCGTTACCATAGATCGTAATACTTTTTTGAATACTTATTAATGACTTAGATCTTCTCGTCAGTCGTAGATACGCTTTAAACACCAGTAGCGTGGGCACTAATTTGTTAGGGCTTATAGTAGCATTTAAGCTTTTTACTCCTAATTGAAAAGCGTGCCTTCAGATTCGTAAAGCTTTTAATTTCTATTGTAAGGATATTGTACGCTTGGAGATGTAGGTAGTTTGTCCTTTTAACCTTTTCAATGCTTTAATGAGATTTTACAGGCACTTATTTATACTGGATAACCATTATCTTGGCAGTTTCCCAAAATTCTGCCGCCCTAAAATTCGTACTGGTATCATAAATAACGATATTAGAAAGACCTAGGTACGTATTAATTCATATTATCCCTAACGTTTATATATATATATTGCCGATATGAACCTTAGAAACTTTACCTCATAAAAGGAGGTTACGGGTTTAACAATATAAATAACAGGCTTATTATATAACAAAAACATATGAATAAAAGCCTTGTAGTTGGAATCATTTTTTAAAGTTAATTTAAATCTTTGTACGACTTAGTTATATATTTATTAGTGGTAGAAAGGTTTTTCATTCGCTTTTAAAGTTAAGTACTCAAAATTTTGGTAACCTGCGGATAAAAAAAGTTCATATAGCGTATTAATAGTTAGGAAATTGAAATGCGAATAAAATTAATGTATTTACGTCACTTTCTGATTTTAAAACACTGTTTGAGGGTCTTAAACATAAAAATAAAGGTAATCCTATTCAATAGCAAGGGGAAACTTTTGGTTGTTTTTAACCAGTTCGTTTACGTTAACATCGAGGTTAACACCAAGAGTCGTTGGATCAATTGAGTAAAGAAAATAAGTCTGAGACTGAAGGATATTGAACGTAATTTCTTTAATAATTGTTTAAATTACCGTCGTACTTAGTAACGATAGTTAGTTGCCTGGTACAAAGTCAACTTTAGCATTGCCAGTATTATAACAATTAATTTTAGTTTTGTGTTATTGTATCCTCATAGTGTTACATACTGAAAATGCTTTTTTGTTAATTATCTTATTACCCCTGTATTTGCAATAATTTCTTAAATCATATAGTCCACATAGCGATCCCAAAGATTAAAGGTTGATAAGGAGTACGGTACTTATTTAAGGCAGAGGTATGGTGTTTTAACACATAAACAGTATGAAAAGACGTAGTTAGCTTATTACTAAGATGCGTCAAAAGTAGTATTTTCATATCATTTAATTTGTTTTTGGGTATTATCACTATTAATAGGCTTGTAACCTTCGAAGTTTGCAACTTAATTTAAATATTATTATTTAATGGTTGTAGGATACTAGATATAGTATATTTCATTTTTATTTATTTTCTCGGCTTGGATGCCTTGAGTTACCTTATAGTTGGATTTTCCATAAATTAAAACATTTTTAATTATGATGGTTTTACTAAGCTTAAACCTATTAGCATGGCTTCCATCAGCTGAACACACACAACCCTATGGACCGTTGCTTCAAGTCAAAAGTACTAATAATCTAGACGCTTCTAGATTATACTAACCACACTATAAGGGTAGAACATGAACGATACAATATCGTCAACTACAACATATACATTCATATGACTCATGACTCAAACCGATGTCTCATATCCCAAGTTTATAAAAATTATTAATATTATGATAATAGTGCTCACGATTAGTAGGTTCGCTGAAATTTTAGCCCTGTTAGCGTTAACGTGGTTGTTACCTTTAGTCTATAGTCGATAGACCAGACCTTAAGCGTTGAAGACACCTGCAGCTATACTTGTAGTCGCCGTAATGAACTATCGTAAGGTTTTTTTTGTCCATGTAAGGGATGTTATCAGCTTAAAGGAATATAATAAGCGAATTTATTATATACGAAATTACAGTTATAAACGAGGAACGCAATTAGCTAAAAAAAGGTCTTCATAGATAGCATCTGTAACTTATAGAGTGTATTTAAACTCGTTAACGCCTGAGACTATTACTCGTATCGATTAATAAAATGTGGCTTCGTTAACTTAGGCTTTCTACACTGCTTTTCGATATAATATTAATTCATTAACTATATGATTTAGTATATCCATTGGTGTTTCGTCCTCTTTAGTCTTTATTAATATTATTACCTACCTTATAGTAGCATAATTGGTGCGATATTACGTAAAATGGACGTAATATTCAAAATAAATCGATATACAGTTATTAATTTTACGGAACGTAGTTGCCTGGATCAGGAACATTAAGTAGTAGTCAATGGCATACCGTATAAATATTCCAGGGAATAATAAGTAAAAACCAGAATGAGGAACCATTATTTACTTATAAATATTTAGAAATGGTATTCTATTCATGTTGAGGAGGTTATACGTTTTTCCGCTATACTTTTTTATATAGTTTTAAATTTTCCCAAAGTCTTCGAAAAACATGTAGTTAATATTAACTATTCGGGGGGGCCTTGTGGGTAGGTCTCAATAGTTATCTCAATCCTTATTAGTAGTATTTTCTTGTAATTTAATCTTTAAAAACTTCGAAACACAGTGTTAAGGGAATTCACTAGTTCATTAGGCTCAAGAGTAAAGTTTGATAGAAGCTTTTATAATAGGATATCCCATGTTATCACCCCTATTGTAGGGAAGATTTTAGGGGATTTAACAATTGTAATTAAAGTTTTAGGTGGTAAATGAATCGTGACGGTTTTGAAAAAAATTAAGGATCCTGCTTAATTAACGAGTAAAAAGCGCCAATACCATTTCCGCTAGCCATATAGATAGCTCTTACTTTATTTATACTACTGCCGTTCAAAACATACTTCGCGTTATTACATGAAGGTATTAGGTTACCGAGTAGATTCATATATTTTTTATCATTAGCGCATTAAGATGATAAACTTTGCTAGGGGTGAAAAGTAGTTTCCTCTAGATTTCATATGAGGTTATTAAGGTTTTTCAACACATTTTCCTCTTTGATATAGATTTTAAGGCGATTCATTCAGCTAAGCTAGTTTGAAGAAGGTCTTTCCTAGCCTGGTTGAGCTTTCCTTTGGTACGTATATTCTTTGGCGTTTAAGTGGAATTTTTAATTTAGATCATTCCGTATTTCAATCTGTTTTACATATGTTAATTCTTTAGTCGTCGAAAACCATACGCTATTTATGGAAAGTGCGTTGAAATTTTCACTATCTTTGTATTTAACCATATAACAACCAATAAAATTGACCAGATGCTTTTCTGTGAAGTTTGCGTCAATATTTCTGCTTTAAAAGTCTTTATTGTATTGTTTGGAAAAAACGGATCCGAAAACCTTAATTACCTTTAGTAGTTGTTGGATAGGTATCATTTTTGAGATTTTAGGTTATGTAAGGTATATAAGGCAAAAGAATTAGTAATTTTATGTGCAAGTATTTAGTGTATTCGCATAAAGTCGTTACAGAACTTAATTACATAGCGTTATGTCATGCGATGTGTTTTTTTTTTTTAGTGACTTGGCGATTTTGAATGTTTTCGTTTATAGAATTATTCTTAACAGTAAAATTATCATAGGAGGGAAGGAATAAAAGTGAAGTAAGGGTAACGGCTTTGTGTAGAGGGTAAGACCGAAGGTCGTTATTAGTGGTAAAGGTTGAAGATTGTTAATTATTTAGCTGTGAGATTTAGTCGGTTTTGTAATAGTAGCAGTAGTAATAGTACTAATTTACTCGTTCGCTAATTTGTTAAACTTTAACACTTTTGATAGTTAATTTCAACATCTTTAAGAAAGATTTGTATAAGTTTTTTGGTATTTTTAATAGTGATATCATCATTACCATTACGTTGCCATAAAAACCGCTGCAACCTAGAAGTTTTTTTTACTCACTTCCGTTAAAACTACCGTCATTTTTAATAGCTTTTCACAAGATTCTTTCCTCTACCTTATCCGTCGTTTAACGTAAAGCGTAACCAGAAAGTAGTTTTTTATTTTATTTGGATTATCGGTATTCAAATTAATAAGTACTAATTATTGTTGGTATAATGTAAGAAATTATAACATTGTCAATTCAATTAGTCTAAATAACAGTAGTATTGTATTAGTCAGGTATTATATGTATTTTTTTATGTTTGACAGACTGATAACTAGTCTACAATGTAATTTGTATTCTTAATTGTTTAGTTTGTGCCCTAGGATGAAATATGGTATATTGTACTTAGCTTATACCTAATACGGTAAGTTCACACAAAACAATAAACTCAATTTTCAGTGAGTATAATTAACTTTACTATGGGTAAAGTTGACCTACTGCATTGCACAAAGTATTATTGCAACAGTTAATATATATCCCGAAAACGTTTCATATACGCGTTGCTGGTTTAAATTATATATGCTTAGATGAAACAAATTGATATTATTGTTTTTCTTTTTTTAAAAAAAAGATAAATAACCAAGGCCATTATCAGGAACTGATACGTTGATTATAAGGTTTAGGGAAAGAAAAACCTATGAATATTTTCAAATAAAAAGTAGTTAATTGAAGTTTAATCATTAGGTAGAACGAGTCCTTATACCGTTATATTACGTATATCTTCGATATAAATAATCAATATTTGAGACAATGGAATTTAAATAGCAATTGCTGGAAAAAGAGCTCTAAAAAGAATTGATCCGGATAAATTATAACATATAGGTGGTGGGTTTACTATAAAATTTCATTATTAATACTTTTTAATGCTGTAATTATGAACGACTACAGTAATACAATTTACCTTTCGGGTTGGTATTATAATCTGTAATTCATATGGAATATTCTTTTTTCATTGGGAAATGTGAAACGTTTTCGTCATCGCTAGTAAGCGAATTACATATAAAGGGTTGTTCGTTACGCCGTAATCTTATAAGTTCGCGAAAACTTCCGGCACGAAAATAAGGTAACAGCCTGATATTATTAAAGTCGGCGATATTAATGCAGGCCGGACCCTAAGCAGTATTATAACCATCGATAACTCGAAATTTCTCAACGTTGCTGAAGCCAACAGCGTAAACACAAATTAAACCTAAGGCGATACCGTTCCTACCGGTGCCTCTAACTTTTCCGATTTCCCCTTTAAACGTATATCATTGAAATTTAATAACTAGGCTTTCGTTTAAACAGATTTATTCGCATATCCTGGGGTTATATGTATTCACACAATAAAGAATTATACTATGACTATATTTAACGTAACTATTGATTTTTTCAAAAAAAGCTCACATGAGGTGTTTTTTAAACTAGCGTTTCATTTATTATTTACGGGTTAATGTGTCAAGGCGAACGCTTTAAGTCTTGAATCAGTAACGTAAATAGTATTAGAAAGTAAAAAAACTTCTGCATACCGAATTCAAAGCTTCGACATTTAACGAAGCGACAAAAAAATACACTAATTCTTTATGATGCATTAAAATGATAAATGGGATACGAATCATATATGATAACGATAAGCATGGTTTTAAATTAAATACTATTACGAAAAACTCCTAGTAGTAAGTAGTGTAATTATGTTTCTGTTATGACCCAACATCTGCAGTGCGCACCAGCGGCGGCCCCGCAGAAGATAACGAAGGAAATCGGTTGGACACAGCCTCTCGGCAGGCACCAGGGATCCACAACAGACACACCGTACACAAGGGTTAGGGTCAGCATGGTGTGAGACTCGATGGACTCGGTATCGAGCCAGTCGAGCTGCACACTGGGACTCGATGGACTCGATGTCGAGCCAGTTGAGCCTACACTAAAGACGTATGAAGGCGCGGATATATAAGGACACATTCATTACCAAGATAGATAGTATTTCCTTCATAGCTCTTCAGTTGTCAATCTAAGTATTCAGTCTACCCTGAATAGCCTCACGGCTTCTGATCATCACTCGCACGAATACAGTCTTGATATTGCACCTTTTGTTACCTCTGCTATCTTACTGCTAACATAAACCCTCTGAACACCTTCTACATACTCACGGGTTTTTAGTGTGATAATTACAGTTTCGCATTCGTTAATTTTACGAAAGTTTTTATTACCGTTAACCGATCTAAATCCTAATATTCCGAAATTGAGGCCAGAAAGAGTATACTTTTTTAACGTTTTTAATATATATTTCTCTTGATTCTTTTCAAGCTATGATATTGTATATTCTGCATATCGATGTAGGCAATGTATTAAATTAAGAAAATTCCCTATAGAGTTTCTATAACATTCATAATTTATTACAACTTCAATCCTTTCGAATAATTAGTAAAAAAAAATATTCTTAAATGACCGGTATATTTTTGTGGTAATCGGGAATTCCTACGCAATCATTCATCATAACACCAAGGTATTACATTATTTTATTTACAAAGTAACCCTTTTTCAAGTTCAAATTTAATACGATATCGCGATAACATTCTACCACTTCGCTAATTTTCGTTATGAAACCTCAATTGATACTGGAAAAAAAGATTGAAGAATTGTTTACGTAGTCCATAATGATATCGCTTATAATATCAGTTTTTATATAATCAATTTACAGTTGAAACTTTGTTCACGTTTTTACCAGGCTAAAAGAGGAAACTTCTTTCTTAAATTAACCGGAACGGTTATGAAAAGCCGTTAATTCCTTTTATTCGAGTATAACCCGAATACGGTAAAATACCGTTCTAATATTAAATTTCGTAAGTTATATTTATTTCGATCACGTACGTAAGTTTTTCTTAAATCTAGACAGGGATAACGATCTCATTTGATAATTTCATTTAAAACCTGATAATTCATACAAAACCGTTACCCGCTTCTTAATTAGATTATTAATATTGGCGTTGTAGCCGATAAAGAATTCGAGTGATCTTAACCCTTATTTATTAATTTCATAACTCAACACTGAAACCCTAATAATTCATCTCTGAATATAAAATATAATGGTTCTTATAATGTATCCAACAAAGAATTGTCTTTGATCGGTTTAATCTAAATATAATACTTATAATTATCAAGTATAGCGGTAAGATCATTGTCTTTTCCTTATTATATTAATTATGAAACTCTGCTAATTTGGGTAAAAAACGTAGCCAATTTTCCTTTTCTCTTATAAAATTTGGCTCCGACGATTATAAAAACGCGTTATTTACCAGAATTTAATAGTAAAATCTAGTTACAATTTATTCCACGTAGGCTATACCATTCGTTAAAATCGGAATATATTGGTAGGACCTTAGATCAATGCAAATTTGTCGATTCGATTGGTTGAAGTAATAGTAGTATTGCATTGATCAAGTGGTAGATGTATTTTTTTTAGGTTTGACTGACCGCTAGCCGGTTTGAATACAAATTTGTATAGTCAATTGTTTGGCCCGTACCATAAGGTAAAGTGCAGCGTAATGCACTAGCCTTATACCCAATGTAGTAAGTCCATACAAATAATACGCTCAACTTATAGTTAGTATAGTTAACTTTACTATAAGTAATGTTTACCTAGTACATTGCAGGTAATACTATTTGAATATTGACAGTTTCTCAGTTTGTACCTGTACGCCAGTTTAGTTAACCTATTGTTTCCAGTTAGTGCTAAACAGCGATCTAATTAACTTTCCAACCCCTTGTTAATTCCAATTGATCTCTCTATCGAAATTTCACTCAATTTAATGTAAACTTACTTCGTTTACCATCAAAACCCCATGGCTTCGATGTTCGAATTTATCAATTTCTACAAAAGTTTGATTCGCTATAGGTCTTTATAAACCTTTACTTTAGCCGTGACAGTTATATAGATTTATTTCGTTAATTACCTAGTCATCCTTTCGTTGACTAGAATATCCTCGGTCGTTGGCACATAACTTAGGCTTGTTAGGCAGCTTGTTAACGTAGCCCTCAATACGTATAGTCAGTTTATTACTATTAACACACCATCTTATGGCCTTATTTGGCGGGGCTTTTGTTAAATCGTTAGCCGAATTTGCTTTGTAATTAATTTATCTCAACTCCTTAATCTACCTCCTTTCGTATATTTTACATAGTCGTATTACATCAATAATCACATGTCTTTCAATAATTGTACCGAGTTTCGAAAGGTATGCAAATAGGTTTCTCGAATCGGTATAAATTACCACCACGATAAAAGGAATCTTTAGTCATATAGTAGTACTGTTAAATATTTTCCATAGTATTATACCTACGTTAGACTGTGCTTTTATACCATTAAACTCTGGGGCTCATAAGTTTCGTGTAATCTTCTTACATTTACTGGTGGTCTCATGGATTAGGTCACTGTTAATACTAAATTGGTCTTCCCGAAAATTTTCATTAACGAATGTTATTATAAAGCCGATTCGGAAACACTGGTCGGTATTGTTTGTAAAAGATCAATCCATAAAGATTGTTAGCTTAGTCTTTGACCAGTTAATTAAGAACCATATTAATCTCGTCGTCCAGGTTCAGCATTTGCCAGTCGAACTTTTTATTTAATCTATTAAAGTTTTTATTAACTGGATTACGTACTTGTACTCCGATGAAAAGATACTAAAAAGATTCCAGTCGGTATAGGGTGGTAATATAGATATTGTAGACACGTTGCACCAAGTACTCTTAGCCCTTAGCTACGTTAGTTTTATAAATTGTAAGTAAAACAATTTCCTGGACCTTAGAGATAAAGCTAAGACCAACATTAACATTAAGCATGCCGATCAATAATTCATTGAAGTTTACTTTAGTGCATGTTGTTAAGGTTCTCACTAGCTGGTAATTTTGAAATTTAAAGTTAGTCATCGCTTGTTCGTCTTATATTATAAAGTTAACCGTTTCGATGAAAAGGGTATCGTTAGTTCATATGCATATTATTCCGAATT
The DNA here is from genome assembly GCA_038502455.1 of Anisogramma anomala. Classification (NCBI taxonomy): domain Eukaryota; kingdom Fungi; phylum Ascomycota; class Sordariomycetes; order Diaporthales; family Gnomoniaceae; genus Anisogramma; species Anisogramma anomala. The sequence goes on along the minus strand of JASMMZ010000002.1, from coordinate 198,037 downwards.
ACCTCTTTTACGTTACCAAAAAGCACGGGTTATATATTAAAGGTTTTATTGTTAGCTGTAATTTGAAATGTAATTGACAAGTCAAAAACAATTTAATTACTACTTTAGATAATTCTTATAATGGTTTAATGTATTTTATCATCATCCCTAAATGGTAGGTGGCACATAATTACTATGGTAACTTTAATAGTATGATCCGTTATTAATTCGTTGCAAACTATGTGTAGGTTTACGTTTTATTATAGCTTTTATGACTAAATTCGCATTTAGTCTTCGATAGTAATCTTATTGCTTAATTGATCATCAAACGCTGGCTAATTTCTTCAATCGTTAACAATTACTTAAGGATTGTGGTTTTACCTTTATTGTCATATCTTTAGGCGACTAGACCTAACTTATTGCATAGCTTCTTTGTAGTTTTACTCTTGACTTCGTCAATAATTTCGACTTCAAGATCGTGATGTTTAGGTTTTGAAAGTAAAAATCGATTATCAGCACGAATTATACAACCCTTCAAGTTAGTAGGCTGTTTATTTCGACCCTATCGCTTTCCTTCAAAAGTCTTCCAAAAATTGTCATAATCTTATATATTCGGAGCTTCAATGACAAGTCTTCATTATCCTTATTTTTTTTGCCTAACTAAGTATTATTATAAATAAGCCCCAGTATATATTCCTCTTTTTAAACATTTATTTTTTCCGAGGGTTGTTCGTGTCGGTAGTATTTTATTAGTTTATAATAACAGGTAAACAAGGTTATTATTACTTCGATCGTTTAAATTCAGAGTTTTTAACATGAATGGCCTTAATGTAAGGCTTAACCTAAGTATTTCGACAAGATATGGAACAATTAGCAGCTATAATAACTATTTTTTTGTTCCTAATACTTAAAATTTTATATGTGCCTTTTCATTTTCTTGTTTCCGCTATACGAGTACTTCACTTTATAACGGCAGAGTAAATACTTTGATTGTTGTAGGGCAGTTTTTAGTGTTAAGGGCATTATTGACTTAACGACGTGCTAATTTCCAAAGTAATTCCCTTAAAGCTTTTCTATAGGCCGCAACATGCTTTGAAGTACTTACCGATAGCGGGGATTTACTCGTTAATCGTGAGTAAGTTCCAAAGACCAGTAGTGTTAAAATTAGGACGTTAGGGTCTATAGTATAGTTGAGGCCTTTTACCGCCATTTTGAAGCGTGTTTCCAGATCCGTAAAGCTTTTAATTTCTAATGTAAGTATATAATACGTTTGGCGAAATAATTCGTATTTCCTTTCAACTTTTCTAATACTTTAGAAAGCTTTTACAAGTACCTAATTGTACTAAATACCTATTACCTTAGAATCTTCCAGAAACTTTACCACCGTAAATTAAAAATAGGTATTGTAGATGAAGACGTTAGGTGGGCCCAGGTACGTATTAATCTATAATATTCTTAGTGTTTCTTACATATCCCTTACCGAACGTGACTTTAAAAACTTAGCGCCGTAAAAGCAGGATGCGAAATTAATAACGTAAAAATGGGCTTATAATTTAAGTTAAATATATCAAGAAACATTTTGTAATTAAAGGCGTTGCTGTCTTTTAATGCAAATTTAAATTTCGGAGGGCTTAGATATACATTTCATGATAATAATAATGTCTTTAGATCGATTTTATCGCAATTTACTTCATATATTTCTACCTCAAAGACTTTTGGGATTTATATAACCTATTAACTGCTTAGTAATTAAAGAGCAAGTAGAATTCACATATCTCCGACTATGTTAGGTTTATCATCACTACTTTAAGTCATTGATGATAAAACTATAAGTACCCCAATTTAGAGGAAAAGGGAAACCTTTGACCTTTTTGAACTAGTTCGCTTATATCAACGTTAATGTTCATACCAAGAGTCTTTGTATCCTTTTTTAAAAAAAAGAGGGTAGGTTACTTGAGAATGAAACGTGATTGTTTTTACAATAGTTCAAATTACCGTTGTCCGAAGTAACAATAGTCATTCCCCTTCTCTAAAATCAACTTTATCCTTATTAATATCGTGACGATTAAATTTGGTGACTATAATAATTTCCATGTGTTATACTGCGTATTACGAATAACCTTATGTTCAGTACCTTGTTATCCCTGTTTATGACATAATACCTTGAATCGTATAATTCGCGTATTGATTACGAAGATTAAAGTTATATAAGGGGTTAGGGGTTTAATCATGGTAAAGGTAAAGGTTTTCACCACCTAGATGATATAAAAAGGCGTGTTTAGCTAATTATCAGGCTGTATTTGAAGTTGTACTTTTATACTACTTAATTTGCCTAAAGGTCTAGACACCGTTCATTACCTTGTTGCTTCCAAAGTTTACGATTTAATTTAAATGATCTTGCTTAAAATTGATAGGGTATTTGTGGATATTACTTACTATATACCCCTTCAGCTAATACATATGGGCTAAGTAGCAGCGCACTATATTACAAGATGCAATCCTGCAGCGTGCACAATAACGTGTCATGCTGCAGGCTGTACTCTTGCAGGTACGAAGTGTATCATACGTGGAGCGGTCTGGAAGAAGTATTCTAGAGCGCATAGAAAAAGAACTACTGCTTGAATGAGAGGTTTAAAACCTCTCATCCATAGCGTGCACTTTCTAGAATGCTTCTTTTAGACTTATCTATCTTTTACTACAACACCAATATTTCTGATGACTCTTCGTTTACATTCACGTGAAAAAGAAACCTTACTGATAGTTTGGATATAATATATTACTTTGTTATTTTGTCGTTAGGTGGCGGGTTACTGAGTTAACTAATAGGTAAATTTATTTTAGATGTAATATCTCTTACTAATATTACGACGATAATGTTTACGGTTAATAGGTTCGCCAAAATTTCGTCCTTATTATCACTAACGTGGTTTTCGTTTTTAGTATAGATTCGATTTACTAGACTTCAAGCGTTCAAGGCGCTCATAACTATATTTGCGGTCGATATAATTAACTACCACAAGGTCTTTCTTATCCACGTTAGCGAAATTGATTGCTTAAAGGTAAATATCAAGATGGTGTAGTATCTGCATTAATCTAGTGGAAGAAAAGGAACGCAACTGGCTAAAAAAGCTTTTGCGGGTGGTATCTAGGAATTATAAGGCGTATTTAAACTCCTCAACATCTATGAATACTACCCATACATGTTTACGAAGTATAGTTTCATCAATATGCGCTTTTCTTATTTCTTATTAAAATAACATTAGTTTATCAGGCCTTTAATTAAAAATATTCATTGATATTTCCTTTTTTTTTTTCGTTATTATTGTAATTTACTGCGTAGTAGTCTAGTTTATATGGTATTATGCAAGGGAGATGTTGTATTAGAAATAGATTTTTATAATATCGTAAATCTTATGAAATGTAGTAGCTTGAGTTAAGTAGGTTGGGTAATAATCTCTGACGTGCCTTATAAGTATTTCAGGGAATAATAAGTGAAAACCTAAAGAGGAAATTTCCATTTACTTCAAATATTTAAAAAGGGTATTATTTTCATGTCGGAAAAATTGTACGGCTTTTCTTTATACCTTTTTATATTGTTTGAGATCTTGGCGATGTTCATAAGAAGCTTATAGTTAATATTAATCATTTTTATCAATCTTGGAGTTAAGTCGCAACAGTTATCATAATCTTCTTTAGTATTTCCTAGTAATTCAATTTTTGAAGCCGAGATGGAATATTAAGTGTAATCTCGAGTCACATAGCGTGAAGGATAAATTCCTGTGCTAAAACCTATATTTTTCTTTTCGCGTATAGGCAAACCTATCGTGGGAAGAATTTTCAGAGGCCTTTCAATTAAAGTGTTGGGGGGCGATAAATATTTAAAGGTTTTAGGAGGTGTAACGATTCTTCTTAATCAACTTGTAAAGGACGTTAACGTTACTACCTTTTTCCGCGTTAGTGATTGTTACTTCGCGTGTTTTAACTTCACTGAGGGTATATTCCGCGTTTTAATATGAAGGTATTCAATTGTTAAACATATTAACAATTTCCTTATCACCAGTTGTTCAAATAGCTTAACTTATCTAAGGGTGAAGGAGAGGTCCCTTAAATCGTATATAAGGGCGTTGAGGTTTCTCAATACCTTTTGATTTAGGTCCTAGAATTCAAAGGAATTTTTGAAGCTATGCTAACAAAAAAAAGGTTTCCGCTAACCTAAAAAAGTTTTCCTTTAAAAATTATTTCCTTTGACGCTTAAATTTAACCTTTAGTTTATACACGGGTTGTTATATTTGTCTCTATATATTAATAGCTTTGTCGTAGAAAAACTCGCTATACTTTCGAAACTCGCAGTTAGAGTCTTTACCGCCGTTATATTTTAGGATAAATTATCCAATGAAGTTGGTTAAATACTTTTCGATTAAGCTTTTATCAACCTCCTATCCCAAAGATCGCGGTTGTAATGTTTGACGAAAAGGTAACCGAGGGTATTAATTTCTTTTTCATTAGTGGAGTAGGTAATAACTTTAAAGTGCACTTTAAAGTTATCTTCTAGTTTTGGCTTATCCAAGACGTATAAGACGTGTAAGGCGAAGGACTTGGTAATTTTAGGTGTGGGGAACTTGATGTTTTGGCGTGAAATCGTATGATAACTTGGCGACTTAGTATTAGGTCGCGCAGCGTAGCTTTTCTTATGCTGCTTGGCTATTTCTGGTGTTTTCGCTTAAAACAGCAAACTTAACAATGAAAATGTCTTAGAGAAAGTAAAAAAGAGTGAAATAAGGGTAAAGGTTTGGTGTAATAGGTGAGGTCGAATGTTATTTATTATGGTTGTTTAGCGTATAGACTTAGTAGTTTTTGTAGTAATAGTAGGCATAATAGTACTAATTTAACCGTTTGTTAATTTTCCGAACTTCAAGGCTTTTCATAGTCAATTATCATGGTTTTAAAGAAGATTTATAAAGATGTTTTGGTATTTTTGATAACAATACTGTCGTTACCTACATGCTGTCATAAAAGTCAACGCAACTTAGAAGTCTTTTTTACTCACTTTCATGAAAACCGATGTATCAGTAAATTCCTTTAGTAAATATCATTCCTTTATCTTATACGTCGTTCAATGTAAAACATAACCGGAAATTTGTTTTTTTTTTACTTATGAAATCTTTACTCAATTCAAAAAATACTGATTAGTGTTAGTATGGCTCTAGATCTTTGCAACGTTATGGATTCGATTTGTCGAAGTAATAGTAGTATTTTTTTGGTTAAGTAGTGGATGTATTATTTTAGGTTTAGTTGTTCGCTAGCCAGTCTGTCTAGTGATTTTTTGTTCAATTGCTTGGCCAGTACCCTAAGATAAAGTTAAGCGTACTGTACATAACTTACATTCAATGCAGTAATTCTTCACAAAAAATACGCTCAACATGCAGTCAGTATAGTCAAATTTACTGAAAGTTAAGTTGACTTACTGCACTGCACATAGTACCATTCCAACAGATTATTAAATAAAAAAAACACGATTATACTCCACTTCAGATCTCTCTTCCTTTAAAACGTATCATGATGTAATAGACTATTAATTCCCATTAACTATTAACTATTAAACAATTCTCGCTAATATTTAAAGTCAATCATTAATATCGTATTGAAAATATACCAAAACTTACATATCTCGTTAATTCGAAAATGATATATATTACTATTCGGTTCAACTATTTAACAATATATACGAAAAACTGAGTTAAATAGGTAATATGTATATTGAAACATAATCCTAATATTATAGCTTAATTTCGAGAATATAATAGGCAAATTCACTTAATTCATAACCATTATATTCAAACCTTATTGAAAAAAAAAATAAGTATAACCTAAATATATTTACAGGTTCAAAAATTAAATATCATCAAAAAGCATAGGTAACAAAAATATATTTTTTGAATTGTATGTATTTTAATTCAATCAAAATCATTTTACACCATTTTATCATTACATCGTTAAAGTTACGTATTTTTTGAACAAAACTATTTATATCAGTAGGGCTTTTCACCTTGCCAATGATAAGAAACGTTTATATACCTTTCTGAATGAAACTATATATACATAAGTCGAAAAGAAAACAAAAGCGATAGTTATAACTATATAAAAAGTATTCTGACAAATTATAACGTAGATGATACCCTGAAAACTCTTTAACATAACGATTCTTTTACCATTATTTATATTACCTGGCGTCTCTGATCTTAAGTTTATACCAAAAGAGTTTATTAGGATTATTGACCGCGATAACTACGACCTTTTAATAGAAATTCTCGAAAAGGTTAATCCCCTGTTATAACTATATTTTGATTGAGCTGCAATATTTTTAGATGACCTAATAATTATCGACTAAAACGGCGTTCTAAGTTGAAAAAATTCAATTCGTTCGTAAACTCGCAATATATCACTAGATTAAACCTATAATTCATACTAATGACTACTACTATAATAAATTTATTTTGAATACAGAAAGATATGCAAAATCGTTGATAATTTTCTTTAACAGGAAAAACTTAATTTGTGTCACCCTTTTAAACAGGTTATATTGCGAATTTAATAATAAATAGTATTTCTAGGTCTTCATCGATTATAGTTAATCCTTTCTACTAGATGAAAGTTTTATCTGTGACGGCACCATCATTGAAGCTAGTTTGAATATAGTTTAAAAACTTATTTTTATCGTATATTCCCCGATATTCACCGGCCTCATAATATACCATAATATCCTATTTCAGTACCTGCGTATAATAACCTTATACAGAAAAAAGCGTATAACAACCCTTTCCAATTTACGTTTTATTCGTTTTTTGTTGGTCGGGCTTCAGATATTGTAACTTTATTGAATCTATTGGTCGAAATAAGAGTAGTACGGAAGTAGTCAAGTAGTGCATATATTGTTTTAGGTTTTGCAGACGTCCTACCAGTCTGCATAGTAATTTATATAGTTAATTTCTTGGCTCGTAACCTAGTGCGAAGTGGCCGTATACTTTACATAAATTATAGTCAATATAGTAGGCCCATACAAAACAATACATTTAACTAGTATCTAAAATAGTTAGATCTACTCCAAATAAAATTAATCAATTATATTGCAATTACTACTTGTTGAATACTCGCGGCTTTTTAATTTGTATACATATGCTAGTATAGTTAACTAATTTTTTCCGGTAATCGCTACATTATGACCTCGTTAACTGGCTAGGCTCCTTTCAATTCCAGTTCATTTTTACCTCAAATTGCTCCTATTTTCACTTAAATCAAATTTTTATTGCCGCTGATTACCTTACGGTTCCAATGATCGACTTTATGAGTTTTTACAAAACTTTCACCGTTACATTTTCGTAGAAAACTTGAATTTAACTATGTCAATTAAATAAGTCGTCATCGTTATTCCCCTAACCGTTTTCTACTTTTCTAGTACATCCCTACGCGTTATGTAACTTATATCTGCCGAGTAGCTTATTAACGTAGCTCATGATATGTATAGTTAGCCTATTACTATCTACAAAAGTTTTTAGAGCTTGATTTAATAACGACTTCGCTATAACGTTAGTATAATTATCGTTTCAATTAATTTATCTAAACTCACCGATTTCTATGCCTCCGTAGGCTTCATATATTATTATTACGTGGATCGTAGGGTGTTTTTGTTAGTTATTATGAACTTTAAGAGTTATTCGAGTAGGCACTTCGAATCTGTACAAATTATCATAGGGATAAGAGAAATATTTCACTACTTAGTCATAACGTTAACAGTTTTCTAATAGTGATATACTTATATTAAAGCCCGCTATTATTCCGTAGATCTTTGAAGCTGTTATATCTTATGTAATCTATTGGCTTTTAATAAAGGTTTCAAGAATTAGGTTTCCAATGATGTTAAACTGTTTTTTCAGTTTCTTTGCGTTTAGGATAGCTATGAAGAAGCCTATTTTTAAAGATAAGTTCGTTGTTGTTTGTAAAAAACCCGTCTGTAAAGATTATCAAAAAAAATTTGCCGGAGGTTTCAATAATACCTTATATTCGAAATTTCAATGCTAAGTTTTCGTTATTATTTGTTTCTTTTTACACAAGCAGTATTGTAAATATGGTCTGGTGTGTATTTTTTTTTAACATTCCCTTTGTTACTGGTTGTTCGCACCGGCGACGTTTTATCGGCTTATCAATAATGGGTAGAAGAGATTTTTTTTTGCTCAATCGCTTGACTTGAAGGTCTTTATCGTAAGTTGCACTAATATAGGGTGTAAATTAGGTAGTACAGAAAGTTATAAGGCCGGTAAAAATTTCAACAACTACTTTAGAGTTGGCAATATTCAAGGTTTTGTGAAAGCCTTTGCATTTTCCCGGCTTCCGTTTCATGAGGACTTCAATTTTTAATATTCAAGTAAGTATGTAGATAATCGTAGGACTGTTCCTAGTGTTAAAGATATTGTTAATTTGGCGGTGTGCCGATTTATTTCGTAATTTCTTGAATGTTTTTCCTAATGCTATAACCCTTTTCTGAGTAATTTTTACTGGCGGAGATTTACTCGTTATGTGTGGATATGATTTGATGACCAATAGCATTAGTACTAGAATGTTATGGCTTCTAGTATTATTCAAACACTCGACCACTATTTAAAGGCGTGCTTCTAGATTCGCAAGGCTTTTAATCTCTAACTTAATGATATTATACGCTCGGTGAAGTAGTGCGTCTACCTTTTTGACCTTCATAATACTTTAGTGAGCCTTTATAGGTAACTGTTAGCATTATAATTTTATTATTTTAGGCTTTTTTTCATGACTACGCCGTGGTAAAGTAGGTACCAGTATCGCAAACGACGATATTGGATAAGCCTAAGTACAAGTAAATTTATAGTATCTTGAAAAATTTTCAAGTATTATTTGCCGAAAGTGGCTTTCAAATCTTAGCTTAATAAGAAGAGGTTTTTATATGAATAACGTCTAAAATATGCTTGTTATTCGAATGAAATATATTAATAAAAAAACTTGTAATAACGATCTTTCTTATCTTTTAGAATTACTTTAGATTTTCGTGGTGTTAAAGTAAATATGTAACAGTGGTAACAACGCTTTTCGGTAGGATTTCAAACAAAGTATTCTATATCTTCAAATACTGCGAGATTAGTGGCTTTTTATAACTTATTAATAGTTGGGTAGTTAAAACACCTGTGTAATTAACATATTCCTGGCTTCTTTAGTTTTAATACTATTAATTCTAAGTTTTAAATGTAAAATCATAAGTAAATTTACTTCAAATTATTAGGGAACCTTTGGTCGTTTTCAATTAGCACGTCGGCGTTAATATAAATATTGATTCTAAGCGCTTTCATATCTTTGAACGAAAGAAAGAAACAGGTAAAGTAATTAAGAACGTGAAAGTTAATAAGTTCTACAATATATTGAGTTGCCGTTGTTCCTAGTAACGATAATCATTAATCTAATTAGAAGCCAATTTTTGTATTATTAGTATTGTAATAATTAATATTAGTGGTAATAGTGCTTTCCCTTCGCAATACCACGTATTTCGAATAGCCCTCTGTTCAATATCTTACTGCCTTGATATTTGGAATGATACCTTAAAGCGTGTATTTCGTTCGACGATTGAAAATATTAAAGGTATGTAAGGAGTTAAAAGTTCAATTAGGGTAAAGGTATTGGTCTTTACCATTTAAGCAGTATAGAAAAGAGTAATTGGCTAATTATTTAGCCGCGTTGGGAGTTGTATCTTTATGTCATTTAATTGTCTTAAGAGTATAGTTACCGTTAATTGAATAGTCGCATTTAAAGTTTTTAATTTGATTTGAATAGTTGTATTTGAACTCTGTTGGGTATTGAATATAATATATTACCTTTTAATTATTTCAATGGATAAAGGGGTGGCGACTCACTTAACAACTACGTTTACTAAAAATTTAATATCTTTTTCTATTATTACGACGATAGTTTTTGAGATTAACAAGTCGGTTTAAATTATGACCTTGTTAGCATTTGTATGGCTGTTATTTTTACGATGTCGTCAATAGTCTTCACCTTAGGCGTTAAAGGCTCTTGTAGCCGTATTTACTGTCTATTTAATTAACTAATGAAAGGATGTTTAATTTACGTTAGAGAGGATTATTGGCTCAAGAATATATATTCAGTCAGTTTGGTATTTGTATTATTACAGTCATAAGAAACGAGCTTAATTAGGTAATAAAGTTTTTACGGTTAGTATTTGGGTGTTTTAGAGCGTATTTAAACTTGTTGATACCCGTAACAGTTATCCGTACCTGTTTTCGAAGTATGGCTTCGTCAATATGTTCTTTCTTTTATTGATTATTGGTGTAATATCAACTTGTTAAACATATATTTTAGTATTTTTTTTGTGTTTCTCCCTTTTTCTTTTTCTTCTTTATTGTGATGGTGGTTTACTTTGTAGAACCCCAGTTAGTGTGGTGTTAGGTAAGTTCAATGTCGTATTCTAAGTAGCTTTTCATTTTACCGTAGACTTCACGACAGGTGGTTGTTTAAGTTAGGAAATTTAGGTAATATTTTTTGTTGTACTTTATGAGTATTTTAAGAAATAGTAATTAATCATTTGAATTTGAAACCTTCTTTTACGTTTATAGGTTTAATAAGAGAATTTTCTTTGTATTGAAAAGCTTGTAAGGCTTTTCGTCATGCTTTTTTATATTATTTTAAATTCTGGCGCAGTCTGTGAGAACCTTGTAGTTAATATTGACTATTTTGATAGGTTTTGGAGGAAGGTTGCTATAATCGTTACAATTCTCATTGGTATTTCCTTAGAGTTTAAGCTTAGCAGTCTCTAAGTCGCAGTGTTAATGGTAATTATCGATCACTCAAATTGAGGGATAAGTTCTTGTGATAGAATATGTAGTAGGGTTACGTATGTAGATAAACCTGCTATTAAAAATGTTTTTGAGGGGTTTAGAGATTTTTATGACAGAACTAGAGGGAAATGTGGACTTTAGAGTTTTGAGGGGCTTGACGAGCTTATTTTATTGACTGGTGAAGGGCGTTAATATTAATTTCTCTGGCCGAGTAAGCGGTTGTGGTTTGATGCCTCTTACACCTGTTTAAATCGTATTTTGCACTGTTATATGGAGGTGTTAAGCTTCCGAATAGGTTAATAGGTTTCTCATCGTTAACGCGTAAAGAGGGTTGACTTAGTTCATGGTGAAGGGTAGGTTCCTTTAATTGTATATAAAAGCGTTTAGTTATTAAATATTTTTTCCTTTAACAATCGTATTGAAAGGGTATTCTGTAAGTTAGGATAATTTATAAAAGGTTTCGGTTAATTTTAATGAGGTTCTTTTTAGGATATCTTTGCTACAGAATGTAAGTTACTTTTTAGAAATCGTTCATCGTGCATTCAATAGTCTTTCTCATATTAGGAGTATAATGCTTTAAAAACTTATGGAAATTTTAAAAGTCACTAGCGCTACGGCTATATTCTTTAACAAAATTTTCATCAAAGATATACTAGCCAAAATAATTGGCTACATAAGCCTTATGCGAAGTTTTATTGATATTCTTAATTAAAAATTATTCTTTATAGTAATTAAGTAAAAATATTTCGAAGTTTTTGATTGTTTTTTTAAGTGGAGTCAGTAATGGCCTAAAAGATAGTAATTATAGTATCCATTTTAATGTTTTGGTTTATTTAGGAAATATAAAGTGTATAGAGCAAAAGACTTAGTGATTTTGAGTATAGATACTTGGTGTTTTTTTGTGAAATCTCGTGGAACTTAGCAACTTAGTGTTGGATTGCGCGACGTATTTTTTTTTTTTTTCTCAATTTGGTAATTATTGGTTTTTTTGTTGATAGAAGTGATTTTACGACTGAATTAACGTAGGGGAAGAGACAAAAGTACAATAGGAGCAACGATTTGGTATAAAGGGTAAATTTGAAGGTATTTTATTATTATACATAAAGGTCGAAAGTTTCTTATTGTTTTGCCTGTAGTACTTGAAAGCTTTCTGTAGTAGTAATACCTATAGTAGTATGAACCTAATCATTTGCTTACTTATCGAATTTTGATGCTTTGAACTATTAATATTAACTTTTTTGAAAAAAGATTTATAAATGTTTCTTAGTGTTTTTGATAGTAATACCGTCGTTTCCTCAAAACTGCCGTAAAAACAGGCGTATCTCAGAAGTCTTTTTTATTTAATGCTGTAAAAACCGGCGCAGTTTGTAGGCGCCTTCTATAATTTTTTTTCGTTTACCCTAACCATCGTTTGATGCAGAGCATAACCAGAAATTAGCTTTTTATTTTACTTAGCTTATCTATAATTATTCTTATAAGCACTGATCAGTGTTGGTAAGGCTTTAGACTTTGAATTGTTGTTGATTCAATTGGTTGAAATGATATTAGTATTTCAATAGTCAAGTAGTAGATGTATTGTTTTAAGTTTGACAGACTACTAGCCAGTCAGAACAGTAATTTGTACGGATTATTACTTGACTCGTGCCCTAATATAAAGTTGGAATATACTTTACTTAACTTACAACCAATTAAAAAGGCCTATATAAAACAATACACTCAATATGCAGTTAACATAGTTAACTTTGCTAAAAGTAAAGTTGATCTAACGCACTGAAATTGCTACTATTCCAACAATTTTTATATAAATTCAATTATTTGGTGCTTCATTACATATATGACGGTAAATCAGTCGAATTATAGTAACTTGTATCGATTTCTGATAACTTGAAATGTTGAAAAAATAGAACCGCTAGATTGGCTTTAAGGTATTAAATTTTGATAAAAACTTGAGTGATACTAGACATAAAGTTGAATACCAAGGTCAATTGAACAGGTAATGATATTAATTTAAAATCTATGACATGTAACTTACCATATCTTATAAACGAAATATAACAGCTTACATTGTCGTTTAAAAGGTAAGAGGTATGTTAATAAAAGTGAAAAACTAGGAATTTGCCAACAGCCCATTTTGAGCCATAATATTAAAGTATAACATAAAATTATTAACATCTATTATTAATTTTGATCCAACAAAAACTCTTTGACAAGAATAATAGAAAACCTTAATAGTAAATAATAATTATACCTATAATGGTAAATCATTTTGGTACCAAAAAGAGTATACTATTAAGGTATATACAGAAAACAAAAAGGGGCTATAATAGCTCTTGTTGCAAGACTTTTGGGCATAATCAGTATACAGTCCGTTACGTACCCTAGTAAGTGATACCTACGGACCGCGCCTAGACTGCGCTCAGGTTAGGTACTGTATATCACATTATGTACACAGTCACGTAACCAATAGGCTTAATGGCCGATAGCTTGAGTCTAAAACATTATCTACCACTTTCATCGAACACAGTTACTCTAGAGAATACCGTTTTGATGAGAGATACCAACCTAACCACTCTCTGGATACAATTAATGCTACTCTCAGAACGCAGTAGAGCCTTAGCTCACGCTCTCAGAACTATTGGAACGGGAGCGCATCTATTGCCAGTCCGCTTGTAGTGGTGGTAGTAGGTCGAGCAACCCCCGTTTTAGCGGTAATCGCCAATGGACTTTCCCGCAATCGCGGATGCAATACACGATAAACAAGGTGTATCTATTAGCAGCCTAAGGACGCGAATCTAGGTACACCGTTTTAACGCTTTAAACACCAAAAAAGCCTCGCAACATACTCTTGCAAGCCATAAATCGAGATGGTGAGCGTGTTTGGCCTCCCTGACCTCGTGTATAAAAACATTAATACAACGCAAATATAGGGAGAAATAAGTAATACAAACCGCGTTAAAACTCTGCGAAACTATGCTTACAGCGATAAGAGGGCTTTATAAGTAACAGAGTCTTTACATATGGCAAAAAATTAAGGTGAATAACTTTAATATCCCTTCGCTCCCCTCCTTAAAAAAGAAGGGAGAGAGTGAAAGAGGAAAGGGGAAAAGGAAGGGGAGGAAGGGGGTGATCGCGGCTTGATTGGTGGCGCCAACGGAAAAAGGAAAAGAAAAGGGAGTAAAGGTTTAATCAGCAGGGGCGACGACGAAGTGTCCAATAATAAAAGCTAGTATAGACGATATATTACCCAAAAAGCTTAGTGTAATGATAGTGTCGGGGGTTATATGGCTGGCAGTGGTGGCGACAGCGTTTTCCCTTTTATGTTAGTATATTGAACGGTGCTTTACGCTGTTTTTTCTTCAAGTTATTTATGATAAAAGCGAGTTGAATATAGTATCAATGAAATATATTACTTATAAAACAGGTTCGATTAATTAATGAGGATAATGGTTTAAGCGTATATACGCCAATTAATTAATTAAGGAATTAGCTTGAAAGTAAATGTGCGTTATTGAAGTAAAAAAGGCTTACATAAATTAATTATAATATATTTTTATACTAAACATAAAATATGTAACGCCGAAAATTTTACTTTTATAATCAATTTTGTATAAAGATTAACAAATTTAAAAAATAATAACGCTTCTAACCATGTAAATAAACTAAAGCCTATACTAGAACTACTATTATAATCAGGACTCTTAATTGGAACCTATATAATATATACCGCACCCTAATGACTATTAATAGCAAAACTAATAATCAAGACATCTGTAATTTGTACCATACTATAATAATTATTGCCACCAGAACTGTTAATGAAAACTCGAAATGGATTATATTGAAAATACTATTATTAATGAACGATGAATTAAGACTGATATACAATAAACTATCACTACTGAATTACGGATGGGTACTGTACCAAAAGCAAAAAAAAAGTTTAAATATATGAATATGATTATATATCTTTTGAGTTAGTCAACTGCCACGCTACATGTTTCACTCTTACAAAGTTAATGGTATCGTGCTATGTCCTCCGGTATATTCTTTCAAAATAAATAATAAATTGCTGCTACTTAGAAGGGGTATCGGAAAAGTGAATGGTAGAACGCTACTGTTCATCAGAGAGATTGGCAGAATACATTGCAGAGTGTCACTGTACGAGTGAAAGTTTATAAGGTCACACCTGTGACATGTACTCTCCAGATGCCTCTTATCACTTCTAACTATCTATCTTCAATATACACTGCAACTTTGCTTCTACTATCTTTACGTTAATTTACCCACTACAATAGACCTTACAAATAGGTTACGATAAAGATGAAGCCCGAGGAAGTGTCGTATAAAACCTACGATAGAAAAAGATTTGTAACCATACGTTCAAGCAAATTTGTATACAATATAACGTATTTACTAAAACTATTTCAACCGATATTCAACGGATTCAGTACGACTATTATAAGGTATTAATTATAGAACTAGTCGATATTTTTTAGGTTATAATTTTTAATATTACGTATATTAAATGAAACCTAATACCTTATCTTATATCGTTATATCAGGCGTCGTTAACCGTTTGTAACTTGTTTCATTTGATATTACGCGCATACTATTGGTATTAAATATAATTCTATACCTTCAAATAATTATATGTAAAACGTATAGACTTATTTGGAAGAATTAATGACTAAAATTATATTTCTTTTTACCTTGGAAATAGAGGATATTTCGTACCTATTCTTTTGTTGATTCATACTAAACTTGAAACTGTCGACTTCTCATCATTCAACATAAATTTCTAAATTATAAAATATGATGTTTGGTTTCAATGCGAATAGGTAACGATTATTTTGGGGCATTTTTAAATCTTTTAATCTACACGTTAGGTATAGCTACACATTTAATTGTAATATACCGTATATATTTTTTTTGTAGCTCCTACTATTAAGTATAGTGTTATTTAAAAGGCATTTATATTATTAAAACTGAAATTGCTAATAATAGATATAGAAAATCTATAAAATAATTACGAAATACTTTGAAAGCGTTTCATATACTCTTAGAAGTTTGTAAATCATATTACCTTCAGTTGGACAAATTTGGAAGGTCGATTTGTGAAAACCAATGTATACTACAGGTAGTTATCGGTAGCTAATATATTTATTATAAAGTTAACTGACATATAAAACCCGTAACGAACTTGGATAAGAAGGGCCTAAAGGAGGTTTTGTTGTAAAATAAGTTGAGGTTATGTATTATTATACTACGTATATATTCGATATAGGCGTCAAATATTAGAAATTATTCATTCAAAATTGTAGTTTCATTCAAGGACCAGAAATAAGACGTTGTTGTCCTAATATCTCGTTATAAACAAGTTTGAGTTTGTTATGAAATTTTCATCGTGAATAGTTTTCGATTCGACGGTTATACATAGTGCCAGTAGCTCAATGTACCCTTTAGGTCGATTTTATAACTCGTAATTTGTACCGAGTGTTTTACTTTAGTTCAGAAACGTTTAGTACCCTTGGTAACTACTAAAAGCTGACTCGTGTATAACGTGACATTTGTTACAACTAGATTTTACAATTCCGTTAGAATACCGAACCCAAAAATAAGGTAACTGTCTGGTGTTATTAAAATCGGCGGTATTAACGAAAGTCGAGCCCTAAGTGGAACCATAACCGTCGACTCCTCGTTGCCCTTTAAGTTGCCTTTACAGCTTAAATTATCGCGATTCAATAGCTAAGCCTTCATTTCGACGAATTTATCCCTACATATTATCGTAATATACGTTTATATGATTTACGAATTTATCATTATGATATTCTATATGATTATAGTAATGTGATGAAAGATCTATATAAGAATTTTTTTCAATTGGTGTTTATTTGTTATCTTATAGGTTAATATATTTGGTTGACCGCTTCAAGCTATCAGCTTGTACCGTGAGTGATATTAGAAAATTGAAAAATCGTCAGTATAGTGAGTCTGATTTTCCAAGATCGAATGGTGTAAAAAATACTTTAATACTTCATAATCCGTTAAAATGAGAAACGGGATATGAATACGATGAAACTCTGATAACAACGTTTTTAGGCATTGTATTACCGCGGGGAACTCCTCGTAGTGAATAGCATAATTATGTTTCGCATTCGATAATCGTATGGAATAGTACGAAATTATTATGGAAATATTATTTTTATCTGTCTGCGAAAAGAACACCGTTTTGAAGCTGTCCTCAAGTAATTGGTTTTCATAATGATTAACTGTTCGAGATCCTAATATATGAAAATCAGGAGCGGAACAAATACCGATTTCAAATTTTAAAAATATATTCCTTGCAATCTATCTAGAATGACCGTGTTCCCTATATTTTAAATAAAATATTGCTTTTATTCAAGTCAGATAAATTGCTAATGAAGTCTTAGTAGAAGTTCGTAAATCTAAGAAACGCTTAACTTGCGAATAGTACGTAATAACATTGGTTTACATATGAATCGAAATTTTTCGGGGTTAGCTTAGATGACTACCCTAGCCGTTCTAACAGAGTAAAAGTATTTTACTTTTTTTACATCAAAAGTACATTGTTCTAACTTTAAGTTTCAGTAGACTCATAAAGGTACCTAAAAATCACGTTGAACCATCATTACATAGTTTTGTTTAGTATTGAAAAGAATATCATTTACATAGAGCACAAGAAAATTATCTAGGATATTTATCATTATACGATTGACATAAGTTTAAAATATATATAGCATTTTCATTGAATGAAAAGGGTTAACCAATCATTTGAATAAGCCGAAACGAATACGAAAATTTATTAATCCCTTCTATCAGGTTAATGCCCAAATACAATAAAACGCTATTTAAAAATCTAGCTTTATAAAACACGTTAACTTAAATTACACTTCTAGAGTTCTCTAAATTAAAAGTAGAGGAAACTGATTTTATTCGGTAAACTAATGTCGAAGGTAGAGTAATTAATTTTGTAATATAAAGTGCAATAGCCTCTATAGTTTGTCCGATAGAAATCCATCTTTGTTTGGTTGAATATAAATATGGAAGTCGAACTTTCCTCGATATAGGGATAAAACCGTGGGAGACGAAATTAATTATTTTCTCATATAATCGTTTTAGAATCGTTGGTTATATAATCCAGGTAATTTTATAAAATCTAGTGACTAAATTTAGTTATATCGGTTTTTAAATATATTTCATGAATTTTTAAAACCTGGTTCCTTTTTCCTTCACTGTGAATTTTATAACATAAATATAACTCAACTCAGCGCGTAATATTATGACATTATCTACTTACTTTCTCTATCTTTCAATTATGAAACGATTTCAGCTAAAATTCAAAGTTATTTATGAATATTATATCTACAATGTATCAAAACTCATATCTCGCATAGTTCAGAGAATAATATACAACAATATCAAGTTGAATTATCGATTAATATTTACGTGAGATTTTGTTACATAAGTAATAAATATACTCCACCGTAACCTTAATAAAATTATACATAATTTCAAGAAGAAAATACTCGAAACTACTATAATTTTCATCGTTATATTGAAGAAGCACCTATAATATCATAATTATCATCGTTAAAATCTATATGAGTATGTAGGAAATAAATATTATTGAAAAACAGGGATAGAGAATGAATTTTCGTTTATACGTATTTTAATTAAATTAAAATTCCTATTATTCGATTTCATAATCATGATGTCCATATTACATAAAATTTAAACTAAATTGCATTAAGTCGTTGAGTTTTATCTTTAGTCGATAATGAATGATCTATATTAACTTTTTTTATTGAAACTGAATATATCTATATCAAAAGATAAACTAGATGAAATCTATAATCCTATTAAAGTAATCTAAAAAGTTATAATGTAGTAAATACCCAATAATTTACCAGCTTCAAACATCTCTGCAATTACCTATATCACACAACTTTCTTAGTCTTAAGCTTAAATTTCACGGGTTTATTAGAGTGTTCAACTGCGGCTATCGCGACTTTTTAATGAGTATATCTATACGGCGTTAACCGTTGCTATAATTATATCTTTGTCTAGTTTCGATACCGCTACGAGGCTTAATATTTATCGATTAAATTTCTATTTTAAGTTTGAAAATTCTTACTCATTAATAAAATCACGGTATTATACCAAAGTCAGGATGTGTTTAATTCAGTTAACAAACTTATCCTCAATATATAAGTAAATACGAAAAAGAAGATGATATGACTTGATATTTTAAAGCTAATTGAAAGTGCTCGCTCAATATAATAAAACTTTGGATTTAATAAGGAATATAAATTATAAATCTTTCTCATTTATAACAAATCCTCTTGACTTTAACAAAACTTTATTAAGACTGTTAAAATAGCCTCAATATAATCTAAAAACCTATTCATTTCATGTATTCCCTCGTAACTATCAATCTCACAATACTCTGTTCAAATTTTTTTAATAGTCGACGTCCAATATCCTCATATATGAAAAAAAGCGTAATAGCTTTCACTAATTTATTTGAATCTGCATTCAATGTAAACTCCATTATTTATCATGTCACCTCATAAATAAAGATGGATTTATTTAACTATAATTAGTTGTGTCGTTTCCAGCGACTTTGAATAATTAAAAGTACAACATGAATAATAGTTAAGCCGACTTTGAGTTTTTCTTTTAAAAATTTTTTTTTGAATGTAATTAGAAGTGGAAATATGAAAATAACTAGGTTAAAAGCAAAAGTCATTTAATTAAATTGTTGTATTTGTTTTAATGTAATCTCTATATAGTTTACGGTATCTTGAAATCGAAATAAGTCGTTCTAAGCCGGCTTTGAAGGGGTGGTGAGTATATTCCCAAAGGTGGAGGCCTAGGTATTTGCTAACAGCTTATGCTCTCTTGTAGCGTTCAAATATAACGAGAAATGATTAATATTTATTATCGATCCATTTGTTAGAACGAATTTCTTTTGACCCAAATATAGGTATCTTTTCATTACATATTATTATTCAACTTATAAAAGTATGCTAAATTGCTATCAAATGATGATAATAAATTAATTACTACGGAAAACTAAAGAAATGAGTAAACGTCGGTTATATAGGATTTATATGTACGGTAAATGTACAATCCATTACGTGCCCTTATTCATGACGTCCGAAGACTACGCTTGGACTGCGTATAGGTCAGGAACTGTATATCCTATTACGTGTAAAGTCACGTAACTTATAAAGTCAATGGCCAGTAGCCTACGTCCAAAACATATGATTATGACTTTTATACAGGTTTGATAATTTTAATTATTGCATTTTTGAGACCTACTAGGTATATTCGCTTATTTTGTATATTTACGTAGCTAAAGGTATTACATAAATTTTAGTTGTTGAGATTATATGAATGCAGCTTCCTATAGTATTATATTAATATATATGACGTTTGACTGGTCCAGTGTTTCAATTATACGGTTTTAGTAAAGTATTATTCCTTTAGATCGTATACGTAAAATGTTCAATATTATAATTGTTGCGAACCCTTCTTTTTGGTTTATAGAAACTTCCCAACGATTTTTAAACGAAAGGGTAGGAAATACATCCGCGTTGCGAGTTAACGGCTAAAAACGATGAACCTTTTCGATAAGAATCGCTATAATACGAAAATGGCGACGAAATATTCGGCTAAAAGAATCTTTATTACTAGGTTTAGTAAAACAAATATTCACCTAATAAAAAGAGAACGCGAAGTAAAGCTTTTTTTAGTAGTATTTGTTAGTATTTTGTCGAACAGAACGCGGTCCAACGCGTATTTCCTATATAAACTTTTAGCTCTAAAAGTTGTGTGGTTTTATATATAAGCGCGGCCCCATTACGGAAATTTCTTTTTCCGGACCCCGTTTTATACGAGGTAGCCAGGATTCTCGTCATTCGAAGGGAAGTGGTTATACGAGATTTCGCCAACAATTATCCAGCCTTTTTCGGTATAAGGTATAAGTTTTTCAAGGTATACGAAAGTTTTGTTATACCAGACAAACTTGGATTTTATTCGGTTGATAAGCTATTCATTAAGTTCAGATCGAATATGGTTAGCTTTAGGTCTTTTAAGGTAACGAAAACTAGTTCCAATTCTTTATAACCTTTGATAATTGGGACTTAATTTGTTTTGGTAATCGATATTAGGATTTTTCGTAAAAAGGGTTTTTTTAAGGTGAATTTAGCTACGTTTTTATTTAATTTCTAGGTTATTTCACCTTTAAGGCTTTTTCAGACAAATAGAAGTCAATTAGTTTTACAAGTTTTAGCGAAACGACAGATAATAATTTTAATTCACTTCCGAGTTTGATCAACGATAATATTTCCGAATGTTAAATATGTTTACACCAAAGACTAATAAGGCGACTAGATGTTTTAGAGCAATGAAAAAAATACGAGAGTTACAATTTCCAAAGTAAACTTACGTAAAACAGAAGTAGTATAGTAGTCTTTTTTATGGGTTATACAGACAAAGGCGTTGATATTATTAACATATAGAAACCTGAGTACGGTATAAAAAATAATTGGTAAGATCTTAACTAAAGTTCCTCTGTTTACGATCTTTTTCTTAATTCGTAATTAGGGGAAATACGTCTTTACGTGGAAGGGTTAACACGAGTTACTTTTGATAAACCGGTCTCGAATTTTATTCCACGTTTTCAAAGGGGTTTCTCTTACTGTTTTATAATTTTGCCTGAATTTCAAGAGAGATTTTTCATTATTACATATTAACGATGATTATGTAATCAACCTATATTGGAATTAAAAATACTAACAAAGTATTAAGACAGATTTACTATTGGTTACGCGGCTTTAAAAAGATTATTGGTGTAAAGGGATTAAGCTAAAGCTATCGCTTAAGGTGGTCGGATGCTGTCTATAATCTACGATGAATAGAAAGAGGAAAAACCCTCTTCTAAAGAGCTGCTATAGGTTACAGAAAGGAGGTAGCCTCGTCATACGATAGGATAACTTCAGAGCATTATTGGAGTATGGTAAATACCAGGGCTAAATCTCTGGTGACTATCAAACTAAAAACTAGCCTATAATGTTACCCATAGTGTACCTCTATGCTCTTAGCCTCCCCCCCCCCTTCCTCCCTCTTTCCCCCTCTTTATTTTTTCAAATCCATTAGCCGTTTTAACCAATAGACGTTAAGCTTCCAAATGTTACCGGTTAACACATTTAGTTAATATACACACTGCTGTCACTAGCTACTTTCATCAACATATGTTAACCATCAATTGATACCACTTTACTTATGTAAGTTAAATTGCCTCCTACTTCTACTTTTAATCTTAATCAAGGTAGATAACTCACCTATTAATTCCTATTAACTCACGTATATTAAACTTGTCTATTATTATGACTAGCCCATGTAAATGAATGTTTCTATTATTACTACTAGCCCATATAAGTTGATTAGCTTATTGGTTAAAAACTAAGCCAACCGTAGATAGAATATGGTTAAGAGATAAAATTATATTAAATTTATTCAAGGGTTAGGCGGATAATACCTTTTTTATTTTCAGATGAATTATTATAGAATTCGAAAACGTCGAAATTTACGATGTTAAAACAAGTTGAAAACGATTTATAATTCGGGTATATATAAAATATTTATTTAACTGATATTTTTTGCATTAGGAAAATCCTAATACAGTGGATATTGAACGAAAGATTTTCCCAAACTCGTAAAATATCCTCGACGTGGATTATAGATTCGGTTCTATTATTATTATTGACGACGTATATAAAGAGTGGTTAATCATCGCGAACTTATTAACTCAAAAGAGGATTGAAAGCGGCTCGCATAAGCGAATTGGCGTAAAATCGAGGATATTTTCCATTTAAATTATAAAATTCGATCACTTGTATATTGATTACACAAATAATACTATATTTATTATCAATCAATCACAATTTCCTTTCGAATAAGTCCGATTTATCATTTTATTTAAAAAAAAGCTTAATACCATCACCGACTTGCCACTATCATAAAAAGAAATATTACTTATTGACTACTTTCTTTATACGCTATTGAGTAACCACTATGACTTTTCATATTATTTTGGTAGTAAAGTAAATAATTTGGATAAAAACCACTTCTTTTACGCGTCCTTTTGAGGGCTGAATGAATAAACGTTAAAAATATTATATGAAGTCAATGTAATAGTTGTGTATTATAGAAAATAAGTTAATATTAATGGTAATTATATTCTCATACTTTACCGCTAATGAGTGGCCGGATAACAAGAGATTCTAATAGAATGAATTATAAATAACAGAAAGTCTTATGTATAAAAACACCTTTTATCTAAAGCATTTAATAATACCATACAGATCATCGTATAGTATAGTATTTAAACGTTGCCCTATCATCGTTGAATTACAGAGGCGTTTTTGAAATCTATCAGTCTAATTCGAATATCAATCGTTAATAATAAAGCGAGGAAATCGGTAAATAACTAAATCGTAAATTATGAATCGCCCTGCATATACTTCGGTATTTATGGTAACTATCACTGTTAGAATAACAACTTCATTTAAATAATACGTAATAACCATAAGATAAGGCAGGTTACTAATTTGTTTTCAAGAGAAATTAAGCATGAAATCTATTAAAAGTTCATTTTAAAGATGTTTAGGAAGAGTTAAGTGTTTACAAAACCCTTTTCAATGATATCTATAATTAGTCGTTAATCCATGAAAAACTAACATTAATATGAAACTAGAGTTAAACTATATTCTATATATAAATATGATAATAATATTATATCTAGAATATAAGGTAAAAAGTAAATTGTATATAATTTGTATCTACACAGTAATGAGTAATCTGTTAACAAAATCCCTAATATAGGTACAAAACCGTAAAATACTATCGTATTTTACTGAATAATCCAAAAATAGGCTTTCAATATTTAATCATTATTTATAAAAATATCGATAGGAAAACACAATTTATTCATACATATTGCGCGAACAAAACATAGTTAAGTAAAGTACCCGGTAATAATAACATATCAACCATTTCAAAAATCAACGTTAGTAAAAGGTTTATTACGCTCTGGAATAAATTCGCTAATAATATTAAGCTCCAAAAACTATATACGTGGAAATGGTTCAAGAAACTCCGATTAAGAACATATGAGTAGTAATTCTCGGCTTAAGTAACAGGAGTCAAAAAGATCTTTAAAAATGGCATAATCTTGTTATACCAATGTATTGTGTTGTATATAATTGGCTTATATCACTAAGATCATAGATAAATTAGAAAAGCAGCTCGAACTAACGTCATTATTGGTTGAAAATTTGTCGCCTAATTATAAAATATTTCAAGTTATTATAATACATAAAAATAATGAACAGAAGGGCTATGCCTGGGAACTTTGCGTTTGATGTTTTCACATAACTGATAATTCTTAATAGTTTTTTTGTTGTAAATTTCGTAATTCCATTCGATAAATGAAAAGTGACGAAAACAATATAGTTTTAAGTGTAAGGTGTTGTAATCATTACGTCAGAGGAATATATACTCTAAATTGAAACAGAAACAATGATCTTTTTGAAAAAAATAGTTTAAGGTTTTAATTTACGAAAACTAAGACAGAGAGGCAAACAAACTTAACCCATTTGAAAAGATCTTTTACCTGAGGCCTTTAACCGAAAGTGACGCCCTTTTGCATTGAACGAATTCCAAAACCACGGATTAAAATGTAATTGAGAATAATGAAGAACTTTTTATAAGCTGAATGTCTAATTCATCTTAACCTTATATTCGAAGAAACAAAACGTAAATATACCAAGTATAGTTCAAATAAAAAAAAGAATTAATGTTGAAAAATCGACATAACAAACTGTTAATGTAACGTTAAAAAGCACTTAATATATTAGTAATAAAGAAAATGAACAATATTTGTTATAAGAGTGTAGAACTCATACGAAACTTATTTTTTATGTCGTCGCTTTTTGAGTACGTATTTCTTTTAAAAAATCGTGTTTATTTTCATATTCAACAAATCAATCTAGTTGATAAATATTTGCGAACAATTTTTTTTCATTATTATAAACGAATAACGGTCAAATTTCTTAATTACGTTGAACTGATGGTAATAGATATAAAAATATAGGTTATCTAAGTGCCTCTTGGCGAAAAATACAGGGAATTGGCTAAGGAATTATTCGCGTAAATATGAGTTTATTTAAATAATTATATCAATGTCTTTTGTAACATTGATTGCTTCTTTCGTATCATAAAATATGTAGTTCTTGAAAACGGTTGTGATATTTGGTCTTTATTAATATTTTAAATCATAATCTTGTATTCGATTTTGAAATCATAGGAAGATAATGTTTCTTATAAAATCTGATTGAATGAAAGTCCTAATTTATTAAATCTAGTATTAAATTTATTTTTAAATAGAATAGGTGATTTCTTTGTTAACGCTTCATTAATATCTTCCAAAGAGACGGCTGTGAGCAACGTATGAATAAGTGAGTTTCTCTGAGCTTTATAATGTATAATATTGAAAATAAATGTATCGATATCTTTAGGTTCCTTTTACATTGGAGTAAAACCGTATTTTTATACGTTGTCATCATTTAGTCCCCTTCAAAGCAATATATACTTTCAAAATTTGTAGGTAATATATTTAAACTCTATTGAAAGTTTACATAAAATAACATCATATTGCTTATCAGGGACAATAAAACTCAAAGTCGATATTTTCAATATAAGCTCAAGGTTTTATGACTAAGAAGTTCCGAATAATTAACATAGGTAACGCGTCGTTTAATATCAGTTCAAAAATAGTTAACTTCAATTATAAAAATATCGCTTCAACAATTATAAATGATTGCATCTTTGTTACTATTCCCTTTACAAATAACACTGCTAATAGTAATATGATTAATATAACTAAGGTTAAAAAGCTGAATACAAAGGTTATAAATCCATTTTTTAATCAATTTGGTACGAATGACTGTATTATTACAATCCGCCAGTATATATAATGGAAGTAATGTATGAATGAATAGTTCGTTACAAGTTCTTTTAATATAGGAAATTAGTAGTAAATTTGCACCTTTTTTCATTAACTTTTGTAAACAAAGTTATTAAAATGTTTAAAAAATATTAAATCGTGCACAAGCTGTTAATTTGAATTCATAATCAATTAGATAACAGCGTTTACTACGTTAGAGTAGAATTCATACGCGTGTTATATTGCTAGAAAGACATTGTAGTTGTTGTTACCACTATTGGTACCGCAAAGTTCGTAAGTTTTCATAACTATTTTTATAAAGCCTTTGAATTTTTGATAATAATACAAACTTAATGTTTACTTATATATAGGAATTTCCGGTTTTAACGTAATGAATGTAATATTGTAATATTTGTGATTAGAAAATTTAGCTTAATATAGAAAATCTTAATCGATTAGTTAAGCGGTTTACATTTAATTCTTTAACGGCCGGGGTTATCGGATTGGTCGTTACTATTATAATCGAATTAGGAGAAATTCGTATTGACGTTATCGTCAACTCCATTTTCACTAGGGGGCGATACGGTAATTACGTCGCTTTAAAATAATGTGAAAGCGACACCGCTTATTCTTGGTGAGAGGAGAGGGGTTGATTCGAAAACGTGATCGTATCTTTATTAATTTCAATTTTCCGGATCATATTTATTACCATAACCAATACGTTGTTATGACTTGGTTTTATACGTTGAATGTGTTCGCGAGCGGCTTAGAGCCGCTTAACGCATTCTGTATATAAAATGTCGGTAAATTGTTAGTATATATTATCTCAGTAGGCCTATTTATATATTCAAGAGGTTTGGAGTTGGTTCTTGATACACGTGTCGAAAACCTATTTAAAAACGGATGGGTCACAGTTTGAAAAGTTTCAAAATATAGTTTTAAGCCATAACTACTTATAAATAACGAAGATATTGATACGAGAAAATATCGATGATTATTTATGAAAGAGCTTAGCCCAAGATATTGTTTCATACGATTGGATACTATAGGTAATCCTTGATGAAAAAAAGAGGTAAAATACTCTGCTAGGAATCTTTTCGAGGTTACAGAAAGGAAGTTGCGCGTTCACGTTACAAAACAACTACAGAAGATCGTAAGAGCATGGCTATGACCAAATCTAAATCTCTGGAAACCACTAGTATAAGCACTAGTCTGTAATAATCGGAAAGGATTTCAATTTTGAAATTTTAACTTTTTTAATATCAACTGAGTCACTTTGGTAATCAAACTAAGCCTTAGAAATAATTCTAATTATAAGGTTTCATTAACCATCCTCTCAAAGTATAGGTCATACGTATTACTTATTCCGTATATTACAGAATTGAAAACCAGCGCACTTGAGTTTAAAAACCTGATTACTACAAAGGTAGCCTCTTGCCTACCTGTTACTAATATTGAAAAGAAAGTAACAATATACAAGTAAAGAAGGTCCTACGCTCGGCTATGTATAAAATTATTACATGCGGTCGGTAAGCCTGTTATAACTTACATAAAGGTGGCGAAATGGTAAATCCCCAAGTTAAATCGGTTTTATTATTATATCAGGAAATTTTGGTGGGGCTTTAGACGTTGTAATATTATCGATTAGATTGGTCTAAGTAACAGTATTATTATGTGGTCAAGTGGTAGATGTACTGTTTTTGGTTTAGTAGATCGCTAGCCTGTCTTTTCAGTAATTTGTATAGTCATTTTCTTGGCCTATGCTCTAATGTGAAGTTCGTGCATACTATACTTGACCTGCAGCTAATACAGTAGGTCCACAAACAATACATTCAACTTTCATTTAGTATAGTCCAGTTTACTATAAGTAAAGTTAACCAACTGCATTGAAATTACTACTATTCTAATAGAAAGCGGATATACCGCGCTTGTGCAATAAGAGGTTTATCGAGCTTGTAAAGATCCTTGCTACAGTATGAAGGGTATGAATTAGTTCGTTAAATTCTACATTCGATTAAGCCGTTCATTCAAGAAAGGTATACGGAATTCTTAATTGAGACAAACCCCATTTCTTATTTCTTATTATTTTATTCGGAATAAATGGTTAAATTGTTTACAGCGGTTATTAATAAACATAAATTTTACAAAATGTTATACTTAAAAAGCTTTCAACTATTCACAATATCGAAAACTATCTGTTAGATGATTGAAATGTGTCCAATCAAAAACAATTCAAAGTTCGAAATTTTCGAAGAAAATATTCTTGTAATATTATGAAAAAATGTAATATATCGGCCAGGTTTAATACCATTACCATACACCTATTTCAAGCGTGTTAAAATTGTATTATAAGTTCTTATTGAATATTTTACAACAAATATTTAGTACTAGGAATTTTTCTATCATCGTAACGATAATAAAAGATATTTATTGCTATAAACTTATGTCATTAGCTATTCGGTTTATAGATTACATGATTGTGCACATAACGGGATATGCTGTACTCTTTTTGGGCGTGGTCCGCCAGCAGTCCGCACGCAGCATATGTAAGGGCAAGTGACGTGTTGTGTAATAACTATAACAATAAATCTTGTACGAAGGACCACCATAGCCTTTTTTATTTTTTTGCATGTACCTTGATATTAAAATTAATTTAAAATCTATATAGTTTATAATCATATATTATACTATAATAGATCATTGAAGTTTTTTTTCAAAAAAAGAATATTATTTAAAATAAACGATTCGATGGTAAATATTAATAATTTCACGTTAAAATTTTACATTATCACTAAAGATACGCAGCGAGCAAATACCCAATCCGCCACTATTATAAATATAGATTTTACCTCTTCGAATCCTACTAAAACCTATATATCTTGTTTATAAGATATTATAAGTAATATCACGTTTATTATAAAGTAAATGTAATAGATTAGTTAATTGTTTTTGTTTCCGGCCCTATATCCAATTTCTCCTAAATTTTTATTAGGATTTGATAATTCGAAGCTAACGATATGGAAATCAATACTAATATTTTTTGCGCTGAAAGTTCATCGAAAAAGTTTTATCCAATCATAATTAGATGGATTCTTATTTATATAAGCAGCGACATATCCAACGGTCGAATTTATATAAGAGGCGAATTTAATATAAACTTGGGAAGGTAGATATACGTTCCTTTATGTATAGGGTTATTATAAGCTGACAGTAAAGTAAACTGTTATGAGATATTATGAAGGCGGATGATATAAGAGTATATACTATATGAACAGAATTCTCGACTATATTAAAGCTAATTTTAGAGACTTTTATCGCGCGAATTCGGCATTGATCGAGTTGAAAAAGTCATTTATAAGTGATAAAAATCTAAAGATACCGTTTGATATTAGTTTTCAAATATTATTAGATTAAATAAGCAGATTAAACTAGATTTTTGCCATTAAATGTAATTACCTACGTTTTCGTATATCTCTCAATATTTGAGACAAATCTAATACAGTATGCGTTAGCCGTATCGACTATATCATGGTATTAGTGAAGTATCACGAATTCGTAAACGAATTAAAGTTTTTAAACCTAAAACAACGTTTTGACTGATAATAATTTACACTTGTACATGTATAAGGGCACAATAGAAAGATAGTTATAACGGAAATTTATATCTTTTAGGTATTTTCGTGAAAGGGGTGCGGTAATTGAGGATAATTATTGTATCAAATTTAATCGGTATAAATTCAAAATTAATTACGCTATGTAACAAAGAAAACTGCGAAAAAACGCCATTTGAAAAAAATATTATAGGTCGTTGTTTACGTCATAGCTCAACGGGCCACTATTAGCGTAGTTACGTACTCCACCCATCTTTTCCTCTAACGTAGCTTTATGCGGTTTAAATCGAAAAGGTAGATGAACGTTTTTTATTAAAGGTGATGGAAGAAACCTAACTTTGAAAATTTAGTTTCGTTTAAAAGTTACGTAACATTGATAACGTAATTACGCAATCGAATGAATAGGATTTCAATTTAGATAATATATATATAAACGAAGATTTATTCTCTATCATCATAATTTTTAATAATGCTTATTTTTTAAACGTTGAGGTTAATTTGAATTATAACTGTTATTATTTTATGAGAGATAAGGTCGTTATTACGTGAATATAGCATAAGTGAAATCATATTGATGGTATTATAGTAAGTAAATATATATAAAGAAGGGATAAGAAGCATTCAGAGAGTGTACGTCACGGATAAAAGGTTATAAACCTCTCATCCGGGCAGTGGCATTCTGCCATACACTCTGCTAATCTCCCTTTTGATTCTTGTTATATATGTACTTTATAAGACTACAGCTGATAGCATGATACTTTTTGTTTCATGTTGCAGGAGTGCATATTGCAGCATAATATACTGCCACTTGAACTACGTATACTAACTATAGGGATATATAGTAATATCTATGGAGGTAAATTTTTCTTCTTTCTTTGAGCGCTTCGTACTTACAGTCCACTAATGATAGTATAGTTGTAATGCGGTCCTCATCCGAAGTTTAGTAGTTGAAGTAAAGTCGTAATGTAATAAGTATTCGAATTTTAGTAAAAATAGTACAGTTGCGGTATAAATTGTATAAGTTTGAATTACCAGTTTTATACCACGGTGGTAATTATAGTAAGTGCCTAGTTAGTTCATCCAATTGGTAGCGATAATTTTTCATAGTGTTTATTGTTATTTTTTGTGGAGGTGTGATTACATAGGTATAATTCGTAGGTATTATAGGGGTGTAATAATATAGAGGTTATTTCGTCATTACCTGTTTTAGGGTTAATATAAAACATATATCGCTATTGTTCTAAGAAAAACATCTTTTTCCTCCTTTTTTTACTGCGCATATCCAAGTAAATGTAAGTCATAATTAGTTAATTAGCGTATGTAAATTCAATCTATTTATTAATTACCTATTCTAAACCGTTTTGATTGGTGAGTTTGTTGACTAATTCCTGTATACTAACCTCGCTCTTAAATAGATACTTCGTAAAAATAGTACCTTTATACACCGTTTAACAAGTAAAAGTAAGCACGCTGAAACCGCCGCCACCTAAGTCACTACCCCCTTTTTTTCCCTTTTACTCTTCCTCCCTTCCCCTAACTTTTAAAGTAAAAAACTAAAAGCTTTGAAGGTTATAAACCCTACTTTTACCCACGGGTAAAGACCCTATTACCTACGGAGACTCCTTTACGTCGTAAACGAAACTTGGTGAAGTTACGCCATAGTTTGTATCACTCAATCCACCCGAATTGTTTTTACCAAAATATTTATAGAAGAAGAGGTCGAGCCAAGCCACCTTTGCCATCTCGAGCTACGTATCATTAGAATGCGTCACAAGATATTCTGACGCGTAAATTATTAGAGCGGCGTAACTGGGTCTGTAGTTCCGGGCTACTAATAAACAAGCTTTATATGCCGTATATCGCGTTTTAAGTCGCGAATAAGTTTATTAGTAATTGCTACTGAAGTGAGGATTATTTTGCCCATTGTTACCGTTACCATTAGACTCTAAACAAATACGCTTCTATTATGGTAATTAAATAGTCTTAAGACGAAGCCGTATTTCCTGCCCACCAGCTTTATAATAGATTTAAACCTATACGTTTCAACGCTAATTTAAGACATTTACTTTTGAACATGTGTTATTTAGATCGCTTTCACAAATAATCACTTTCTTAAATCACTCATCTAAGACGATTCTAATTAGTAATAGGTGTTAACCGGTGAATTCAAGAGTGAATAATTGTTATTACCGCCAGAAATTAGGGCATATATATATATATTACGTAGGTGAGTTCGACGAAATTATCTCGCGTCGTCATAAGGAGTATAAAGATCCCCTCGCACCTTTACTTCATGGTATACGAGCTAAGGAGCGGAGTTATATTTTTGTTGTCACTGATGGCGGCGTCGATAACAGTAATAGCAATATTATTAATACAAAGGAGAGGTGGGGGGGGGGGATGAAAATCATAGTAGGGACGCGACGGCGTCATCCTTTTCCTTTCTTTTTAATGGTAAATAGCTGCCCCTATCGGCTGGGCCAGCGTTCGCAGCTGTAGTATAATATATTCTATAGTAATATTATTGCTTTTTATAAACAAAAATCGTATTATAAGTAAAAAATGTAAAAAGTAAGTAAAAGATCAATAATATTAACATATTACAAATTAAAGAGTAATGATGTATCAAAAGCAGTATATAAAAGTAGATCTAAATAAAAGGAAATCCGGAAGAGAAGTGTAAATAAAAGTTATTCACTACGGTACAATATAGTAAGCGGCGTCAATAACGGGTTTCGGATAATTATAAAATGTTGAAAACGTTTCAATAACCTCAAATTGAAAAGAAAAAAGTAAGGCGTAAAATTTAACCTTATAAGGGTTGTAAACCCTTTATATGAATACTAATAAATAGAGTGCTAGTCGATATAAACCCTTTCAATGCTTCATTTGGGGTACCCTTAGTTATCATATCCGCTAGATTATATTTTCTATCGATCCATCTCGTTTCCTGTATTTTACGATGCTCATATGATTCGCATAAGGTTATAATGTCGATTATCAGGTGTTTTTCATTTATTGTATCCAATTTAACCTGATATTGGTAAAGCGAAAATGAGTTGATATATGCGATAGAAGGGATAGGTTTTAGATCAAGATTGAAATTTTTTTTTTGAACTGTTATCGATATAGCAATTTTTAAATCGATACTTCTAACCACGTTATAAATTTATAAGACTAAGATATTTTTTGTAACCCTTTTGTATTGAGTTGAGGTTTAATAGATAGTATTTATACGAAACGTAAACCCATTTCAGGCCGGTATTTTGTTAACAAAGATTAAAACGAATCTTGTTTACGAGTTATAGCTCTTGTTATTAGCGATAAAGTTGCTAGTAAAAATTAGTAGCTTCATAATACGTATATTGAGCGGTATAAATTGTAAACCACGTTTTAGATTATATATTTATCATGCAAGGCTTTTATTAAGCGCTTTGTATATATCGATTAACGAAGCAATTTAACACTACGCGGCGAACGAAAGGTCGAATGCTGCTTCATGTTATATCATTAAAGTAACTTGAGTTCTATGTACATGCTAATACCTATAATCATCAGTTTATTTCACGTTATCTAGAACGAGAAGAGTAAATTTATTTAATTACCCTTTTAACATAAGGCATAAAACACTGTTTTAACAAATTATTGCTATGTTATTAACGTCGATTATATGGTTTACCTTGGAATACGTTTTAGGTTTTTTTCTTAAGCCAGCCTATAAACGCTTCGCCTTATTCGATACAGAAAAAGATGCGTTATATAGCGGTAACGTATCGTCTGATTATATACCCATTAATATAAAACCTTTCTAACGGATTATCGAAACTAATAGGTGCGGTCGAAAATTAAGCCAACTATTTTGAACCGCTTTTTATGGTATCTTGAATAGGTGTTATACTAGTATATACCAACTTAGTTCATTCGAAAAAGAGGTTTAAAATACGTAAAATTGTTGTAGGTAAATAGTTTGTTTTATGATCCATAGATATATCATCTTAAATACGCCATTTAAATCACTATTTAAACTATGTGTAAGCTTACCCAACTTTACGAAGTTTAATATAAAAGTTATAGGAAACTCAAGGAGGTTTCGAACATTAAAATCAAACAGTATCTTCTCTATTATAAATTAAACGATTGGATTATAATATTCTTTTTACTGGTATTATTATACCCCTTTATATTAGAGTGAGTCTTTTCGTATAAATATTCGGTTTTATTTTTAAATGTGTATACCAGTAGTATGGAGAAAATCCTATGGATATCTTAAACTGTTGGGTGTAATCGTTCGAAGGGAAAGATTCTTTATTTAATTAGGGTAAAAATTTCTATTCAGGTAAATTATTTGAACAAAGCATTTAAGGTCGTGATAATACCTTCGCAACGTAGCTTTAAACTTAGGTTATGGTTCGTTTTCTCGTATTAAATAATAATTGAATTTGTAATAAAGGTTTTAAAGTGTTTTTTTATTTTTCGAGTTTAGTAGCCAACCTCGGCAGTGAGGTACTAGTAGTATTGATGTTAGTGTGAAGTTTTCGTGGAGTAATAGCGGTTTCAAAGTGCGATATGAGGGAACTAAATCTGGGTACGCCTTGAATCCGTTATCGTGAAAGTGGGTTTACCAGTACAATTAGTCGGATTGAGGTTTCAATCAACTTTTTAATTGCTCCTTTTTATACTTTCGGACTATGATTGAGCGAAACGAAAAAATACTATACAGAAATTTAACAAATATATTATAGCCTCTAAAACCGTTAATTCTTGAAAAGCTTGCTTATTCTTCCTTAGTTTTCGTAACAAGGATATCATATTGTAATGATCAATTTACAACGCTGCTTTTCAATGGGTTGTCTTTATGGATAGTGTTTTCGAAATATTGTTTTCAGCTGGTGAAGAAAGCTACGATATTATAGCCTTCATTATAACGTTCTCTTTTTATATTATGATTAGCGATGGTGTGGAGTTCATATAAATCCTTAGGTAAACATCAAAAACGAAGAACGTAAGAATTAGTTTACTTGGGCCGAAAATGTCATTAACGGCGTTAACTGCTATTCATATGATATATTTTACTAAACTTGTACTCTTTAATCTTTTGTATAATGATATACACGGGTTTTTAAGTGTTTTAAAGTACCTTTCGCATTTTTCAATACCTTATAATACTGTCACAAGTATTTGTTCACATTCGTTGATAGTAATCCTAGCTTTAGTACGTTATTTCCTCAAGTTGAAGGCCGTGTCATCGTCGTGGGTAATTATGTTCGGAGGCCTTAAGTAGATATTTGACCAGTAGTTAATCAAAGACTTATAATAGTTTATAACTGAAGCGTTCCGGGTTCACTAAACAAACTAAAATGAAGTTACCACATCCATAACGTATAGAAATAGCTGGTTTTCTAAGTATAAAATATTTCCAATTATTCATAGTTAAAATTTTCCTCGTTTTAAAGGTGGAGTTTAAACCGTAGTAAGGTTTACATGTATAATTGGTATTAATAGCAAAACTTTTCAATAGCTTTAAACGCGTCTTTCTTAAATTTGTATAGTTTACAGTGTAAAGCTTCCGTAAAAGGAGTTTCGTAATTTGGTATCCAACTTGGCGGTGTTGTATTCATAATTTCGTTTACGTTAGGTAAATAGTTTCAATCGTACGTACTTTAGAGAAAAACCATAAGTAGGTGAATGTAAGTCGAAGCGATACAAATACATTATCTTAGTCGTGAATAAGTTAGCTGGTCGTATTCCGAATCTTGATTCCAAGCTTATTTATATTGATTAACGAAAACATGCATAGCATTTCAAAGTCTATTACATAAAACTTAACCGGTTCAATTCTTATATTTATATCCACTGTCATAAACGAAGATGCTTTACATTTACCAAATGAAACTTTTCGATGTTTTTGTGTTTGGTTTCACTAAAACTTTGGGAATTTCACTGCAAACGAGTCGAGTTAACGTTTTCCGGCTGTTAAAGTTTTGGCCGCGTTAGTATTAGATATAATACTCCGAAATACGTTGACATACCAACTAAAAAGTTTGGATTACAATGTTATGTAGGCGATTAACACGTTGTTTTCGTAATTTAAACATATATTACACAAGAAAGAAGCGTTTTGTAGGCTTGTAAAGATATACTAAACTGTTTCTTTGTCTCAAGCTATTGAGTAAGTATTATTACTTTTAAAGTTTTCCTTTTCGAAGGTGAATTTGTAGGGTTAATCGTTAAACTTTTCTTTTGCTCTTTCGTATTCGGCTACGTATACTATCAAATTAGCTTTTATCTGGTTTTGAGGTAGAAAAATTTGCTTAAAACTATCGTTTAGTGCGAATCTTCTTATGTATTAGGTGATTCATAAATTAGTAACCGACCGTTCCATATACAACGTAATTCTTTTAGAAACCTATAAAGCGTTATATACTTCTTCATAAGTATTACTATAAATGTGGTGCGTTTGGTTCTTAGCCTTAAGATCGTTTTCAATTATAGTTGTTTTATCATTTATTATCATAGATTCTATTCTAATACTTCTCTTTTGGGTTACCCTATTTGGGGCATTTACTTTGCTTTAGGTATACTTTAAAACTTCAATTCAAAACGTGGTGGATGGTTTAAGCAAGGACGGCTTTGGTAATTTGACCCTCGCCTTTTGTTTCATCGGCTATAACTACTGCCCAGAAGCTCGATTGTCGGCATATAAAGGTTTTAAATGATATTTTGAAACTCGTATAAAAATTCTTCAAGTTTTTTTCAGTCTTACATAATGTAAGGTCGAATTCTGGATTTCTGCATCATGTTTTTATTACTATTTGGATAAATAGTTTGTTCCTTTTGTATTTTAATCTAAAGGATGCCTAATACTTTCAGAATATCGTTAATAAAGTATTAAGTGCTTTTTATAGGTTTTTATTAGCGTTTTTACCCTATCTTGTTTATAGATTACTAGCTGGTATTAACTTAGTTTATATTGTAAAGTTTATTGTTAATTCTTGTATAGAAGTGTAATTCTTAGCGGTTGTAACGCTTCCTCATTATGATTACCTATATAAGGTGATTTAAATATTACTTTTCAACTTACCTAAATATTATACCTGCTATAATAACGTAAAATTAAAATGGTTTAATACTGAGGCTTTTATTCGTATTTAATATTTCATGTATTTTGTTATTCAGCACGTCGTATAGTTCGTCGTTGTAGTTTTCATCATTTTTTTACAGTTTGGTAATGTTGGTAAGCTTTATAGGATCGCTTCTATTAATGGAAAAACGTGCGATAAAATATTACTTTAGGGGTTTTAGTTAGTAGGTATTAGTTTGTAATGTACATATTGAAGTTTTTACCGCTTATGACTTTTTAAAACGGTGAATGGTTTTAATCGAGCCGCTCTTGTTGTATTTAAACTAATTGTTAAAGATATTCATAAAGTAGTTTAATCTTAGTTTCTATTTGAAACTGAATTTCAAAGAGGGTTAGTATTTCACCCCCATCTTAAATGATCCTTATAATACTTCCTCCTGTTTCGGTAATTTTTCTAGCTCTGTTTTCATTTAACAGCGGGCGTTTGACCTTACTCAATACCTATTTTTTTTTTTCGGAGGCTTTTTTTTATTACCGATCTGTTATTTTAAATAAGCGATCTTACCGTTTTTTCATTCAATATCCCTTTACAAATTTTACTTTTTATCACTTTATTATCCTTCTACTTCGGTATTTATATAAGTTAGGCCGTTATTATTAAGGCCTTTAAAATACAGCTATTATTACTACTGGTGGTATTAATATCTTTACTCTATAATTGTTTTCATAATATTTTGGAGATCGTATTATCGATTACACGACGCATGTCCAGCGTTCAGTTTGCAAAATGTTCCTTAAAATCGTCGAATAAGTCACATTATTTAATATGGCCGTTATAATAGTGAAAGATTATATTGATTGTATACTTCTTCTCCATCAAAGGGTGTAAATATATTATTAGTACACCTATTTCATTATCTTATAAATTAAGGTCTACCTACCTGAAAATATTACTACTAAACGACATATTCGTAAATAGGTATTTTATGTATTTGTTGACTTTGACCAGGTCCTTTACTAATAAAGCTATAAGTATAGGAGTGTAAGGTGTATAACAATGGTTAGAACAAGTGATTTCTACGTGTACCTAAAATATTGGAACAGTGTAAATTATGGGTTTTGTGTAGTAGATAAGATTCGGGTATGTTCGAAGTTTGAGGTATATTAACTCAAAAATACTTGAAAATTCGTATCAATATATAAATGCAAAGAAATCAAGGTGTGAAAAAATAGTGAAAGTGAATCTTTTAACGCTTTTTCATATAAATAAAGTCTAAATGGTGCGCAAATGAAACGTAATTATAGGCCAGTCAAATGTCATAGATTAGTTCTATAAACACTGGCCAACGCTATATTAGTAGAACGACTGGACAAACCTAAACTTCCTAAATATTAAACTTCAACTTCGAACACGCGGTAAAGGCTGAACGAGAGGAGGCGGATAGTTTAAAAGGAAAAAAAACGCGGGGAAGGGGGTGCAATGAATATATATATGGAGTGGTGTTTCTATATATAATCCGGTGTATAAAGCTCGGTTCGTATTTGATAGGCGGTTCGCATATCATGATATAGCTGCTTTTTCCAGTTACGAATGGTTTAGGTACTGTGTTGTAACCACTCTTAGGTTTCGTAAACGGTTTGGATACTATGTTGAGATCGAACGAATCCTAAGGAAAGGTTTCGAAACTTGATGGTTTAGGCTTACATAACCTAATACGTAATGAGACGCTTTTTGAAAAGTATCTGGGGACGTTTAAAGCGCCAAAACAAGTTAACGGATAATGTAACGGATCTTTCAGCAAACAAAGTACTAACTAATTAACCACATCGTATGGAAGTGATTTTTTTTTTAAGTTACTCTAAGTTCTACAATCTTGTTACGCTTCTAGTTTTCAAAGAACTCCCGCGTAGTTTTATATTCCCATATAGTTTTTATAAAGCTTAATGATAAAAGTTTACAGTTATGACTATTATACCAATCCACCATAGGTATTTAACTTCGATTTTTATTTTCGTTCCTGAGTTATTTATAGTCGATATAATCGAAAAATGATTAGTATCAGTAAAGAATTTATTACGTTAATGTATCCAAATAGAAATTACAAAGATTGGTACTGTAGTGAGTAAAGATAGATAAAGAATGAAGAAGAATCATTTGGAGAGTACATGATACGAATAAGAGGTTATAAACCTCTCATATGAGTATTAGCATTCGGTCCTATATTTTGCTAATCTCCCTTTTAGGCCGTGCCACACATACACTCGGTAAGAGTACAACCTACAGCGTGATATATTATTGTTAATACTGTAATAGTGCACCTTCTAGTATGATGCACTGCTTCTTAACCTACGTATAAAAACTATAGAAATATATAGTAATATCTAAAGTTACAAACGAGGCTTCAACATAACAACTAACGGTAAAAAAAAAATCAGTTATTATATTTTTAAAATTGAAGTTTAATATTACGGATATAGCGAAATACATATATAACCCAAATAACCAAGATTTATGTCAATATTCAGAAATAGTTGAACCTAATATTGACATATATTGTTCACAAAAACACGCAAGATATACCTTTTAGAATATTATAAATATAGTACTGATAGGTAATATTAAATGCTAGTGATAATCACTTAATAATTAATATTCAGGGAGGATTAGGTATAGACATAATAATAATACGCTTTAGTTCGGGGATATAAGAAGTGTTATAAAATTGGTATTTACTGGTCTAGTAGCCCGATTTTAGTAGATAATATAGTGTATACGAAATTAGTTGTAATCTACTTTTTTATAAGTTTTATTAGAATAACGTGGATTTTGTAGTCGACGTCATCAATTACGTAAAGAAAAGATGATTGGTTACACTTTCCATTTGAATAAGTAAAGTTTTGTGACCTATTTAAAAAGGAAATTGTAATAACCCTACCCCTATACCGGGGAAAGCTCAACTATCTTATTTATGTTAAATTAAACGAATATGGATTTTTATTTGTGACGTAATAGTGACCGTTATATTTGATATTACGGAATCATCTTTTCGAAGTTATACTTT
Organism: Anisogramma anomala; assembly: GCA_038502455.1. Lineage (NCBI taxonomy): Eukaryota > Fungi > Ascomycota > Sordariomycetes > Diaporthales > Gnomoniaceae > Anisogramma > Anisogramma anomala. The sequence continues at coordinate 158,402 of JASMMZ010000002.1, read as the reverse complement.
AAGTTATAAAGTTGATAACAATAGTCTAGATTCACATAAATATTTTATTAGCTACATCGCCAGTATTGCAAATTCCTAAGCCGGAGAGAGAGGGAGAGGGAACGGTTTTATACCGATTACCGGGCCTTGAGAAAAAGTACTAAGTAAAATAGTTTTCCTTCAACTTTGAATAAAGGAACCTCACGCGTAATATCAAATTCGACGTAGTTTACGAATTTATATATTCGAACGGTTTTTTATCGTATTCAGGATATACTTGAATAAAAAAACTAACGGATTTTTATATATGTTTCGGCTTATTCAAGTAATTAGGTATTCACTTCAGGTTACTGAAGATGTTAAGAACGTTTTAATCGTATATAAATTATGCAATGGCGGATATTTCAAAAAAAAAAAAAAAAAAAAAAAAAACTGTAATAGTTTTTTTTTTAAAAAATAACCTTTTGGTTCTTTCTCAGTCTTAATTTGAATTATACAATGAACTTTCCCATTTTTTTCGAATATCTTCTCAATATCGGGCTAACTTTTAGTTAAAAGAAATATGATTTCGTTGTTCAAAAAGTAAAATACCATAGATTTATCGTAATAGTTAGCATATGTATCTATGCCAACTCCAAAAATGTCCAGACAATATATAAATAACAATCCTTATATATTATTCGAAATGATTGAAGTTTTTTATGTTCTACTAAATTTTTTCCATACTTTATAAGTTTTTTTTTTATTCGGCTAATTTCTCGGTACGATTTACGAAACATGAATTCGTTAAGTTTAGTTAAACCAAGAGAAATATATATTATCAAAGTTAGTCAATATATTCATTATACCTTAATTTTAGTATTCTTAGATCCAAATTGGTTAACGGTAATAACAACCTATTATTCAACCATAAAGTTAATAGAGTATTTTTTGTAATATAATAAAGATTATATATTCAAGCTAGTGACTTTTTTTTCGTATGATTAAGTGATGCGGAGCATAACTATATCATTGACGATATGGAGCTTTTTGTCATCATATTCTTTTTAAAAGTGTGAATTTCGGAATTATATGATGTTTGTTCGTAGTTTAAGATATTAATGGATCATAAAGGATTTTAGTATTTTTTGCGTTACGCTTAATCTCGGAATATGAGGTTTGATAAGCCGAGATTTTTTTTAATATCAATTACATTACCGACACGTATCTTAAAATGTTCTTTCTGACATATTAACCGGTAAATTATAAGATAATCTCGACTTTAAAGATAGTCGCGCGCAAATCTTTTAGCTTAGTTTTATTACTATATTAAATATATTAATAATGAATTTTGTTGATAGGATTTTATCATTGCAATGTTGTCGATTTGAATCACTGCAATCGAAGTAACTGGTGCTGTATTAACATTGTTGGATTGATGTGTGTAAGGTTTAAGTTTGGCAGACCGCTAGCTGGTGTATACACTAATTTGTATAACCAAACTCTTTGGCATGTACCCCACTTTGAAGTGGGCATCTACTGCACTACACTTGTAGTGCAGTGTATTCAAATCCCACAAACTGCAGTCAATTTTCAATAGGTATAATCTACCTTACTGCAAGTAGATTTAACTTAACTATACTGAACTGAACTGCTATTCCAACAAATTTATATATTATAGGAACCTATATTTCGGCATGATATATAGATACAATTGTTAAGATGTATGTTTAATTACTCAATCGCGATAATATGTATACCGGGAGAGAGCCAGAGGATCTTGTGGTATTAGCGATCGCTAAATCGGCTTAGGTCTTGTCTGTGCCCACATTGTTAATTTTAACAACGCCGGAAGATACAAGAGCGTTGGAGGTTATAATATTGTTTTAATCCCAACCCGCATTAAACTCACTATCATCGTGATTATAGAGTAATTAATTCATTTTCGGGTCGGGAACCTTCATAAAATTGTAGGATAAAATAGTAATAAGTCACTGGGTATGAGTAGTTCGCTTATTAATTATTACCGAGCATGTTAACCCTTTAGCAATTAACGTAAGATATTGGATATAAATTACAAATTATGGTATTCACTCTGAGGATAAGTTAATTCAAAAAAATTATTCATATCTACCGAATTCAAAATTATTAACGATAAAAATCTTATAGTACATTTACTATTTCTTTATTTTAGGTTATCTAAATATAAATGTTTTATGTTGAGTAATTTAATAGGACTAGTTTTAGGAAAGAATAGTAATAGATATTTGGGTTTTATATCGAATATATATATATATATATAATATAAAAGCACAAAACAGTTTCATACTTTATAATAAATTCTTTTTGAAATTTTATCTATTATTAATCGTTATTGGAATTATGTTTCCGTTTACTTTGTAATCAAATTACCAGTTTTTGATAACAATGTTCGGTAATTATTGATTTTTACGTACCGATTAATCAAATATATCTTATTAAAGGTAATATGGTCTGTAACCACTAGAAAGTATACGAAATGGTTTCGGAAAATATAATAACAATTTTATGAATTTTCATTTTTTATTATTAGCAATTACAGCTCGAATAAAGCAATAATATTTTGAATAACTTCATGTTTTTTAATCTAGGTTAAGTGACTTCTAAAGACGGTATATTACCTATAAAAAGACAGCGATACTAAACAAATGGATGAGGATGCTTAAAATATTTGCGAATAGTTGTTGCCTTTTTGTAGTATAATCGGGTATTATATTTCCCTGTTTCTTAATTAATTTTCAATGAGTAAGAGTCATTGATTTCTGAGTCTAATATCAATCTGATAATGAATAAATATGAAATATAATTTATCCTTATGGTAAAGGAGAATGTAAAGGTGTTAACCAATTTGGCGAACGAAACTTGTACGTTTTTGCTACATTTACGCAAAGGTATAAAATAAGCTTAGAAGAAGATAATATATGTGTAGAAATCGATAGAAATAGCGGCATATCATCGACGAAGTTGAGCAAAATAATATCAGGTAAATGATTGAATTCAGCTTAACTTACGCAATATAAAAATTAAGCGCCTAAATAAAAAGTTCAATTAATTATATAGTTAATATCGAGTTGTTGACATTTATGAAATATTATTTTAAATATTTTCAAAAAAATACCTTATATTGAATGTAAATTTGATTAAAGTTATTGTTATAAGTACCACTTTTGGTAAGTTTTTTTCAATATTCGTTGAAAATGAATTTTCGTTATTAATAATATAAGAAATGGTGTATATAAAAAAATGAAAATTTAGAATATCTTTGTTTATGAAAAAAAGGTCTGAATGTTTTCTATTATGTATTAATGCAATCAAAGGGTTATAAAAAGTTTAAATGAAAACCATAAAAAACTTGTTGACAAACGGCGACCTTAAATGAATTCGAAGCGGAAAAAGATGCCTCATTTTTTAATAGCCCGGTATTTCAATTTCGATATTGAATACTTTTTAGGTAATTTACTTTAAGCGAATCATGTTTAACTCGGTAATTATATAATATTAATAAGGAAAATGAGAAATGAATTTTATTTCAATATAATATAATATATAAAGCCAAGTATATGTTGCCCGGTTTTTTTTTCAAATACATATGAGATTGTGAGGAGACTTTAATTATAAATTACTAAGTTTCATTTATTATGTTCTTATTCCATTTTTCTGAGCTTTCCAAATAATAGCTTTATCAATGTTTAAAACCTCATTACGATTGGTTTAGATTATTAAAATAAACTGGTAAAGACGAATAACATAGAGTGTGACAAGTATTAAATAAAGTCAACGAAAGTAGTTGGTAAAAGGCAGAGTAGGCACAAGGCAAAGCCGACGATAACGGGTAATCTTAAACAGACTGAATATTATATAAACTCGACAATAATCGATAATGAAAAGAAGAGTGACGAAAACAACCTTTTACACAAAAGATGCAAATTTATAATATATTAATTAATACCAAAGTAACGCGGATAATACAGGTATAATCTTTAACTCTTGTACGATAATTTTGATCAACACGATTTTTATTCAAGTTAATAAACATAACGCGAGTAAATGAAAGGCTTTTACAGTTCAGATTCAAATATTATTCGTTACGTTTTATAAGTCGTAACCTATATAAATGATAAATGATATAATATGTGTAATGATATTATTTCAATTATTTGGGTTGAATTTTCAAAAAAAGGTATTTGATAGATATTCAAGGACACAGAGATAAAGATCTTTCATATTAATATATGGTTATTTAAGACTATTTTATTGCAGTAAATAAACGAAACAGTCGAAGGTTATAAGGAAGTTTCTGGAAATAATGGGTTTGAAAAAAAAGATGTATAACGAAAAATATAATGATTTATATTACTGAAACGGTAAGACTTCCTTAAGTTTAGTCGATATCGTGAAACCAGGTAAATTAATCAATCAAATCAAAAATAGTCAAGGTAAAAACAAGTTGATAATCTGAGATATTACCTTAAGGATTACAACCAGGTGATGAAATATACTTATCTTTCTCGAAAGCTTCAACTAGGTACTTTATTAATACGCAAAAACTAAATGAAATTGAATGTAAGTTTATCTCCTAAATATATTGCAAAAAGACGTTATTTTACGGTTCAAATTTCTATAAAATTCAGTTTTTTAAACTTAACTTATTATACATGTTTTGACAAAAGTCACTTCTCTAGATATAGTAAATGCAAAGACAGATAGAACATACTTGAAAATTGAAAAGACCATCAATATGAAATATATAGGCATTTTTAACTTATTATAAGGAAATATAACTTTCCCTTTTACTATAACTAAATATAAAAAGGTTGTTTATAAGCTGAAGAAGTTATAAAATAAATTTAACTGTTAGGTATTTTAGTAGAAACGGATTGTATACTATATGAAAAAGTTAATTATCTTTATTAAATAAGTTAATAATAATAATACTTAAGTTGAAACTATTGAAAATATTATTTATATTAATAAATGAAAACTAATACGATATGAAATATTGGCGATTAAATGAATATCTTGATTAAAATTCGAAAAAAAAAAGTTATAAATAATATTAATTTAAAAGGCGTAATAAAAAAGCTAATATACGAGGGATAAAGGAAGTGAGAAAAAAGGGAAAGAGGTTTTGGAAGTTATGGTAAAGGCTATAGTTATAAGTATAAACGGATTAAAATTAGTAAAAGCTATATTTTATATGGTACTTAAAGGGTTCCTTATATAAAGTTAACAGTTTAGGTTTAAAACGGTCTATATGTTATACAACGTCTTAAAAGGTGGCATATTATATAGCATAAACTGCCTGGAGTTAAAACAGCTTATATGTTATACAGTAAATTAAAAATTATGTTATATAACATTGGCGGCCTAAATTTTAATCGACTTATACGTTATACGATATATTGAAAGACATAATATGAGCCTGCACATGAATTAATCCCAGTCGGTGTATTAAACGAGTACAACTTGCACTTTACATTGAGCTGGAAGGATACAGTAATACTTTATGACTTTTAACAAAGAGGGGGGTATATTATAAATTTAAGCTATCAGCTATATATACTCCTTGGCATGGGCTCCTTTCTAGTGGGGTACACATATAACCTTTGCAAGGGCATGTAACGAGATATACACTAACTATGCCCATAAATCCTGTATGAAGAAGTTCTGTAACCTCTTCTAGTCTCTCGCCTATACCTCAATATTAAACTCTATTTGGAAAATACTTAGCTTACCATTGTAGGTTAGACTATAAGATTTATAATACTGAAATTCGACGATCAGAACTTATTAAAGCTCTGACTGTAAAGTATTACTATATTAATTCCGGTATATTTGAAGGAGCTGAATGTATTTTAACCCAAAAAAAAATTTCATTTTTTTATTACTTAAAGCTTTCTTACCTCCTGATTCGAAAGAAAACCGCTACAGTTATCTAGTTTAAATCTACTAACGTCTTTTACCTACAACGTAAAATTCGTCTTAATAAATTATAAAATTATATTGATTCTTTTACGTAAAATGTAAATCAATTTATAGGAATTCGTTAACAACTACCTACTTTCAAAGATAAGGCTTTTAAGATTTTATTGAAATCTAATTTCCCTTATGAAAGATGTTTTAGAAATAAGGTAAGAAGGTTTATCTTTTGCTAACTATCGCAGGATTTCTTATTTTAATTGTGGCACTCTATATTACTTGACTATTTTTACAGTTTTTCACATAATCTATATGATTATTTCTATTTCTAGTGCAGTAGATCAACTTTACTTATAGTAAAATTAACTATTCTAAACTACAAGTTAAGTGCATTATTTTGTGTAGATTTACTATATTGAGTTTAAGTCGAGTATAGTATCCCACACTTTATACTAGGGTATGTGCTAAGTAATTATCCATACAAATTACAGTGCAAACCGGCTAACGGTCTGCCAAACCTAAAACAATTCATTCACTAATTGATCATGTAATAATATTATTACTTTAACTAATTGAATCGATAAAGTTGTAATATTTAAACCCCTATTAAAATTAATTAGTGTTTATTAGATTCAGCACAAATAACGTAAGCAAAAGAAAAGGCTAGTTTTTGGTTACGCTTTACGTTAAACGAAGGTTAAGGTATAGGAAATAATTTTGTGAAATTCTTTTACTACACTGTTAGTTTTTACAGCAGTACATAAAAAATACCTTTGTAATACGATTATCTTTACGCTAGACCTGAGGTAGCAATAGTATTGTTATTAAAAAAAATAAAAAATATTTTCCAAATCTTTTTTTAAAGACGTTAAGATAAATTGTCAGAAGCCTTAAAGTTCGGAAAGTTAACAAACGGCTTGTTTAGTACTACTTCACATGCTACTACTGTGGGCAAAACGACCAAATCTTTACGCCAATTAACCTATAATAAACAGACGACCTTCAACTTTATCCTTCATACTAAACCTTTACCCCTACTTTTCTATTTTTTTTTCCTTACGTTAATTTAATTATTAAGTTCGTTACTTTGAGTAAAGATTACAAGAATCGCTTAATTGCACTGAGAAAGCTATGTTACACGACCTAACACTAAGTCTCAAAATCCATATGAAACTTTATACTAAAATACCAAGCCCCTCTCTCTATACGCCCGCCTAATAAGGTTTACTTAAGCCTAAAACATAAGATACTACCTTTCTAAAAACTTTAAAAAGAGATTAAACCCTTCAGATCCCTCTTTTTAAAGTAATACTAAAAAGACCCTTAGGGGAAAGATATCGATGAAGATATAACCAAACGATACCTAGTAAATTTTATCGTTCATTTTATTGCTCAATAAGATTGCGGGGAAAAGAATGAAGGTAGCGAACGCGCTTTTGACAAATATAATGAGTTTTTCAACCACTGGAATATTAATATATGGAAAAATATCTAGAAAGGTATTACGTTAAATTAAAGATATAACTCGAGCAACGAGGGATTTACGTATCTGAAAAAGACTTTGCTAAGTTAGCAGAAACCCTTTTCAATCTGTCTTAACTTAAGGAATATCCTTAAAATCCACACCCTAAAGGAAAGGGTATTAAAAACCTTGATACTCTTATATGCGACTTAAAGAATCTCCTCTTTACCTCGAACGAAGTTAAGATTTTTTATGCATTGATTATAAGAAACTTGTTAACCTGTTTTGTAGATTAATATTTGAGCACGGTAGCGTGAAATACGTCCTTGATGGCGGTAGGTCATGTAAAGTAAAAATTTCTTATATAGACAAAGGATTCGACGTTAACAATTTATACTACTCGATTAATTAATATCGTTAAGCTTTTCAAAATATTGAGGTCCCCCTTACCCCTTAAAATTTTAATTAACATAGCCAAGTCCCTTGAGAGCCTTTTCTCAGCAGGTTTGCCTATACCCGAAATCTTACTACAGGTTTTATTTAAAGACTTTATATTTCTAGATGAAAGACTGAAAATTATTTTGGAGGCTGTGTCTTGGAGGCTCTAAGGCTTAAATTACCAGGGAATACGACTAATAAAACCTGAGATAACTATCACAACCTACTCCCTAGACATGTTAAACTAATTAACATTAATTACAAGCTTTTTACAGATTTCGGCAAGATTTGGAACGACGTAGAAAAGTATGAGGGGAAGTTTTATAATCTCCTCAACACTAATATAATATCCCTTTTAAATATTTGTAAGTGAATGGAGGGTCATCTTTCTGGTTTTGACTTACTATTTTCCAAAATCCTCATAGGGTACGCTAAAAACTATTACTTCATCTTTCCAATCCTAGTAATTACGTTTCGAGAGATTTATAACAGTATAAATAGCTGTTTCAAATAAAACTTCTACCTAGTATAATACTATCCAAATTAGGCTGTTACAAAGTGAGTGGGAATAATAGTTTAAAAAAAGTAAATATTAATGGATGTGTTTAACCATACAATTAACATGTTAATATTATGGCCAAAAAAAAAATTCAAAATATTATATTAGCTAATTTACACTTTGTATGCAGATAAAAATAGTAATTATATATGTTAATGAGTTTAAATACGCTTTATAACATATAAATGCCACTTACGAAGGATTTTTTTAACCAATTACGTTTTTAGTTTACAACTGTAATAGCATGTACACCAAATTTATTTAATATATACTTTTAAGTCGATAACTTCTTTAATATAAGTAAAAAAAAACTTATAGTAATTAATTACGTCGAAGGTAAGTACAGTAACAAATTCCTTTAACGCTTAAGGTTAAATATATTAATTATAAATTGGAGGTAGAAATTATACCAGCGTCAATAGAGCAAGGATTTAAGTATGCCTCTTAACCATAAGCACTGTTGTTGTAATAATGGTAGTAACCTTGACATTCTTCTTACTATACAACCAATATTTCTAATTACAAGTTCGTTACTAAACATGAGGTTTCTTAATATATAATAATTTAATTTTAAATTTTATAAGTCATTATAAACAAGGATTTTTATCGGAGGACGGTAATAAGGACGTTTAATGTAGCTCAACATTACAATGGAATTTTATGTACAAAATACAAACCTTCATTACACCTTTTATATATAATTACCGCTGTCATGGTCGTATACATATTGAAATATTATGCTAAGAATTGGTATTAAAGGTATAAATAAAAACTATTTGATAAATAAATTACAATTTCGTTAATTGTTGCGGTACAGGCAATTACCCTATCATATAAAACATAGTTTAATATTATCGCTCTTGAATACTTTAGTTTATCTTTTGGTAAAATTATTTTGAAACAATAACGTCTTTACATTTTATATCGTTTAAAGATCTTTAATATTGGGCAACCCTTTATATAACGCACCAAAACAGCGGTTACCATACTATCATTAACAGCCACATTTTTAAATTACAGCCGTTACATTAAACGACAAATAAATAACCTATAATATTTTCAAAGTTTCCCGTCGCTTTACCGTGCTTCAATCGGCTTTAATAACATACGACATTCCCGCCTAATTCAGAAAACCTTTGTTGCCTATGATGCCGTCTCCTAATAGCTAAACTCAAAAACGCTTATTTATAACTCATGAAAAGCTTCTCACCTTTTCACGACTTAAATTGATAATCTTATGATAATTCTCTGAGACTGTTAAATCCCTTATAAAGGGATTAATAAATGAAATTGTTATTGTAGTTTTAATAATATAATACTTCAATTTCGATATAAACTTTACTATAATATTGAGCAACGAGTTCAAATGACTTTTTAAAGGATAATAATAAATAGGATAAAGATATAGAATTTATCGTAATAATCGTATAGTAAAAGAAAAATCTGGCTGTTTTTTTCTACTATATATGTTTCCCATACAAAGATTATCGATGTGCTCTGAAACCTCAAGGCAGCTATTCGTATTACAATAGGTAATGTTGTGGTGAAAAGCAATAATACATCTAATATATAAAATTTAAAAGAACCTTGATTACTTTATACTAATAAGCCTTTAAAAGCTTTTATATTATAATCATATTTCGTTCAAACCTCATTACCGTAAAATAATACCAAATATATATATGTATTAACGAAAACAAAGTTATAAACAAGATTACAGATATTATCACCAAGTTTTTCACTTCTTTTAACGATAACGAACAACTTTAAGCCAACAACGTTAAACTACTTAAAAACGTGTTTAAAAACAATAAAATATCAATAGTATAATAAAAATGGGGGGGAATTGTTTCTTTAATATAAAACCTAAAGCATTATGTATTGAATAAAGCCTGTTTCAAAATATTATAGAAATTGACTATTAAATCTTTTTTCGTATTTATTATTATTTTCTTAACCATTATTTCATAGTTTTCAACGTTAATCCAGAGTTATAGATATTTTGTATTGAATCATCAGTGCTTTCGATTTTCAAACACAAAGATATTGTATATGTAATACAACGGGAAACGAATCATTATCTACCCAGTGTACTATTTTACTTCTTTTAAGGTTTAAGAAGTATAATTATCATCTTTTTAAAAAAAACCCAAGATATAAATATGTAAAGCCTCTATACATAAGGGTTCTATAAACTCTAAAATTTCTGGGTTGTTACCTATATTATATTTTTTCCTCGAAAATAAGTAAAAATTGTCATGGGTGTAGGCTGTAAGCCATACAGTCTGAGTCATGTTGCTTTGTACGATGTTATATTTGTTGTATTGTGTCATGTTTCTGCACCATATAGTATGGTTAATATAACCCAGAAGCGTTCTGAATTATTAGTACTTTTGGCTTAAAGGTTAAGATAACTGACTTACATAAGCTGATGGAAACTATGCTAATCGGTTTGAACTTACTTAGTAAAACCATCACAAAAATTAAGATTTCAGCTTATATAAGCCTATGTTTTCCCTCGCCTATAACAAAAACGTTTTATTTTTGTTAATACTATTCGCGTTTTTAGCCTACCAAGTTACCTTAAATACAATATCGAGCCGAAAACCCTGATAATTTAATAATTTTACTATTTTAGCTACCAAAAATTCTACTATTATAACATTTCATCCGCGATTTTATCCATTTAAAAAAGCCAAAATCCGAAAATTAATGGGAATTGAAAATGAATCCGATGACAAAAAGAAAAAAGGGGGTGGAAATAGGGAAGGTAGGTATAGGTTCATTAACGATAAAATATATTTCTCTATTGCCATTAAAATCATCGTTCTTGCCGCTAACCCCTCCACCAGTAGTAATAATACCTCAACAACCTACTAACGCTCTAGTCGCTACCTCTGTCGCATCATCTTCTGCCACTCTAACAGCGATGTGAAAAGGTTGTAAAAAGCGATTAAACACCTCAAAGGCATCTTTACAATAACTTTGATACAGTAATTAATTGAAGATAACGCGACGTTAATATCGACAAGAATATATTTGCTTATATACTTAGTTACTATTATTTACTCATATTTAATTTCTTTTTATAATTTTCATATAACGTCAAAACTTTTATATACTTAATAGACGTATTATACTCCTAATAATCTCCTTTTAATACAAATCTCATCATATGTTTACAAAAGAAGAAAGACCTAAGAACGCTGTTACAAACCCAGGTACAAGAGAAAGAAGGTCCGGATACATAGTCCAGGCTGTACCCTTAGGAAAAGAAAGGCCTGTAAGAGAAGAGAGGTCTGTGTGTATAATCAGGGCCGCAGATTTAAGAGAAGGAAGGTTAGAGTACACAATATGCCACTTAACCTTAAGAAAGGGAAGGCCTAAATTTATAGTTAGAGTCATACACTCAAGAAAAGAAAGGGTCAAACGCGTACTCCAACACGCGCTTTTAAGAGGACGAAAGCCCAAGAACGTTATTGGAAACGCGAAACCAAGAAAAGGAAGGCCTAAATATACAGTCCAGGCCGCAGCTTTAAGAAAAAAAAAGATGCAAATATATAGTCCGGGCTACACCCTTAAGAGAAAGAAGTGTCAGGTATAGGTTTCGGATCGCAACTTCAGGAGGAGGAATAACCAAATGCTCTATACACAACTGTATCTCAATAAAGGAATGAGCTGCATTGGTAATTCGACCTGCGACTTGCAGAAAAGAAAAGGCCCCAAACGCAATCTAGAGGACAAGATAGGCTATAATAATACTTTGAAACGCGTTCTAGAGAACAACGCGTGCCACAATAACATTCCCCAGCTTTTGCCTCTGAAAAACAATAAGCGCTATAGATATCGTATTGAAGGCACCTCTCGCGGCTATAACAAACGACTTAACAGCACTCCCATCATCACAAAGCGCCCCAGAAGTCGCATCAAAACCGCTCCTACAATAATAAGCTGCTTAAAAATGCGCGCTCCTACCTACACCAAACGCTCTAGTTTATATACTCAAAACGTGGGCGGTGCTTTTAATAGCTGCCATAACTAATAACGTAACAAGAAAAGTCACGCAACTTAATCCACAACACTACTACTTTACTAAGCAAAAGAAGAAAAAAAGAAGTTTTGTCTAAAACGATGGCATATAAAAACGAATCCATACTACTATTGCTACTAAACGACTAATACGGAGCATATCACAACTATACTATYACTATTGAATTAYGAATACAAATTATATTACAAMTATATYATTACTATTAGAYTWCRAATACAAGCCGTATTACAACAATACTATCACTACTGRATTATGGATATAAAGCGTACAAAAAGAGAAGAAAAGATTGCCTATATGGATAATATTATATATCACTATAGCTAATATACGTAGGTCAAGTGGCAGTGCATTACGCTGTAAGGTGCACTCCTACAGAGTACACAATAATGTGTCACGCTGTAAGCAGCACTCTTGCAGAGTGTATGATAACGTATTATGCTGCAGATTGCACTTTCAGAGTACATGCGTGGCACGGCTAAGAAAGGAGATTAGCAGAGGGCATAGCAGAGTGCTACTATCCAAATGAGGTTTATAACCTCTTATCCGTAGCGTATACTCTTTGAATGCTTTTTTTAAACAATCTATTTATCTTTACTTACTATAATACCAATGATTACAACTACTCTTTTGTTACGTTAATATAATAAAGACTTTACCAATCAAATTAGCTTTATAGAATACAACCAGTTTTAGATAAAAAATTATATATAAAAAGCTATATCGAAAATTCGTAATATCAAATTAAGGAGGTTTCCTATTTATAATCAAAATAACAACCTTAAAAATATTCGAGTTATAGCTTTTAAACTGTAATAAATTGGGATATTGGAACTCAATAAATTAGCGTTATTTATTTCTTTGTAAATTATTAACCTGATTACCAAAATAAAGTGTTAAAAGGTTTATATCAACYTCTTAATACTTTACATTTGAAAAAAATCATAGACCAAACTGTAAAACAAGGGAAAAAGTTCAACATAAAATATACGTAAAGGATCAAAGTAACAATAATAATAATATTTAAGCTACACATCGATGGAGTGGTGATTTCAACCTTTACATAGATCAAGCTGCCGTTCAAATGTGGCTAAATTTACTGTTGCAAGCATACGAATGAGATGGGCTACTTGCTTCTTGCAATTCGCATCTAGCTACTCGCATCTCGCATCTCGCTATTCGCTTCTCGCTTCTTGTTTCTTAATACTCGCATCTCGCATCTCGCCACTCGCTTTTCACTTCTCGTGCCTCGCATCTCACATGAGAAACAAAACAACTTCGATTTAGCTTTACCCCTCCTCACTTTTCTCTTACTTTCTCCATGCTTTTCCCTTAATTTCCCTTACTTTGTCCCACTTCACTTTACTTTCTACTTTACTTTAGTTTAGACTTTTACTATTTTGTTTGTCACCACTACTTTGCTTATTACCATCACTACTATTTTCCTTGGTCTTTTGTTTTACTTTGTTTTACTTTGCCTTGCTTTGTATGGCTTTGGGGATCCAGTTATACATTGATTGGGGCAAGGCGGTAGCCGGGTGGTATCGGATCACCAGAGACGATCGGTATGATGGTTGATACATTCCAGGGATGACTGAACCAAAGGGAAATAGCTACCCGTAGTTAYAGTGAGTCAGTATGATCGATCGGGAGGGTAAACCAACGTTGGCCCAGACTAAAACAAAACAATAATCCGATTACCCCCCCAATGCTCACGTCTCATGTTCTAAGGTTTGGCAAACCGCTAGCCGGTTTACACAATAGTTTGTATAAGCAACTGCTGGCCCGTGCCACACTTTGAAATGGGCACCACATTTCATTTGGCTTACAATTAATACAGTCATCTTGACTGTATTGTAATTGACTAATGTTCCAATAGTACGTATATTTCCTTATTGTAGATATGATGATATATCCCCRTAGCTAGTAAGCGGTTGCGCCACAGGGTGTACTCGTGCAGAGTGTATGATAGCGTGCCACTGCCCAAAAGGGACATTGGCAAAGTGTATGGTAGAGTGCCACGCTCCGGGTGAGAGCTTATAAGTTCTCACCTGAGGCGTGCACTCTCCGGATGCCTCTTCTCCCTGCTGAAGTATCTATCATTAATATGCTACCAATCTTACGATTACTTTTTTACTCTTTACGCTCACGTAAATAGGCAGAGACCTTACCGACACTTTCTTATATATATTTGGGTAACCAGCCGAATTTTACTTWTATAGATACCCACCAAGCTATTATACACTGTTGATTAATCGGGGCTTACTAGTATATCCCCTATAATACAAACGTGTTACAGTATTGTACCACGCTGTCGTTGGTCCACGTTATAAGGGGATCGCATTAACCACTTCCCACAGGGTTTCGAGGTTTTATTACGCTTTTGCCAACCGGAGCCTCCGTGCTATCTCGATATGTAATACGTCGGCCACAATATATCGCGACGTCATGGGTGTTGCATGTAACCAAAAGCCTCATGTACTAGGAACAGACACACGGAAATACGCCTTCCGTACCATCCGCAACAATGTACCGGAAACGGGAGGGGCGCATTCCAAGGAGCAGGGGTTGCCCCAGTATATAAGTACATACCTCGTTACGTACCAGATAGTTTGCTCCTGGAAATAGAAAAGGGCCTGGTTTTTTGGGTGTGATATRCTAACTGGGCTCAGCTCCGCATRGGCGATAAGCCCCATCCCTATCGCCCATTTAGGGGGGTTATCGGCGGGAAGTTATGGAGGCAGCCGAAATATAGTCCCTACTGTATTCTAATGCAACATTTTCGTATGAGATAAAATCGAACTAAACTGCGGCACACATTACTAGCCAGTCCCCATATATTTTTTTATCCTCAAAAGCTTGCTTGCTCCCTGCGATCGAGGTTTCTCACGTCGGCTAATACACTAAGGTTTTTGCACAGCCCAAACGCTAGTCAGTGCAAATAATGCCGTCAAGTCCGTTGTGTGCAATTGATGGCTAAGTCAACTGTGTAATTGACAGCCAACAGATCTCATTATACCTCGTCACACATATATATATTCCCGTCTTGTCTCTTGGCACTCTCCGTTTACTCCTCTCTATTCACCTACCACTGCTTGATTGTACTTGAACCAACCTCACCAATTCGCTACGATGAAGCTATCTATCGCCACCGTTCTGGCCCAAGCCGTTGCCACGTGTTTCGCCGCCACCCAGTTTGTCCACGTCACCGGACTCGTTCAGGTTCGACTCGTCAGGTAACGACCTTATCGGCGTACATCTCAAGATCAACGATGAAGATTGCGGCACGTTCGCCAGTTCTAACATCAAAGCTAAATGGGAGCCATGTGGTTACAGCGAATTCGACTACAACGTGGTGGACTATTTTCGTCAAGGACCGAGATACTCGTTCACCTTCCAAATCAAGAACCGTAACAATAATTTCCTCGGCCAATACATCTTCCCGAATACGATCGCTTGTGGTCGATCCGGCTCTGAAATCAAATGTCATTGGGACGCTATGGTCGACTTTATTTTGGCTGGATAATGAGTGGTTGGAGCTTGGCCGTCTGCTATTAGACAATTCGTACGATATGGTTTATGTAGGGCGGCTTTCTTCTTTGCGCAGCTAGTCCCCTGTAAATTTGCCTGTTAATCGTCAGCCGATACAATGTACCTCAACATTGTGAGATCGTAGCTTTTTGGTCTTTTGATCGGTGTCGCTGGCCTTGCTCGGAGATTTTGTTATTGTGGGTCAATCCTTGTACATAGTTGTTGGACGACTTGCTGAGTCGCGGGGCGGGTACCTTAGCCAAACAAGTTAGGCCTCAATAAAATCTCCACGCTCTTCGGTGGAACGTATGACCGCTCTTAATGCTCATCTTAGGTAGGCATGTCTATCCTATTCCACTCCCAGAAGCCTTGGAAACAAATTCCTGCGAAGTGACAAGCGGATGTTGGGAGTTGAAATTTTAGAACCCACGTAACTCACTTCCAGCTGGCTCAGGAAAACAAACTGGGCACTGCCCGAAGGTCCTGGCACTCATCCTGCCGAAGAAGCGTTTAATTCTCAATTCCTTTCTCTGACTCTTGACGGCATGTTCAGTTGTCGATATTGCAGATCGTTTTTCTGTGCCTCAATACCCCGATGCTGCCCCTGCTCGAGATGGTGGTGTTTGGTAGACAATTTTTTTTTTTTTTTTGGACAAAACGAAACGCTTACGAACTTGCTAGGAAAGTGCTTACCAGTCCCAACGCTGGTATTGTATTTACTGACGCCGTACAGTCACTTAGATGTATACGAAGACAGCATTCACACCTGCAATCCAATTTACAAGGCTACACTTATATAGGGTCTGCTCTCACTTCTAGTAGACTACAGTTTGAAGAAATGAATACCAGCCGACTATATCCCTCTCCC
>JASMMZ010000002.1:2284-140035 GCA_038502455.1 Anisogramma anomala | reverse complement strand
GTTCATGCATACGAGATAACGATATAGGTCTTCGTATATACTCTCTTAGTTCCCACATGTCTGCACATAAAACAGGGCATTGTATATGGCGTAGGCACTATAAGTACTATGCTTGACTTAACCAGTTCCGGACGGCGACATCGTAAAAAGTAAAGGACGGGACTTTCACATTAACCGAGGCTATTTGCCGTTTATTTTCAAGGCAGTACAAATAAGCAGGCAGGACGACCTAGTTTTTTCAGGATCTAAACAGTAGTAAAAACAAAAAAAGAAAGATCGCAGGGTTTTTAGTAAACAATTCCAACAATTTTGGGCCAAAGTATGTAATGTTAATATATATAAAGTCGTCTATAGAGAAGAAAAGAGGAAGCTTGAAACTGCTAGTAGAGCGAAGGTTACTAGTAGGGCAGTGCACCAGGGTAAGGGTCGTGTACCCAGGGTTAAGGTTGGCCCGTGCGCTGCGCAGTGCCATTCAAGCTTGTGATACAAACGTAATTATATTTATGAAACAAATGATAAAAGTCGTTGTTATTGTTTAACAAAATTTATTAATAGAAATTGTTATAGGCTGGTGCCTGGGCTGGTGGGCACCAGGGATCTACCACTAGTGGTTGTCATGCTTGATGCTCTGGGTCGTCCTGTTACGTGACTAGGCCACTCCCTTTTTGTAGCCTGAAACAGCTCTTTAGGAGAGGTTTCCTTCTCTTTCCCTTTGTCAAGGACAATAAATAGTATTCGACCGTTTTAAGCGATAGTTTTAGCTTAGTTTCTTTATATATATATATATATATATATATACATATTTGTGATTGACTATCACTAGGTAGTGCCTAGTGTATAAATAGTATAATATAAACCTTGCTAATGTGAAAGATACATTTATATACTGGCGAGAAGGCTCGCAACTCAAGTATTCCTACCTATAGCAACCTCCCTATTCGAAAATTCCTGTTGCTTTCAAATTATACCGTACAATACGTAAAATAAACGATTCAAAGCTATATCTTAAACGAAACAAATATATATAGTTGAAAACCTAATCCTATACATCTAGAGCCAATTTTTGAGTAATATATTATACGTATATGTTATATGCTGTTAGGATTTTATAATTAACTATATTGGTTCTTACTACGTATAATAAACTTATATCCTTTACAAATATAAACCATATCTATGTAAGTTTGTCTATATACTACATAAAAGAGATTAAACACTACTAGGTATATTGAAAAAGGATTTCAACTAAATATACTTGTAAAGAAAAATGCAACGCTACAACCTTTATTTTAAAAAAAAAAACAAAGATAAAAGGAAACTTTAAACTAAAAATTGAACCTTAAGCCAGCCTTCTAATCAAGGCCTTAATATACTCTATAACTTAAAAACCTGTAATATTGTAGGGGTATAAAAGCTATAGCCTTAGCTGAGCCATATTATACGGCTACCTTAGTCTTCGTTTGACGCCTATTCGCATTGACATCTAACGGCGGCCCTAAAAAAGTAGAAGACCTATAAAACATGAATATTTTGGTTCAAAGCCCATAAAAATGGGGAAAATATACTCTAGAGCTCGGTAATAGACGTAATTTATAGTAGAAGAAACACGACTCAAGCCATCTTTTTACTATGGACCGTAAGCAAAAAAAGTTTAAAAGAATCGTAAAATAGGATATACTTCTAAGCATGTGGTATACCGTAAAAAGTCTTTTGGAGACAGGCAAATGTATCCAAAGTACATTCGAAAGCGAAAGCCCAGCTAAGCAGTTGGAGCGCTGGTGTAGGTAAGAATAGCTCGGAAATAAATAAGTAAATAAATAAATAGAGCCGTTAAATGCGAGTGGTTATGATAAAGGCTTTTCTTCAAAACCTTAAAGCGTAAAGAGAATCAAACTTATATTGTAGTATAAGATTAAATCGAAAAAGCCACGTTGACACAAGTAGCAAGAGACGGTATCTCTGGTTATGAGGGCTGCTCTCTGGATACACCGCTCCGCAGGCGGTGCACTGGGCTGACAACGATCTTCATAGGCAAAAAGGGGTTACCAGAAAAGATTTACGTGGTAATAGAGTAGATTAATGATGTTTTGTTGAAATAGAGTCTATGTAAAGTAATGGTGTTGAGAGCAGTAGACCTGAAATTTTTTGTTAGAAGTGGACACTATTAGAGTTTAAAGTATAAACCGTCTCTCTACCTTCTTTAATAAGTCGGTCTATGCACCCATACCAAGAGAGTTTGTGTAAGGTCGAAAATATACCTTTATATATTATTTTCGATCTTTTTTTCTCTGTCGTATTTTAGCTATTTGTATGTGATTATAACTTAGGGTTATATTTTTCAACCTTTCGAACCGAAATCCCTAAGTTTCAAAATTGTTTTTCGATGCGAGTTTCAGCAAATAAATTTCAAGCTCTTTGGTAATATATTAAAACTATTTAACTATTTAGTACAAACAATGAACTAAGATTCTATATATGTCGTTCATTAAATAGAACTAGGTAGTTTGCAAGCACGTTTTATATATAAAACAACATAACACTAACATAATAATCACGATGATAAATATAATGCGCTAGTTTCAAATGGTTACCGATATTCTCACGTTTTTAAAGTAATCCCCTTTCCTTAGGGGTTTCTCTTTTACGTTAATTGCGAACGATACAACTCCTATACTGCTCCCTATCGAAAACCGCGCCAACGATTACAACAACCCGGATTTTTTTCGACTCCAACTTCAATGTTAACTATTCATTATATAATACCAATTATTAACGAATTAAACGTAAAATTTTCAATTAATTGGTTTGTCGGTAGGCCTTTATTGTTGCAAGGTAGTCGATTCGAATAACTATAGTTGAAGTAGCTGATATTATATTGAAATTGGTTCTGATTGAGTACGTTCTAAAGTTGGTAGACCGCTAGATAGTCAACACAGTAATTTGAATTGCCAATTGCTCAGCTCGTACCCTAATTTAAATTGGGCACTCTATAATTAATTGACTGGCGGTTAGTATAATTAACTTTACTTACAATAAATTCAACTAACTGTATTGAAATTGACCCGCTTAAAATAGCAGTTGTTATTATTCCTATATATGTAACTTTTTGTTTTGTATCTATATACTTTAGTATAGCTAACTATTTGGTTACGGTACGCCTTAAATTCCTTTTTGATCTATATGCTAAGCTTCTATTCATTATAGTCAGTTTATATTAAAATTAATACTTATTACCGTACTTTAACCCCTATTTCCAAATACTGTAATTTTGAAGTCTTGTATATAAATCTGTTATTATAAACTCACACTTATTACGTACGCTATCGATTACTTACCCTTTACTAGTAGTTCCAATTACTGTCACCCTTAGAATTACCGTTATCCTAATAGTTTTCTTAATTTATCAGGAAATCTCTTTTTTCATTCGCCGTTATATGATTTGACCTTTATGATGTGGTTTTATTATGTAGTTTTCTAATTATCCACCGTTTTTGGAATATATATTTGGACTTTAATATGTAAGGTTTTGCTAGCCCTATCAGATTCACCAGGTTTTTAGGATATATTAGGTTTTCCAGAATTAATGGATCTTTCGGATTCACTAATCTTATTACATTTATTTCGATTATACTTTGGCTCTTTAATTTTACAAGGCTTGTAACGTTTTTTAACCCTTTATTTAATTATTTGCCCAAATTTTGGAAATTTGAACAGGGTAACGTTGAAGGGAATTTGAAAGGGTTCTCGAAGGTCATTATTTTTCATTTTTATGATTGTAAAAACGTTTTTGATCGAAGTTGTTAAAAGGATTCTCATTCAAAAATGGTTTTCTTTTTTGTTTGAAAAATATTTTAAGGATTTTTGTATATTTATTAAGGGGTTGTGTTTATTATGAACTACCAAATTTTTTTTGGTAAAATTACTATCTTTCCCTTGTTCATAAGTAAAAAGACCATTTTACTAATGATTTCATGTCTCAATTTAATTTTAATTTATTTATTGATCGCTATAAACATGTTTGAAATTCATTTCTTAAACTATTTGTGAAAGTTTTCGTAAACAATAGGTCAGATATTATATCTGCCAAGTTCTAAATCAAAGATAAAGTAATGAATGTAATTCGTTGAATATTCGGGGGTGGAGTTTTTATTGGGGCCCGTTTATTAAAAGTTGTTGTTGAAATGTTTAACTAACATAAATTCGAGGTCTATAATTTTTTTACTTTGGGGTTAAATCGATAATGTATATATTACCATATACCCTCATAGATAGTATATATAGGCCAAGTGGCAGTGCATTGTATTGCAGAGTGCACTCCTGCAGAGTGCACGATAACGTATCACGCTGCAAGCTGAACTCTTACAAGACGCAAAGTTCATCATACATGGAGTGGTCTGGAATCGCTATTCCAAACCGTATGGCAATGCATGGAGCGGTCTGTAATGGGTATTCCAAAGCGTATGGCAAAAGGATCAGTACCCGGTTGAGAGGTATATAACCTACTATTTATAATATTCCCTCTCTAAAATACTTGTTAGACTATTTTTTTATTACTACAATAATAATTTAACAATCATTCTTTCACTTACTATTTTAGGTAAATAAGTATTTAAACTCTATCGATACTAATTGATAGCCGAGCCGTTTAACTACAAATAGCCAAGGGGGAAAAGCATAAATAAAAGTTAAATACTTATATCAAGATATTATAATAGTTTCAACTGTTTGTATTTTAACACTTCGTTTTTAAAAGAATTATACAAGATATATATGAAATTTATAAAAATTAAGTAACTTTAAAAAAAACTTTAATACGATACCATTAAACCTTATTCAACTTTTTATGTACTAAAATCCCCGCTACGCTACCATGAACCCTTATTTGACGCTTTAATGTACCTAGATACTTTTTGGAAAGCGTCA
The DNA here is from genome assembly GCA_038502455.1 of Anisogramma anomala. NCBI lineage: Eukaryota > Fungi > Ascomycota > Sordariomycetes > Diaporthales > Gnomoniaceae > Anisogramma > Anisogramma anomala. Next base: position 135,112 of record JASMMZ010000002.1, on the reverse strand, counting down.
TATTACGTACTAGGGTACGGAAGTAAAAACCACCAAGTTTCGGAACCCTTCGTTAAAATCCGTCCGATTTGAAATCGACAATCCACACCACTCGTAAAACACAGGAACGTTTATAGAAAAAGTATCCAAACCGTTCGCTTAATTCCAAAGCGGTAACAAACGTGCTAACCAAACCGTTCGCCCTAATAAAAGCGGCCACGACATATCAATCCGAACTCACCACTGAACACTCTTACATAAAAAATTATATAAAGCACCTCTCCACAAATATACTCCTTTTACCTTACCTAACTTTCTAAAGTCGCCTTATATATTCTAAATTTAGGTTTGATAACGCTTAGGTTTTTATAGCCATTCAGCTAACGTAACGGTACTAAGCGTTAACAAAACTAATTTGAAACGCCCAATTAATTTGTAGTTATATTTTATTTTGGTATCGTTTGAGATTGATTCATATTGATAAGCACTAGTAAACATTACTCAGGCTGTTTTGATTATTTTAGTTACATTATATTTACCAAAGTACCCTAAACTTTAAATTATTCTTAAATTTAAATTGCACTAGACTTCGAAATCTTAACGTATCTAAATCTAACCATGGCCAGCAATTACTAACTTACGTCGCTCAAACATCCTATCTAACCGCTCCAAGACAGCTATAGCTATAGCGCCAAAACCCACGATACTGGAAAAAACCAACGCTTAGATCAATCTTCTGGTCGAATATATGGGAATTATAAAGGTGACAATATACGATAATCACGATAAATGTTTATATCCTAGCCGCTATATTTCGCTATTAGGAGGATAAAGCTTAAGGACCTGATTTATTAGATGATTCTCATAAGACTTTTTCGACTTGTATGTTGAGTATATAACAAATAGTAAACCCCTTTATTATCAAAACCCAATAAATTAAATTACGATATAAAAATATTAATACCTTAGGAGGGATAAATCACTATTTTATAAAGCCATTATTTGAAACAGCGTAACTTGTAAATGTACTAAACTAGTAAAAAAGAAATTATATAAAACGGAATTTGTAATAAGATATTATCTAACGAAATATAGAATATAGTTAATAAAACTACGGGAACGAGGCCAAAAACGACTTCGTCCTACACTTATACCTTAAATTATGAATGAAAAACCCGAAAAAAGAAGAAAAAGTGCTCAATGCATATCTCATACGCCCTTAAAACAGGGTCCAGGTCGCAGACCTAAAAAAAAAGAGGGCTATAAGAAAAGGAGGAAAGAGAGGGTTTGGATACATATTCCTAGACGAGCCCTTAAGAAAAAGAAAGGTCGGATATACAATCCAGGCTATGGCTACAAAAAAAGGGCCTTAATACATGATTTAGGCCATAGTCTTAATAAAAAAGCAGCTATAAAAGGAGGGGTAAAAAGGGAAGCCAGATACGAAATTCTACCCTCACTTACAAGAAAAAGAAAAGCCCAAATATACAATTTAGGCCGCAACCTGAAAAAAAAAGCTATAATAGAAGAAAGAAAAATAAAGTTAAAATACGTAGTTTAGGCTGCGATTTTTAGGGGAAAAAAAGACTGGATATACAGTTTGAAACCGCTTACAAAACCTAAGAGCGGTCGAAAATACAACATCAAACCGCTCGAAAAATTCAAAACAGGTTACTATTATAGTACCTACGCCGCTCGTACTACTAATAACGAACACAATATATCAATCCTAACCGCAACTTTAAAAAGAAAAATCTCTAAATACTTTATATGTAACTAGTCCCAAATGAATAAAAACCGCTGCTTTTACCACGAAACACTTGAGAAACCTTATTGTACCCGTTTTTAAAAAGAAAATTACCTAGGAAAGTATATTAATATAGGTTTTAATTATATTAGATTTCTCAATATTCGTGTTAATAATAATTTTACCAATTTAAAACAATCCAAAATCATTCATCCACGTCGCTCCCCGATTTTACCTCTATTTAAATCTATTATTTCGCATCGCTCACAACATTCTATCACTTTTTGTTTTATATAACTCGACTTGACGGATTTTCCCACTCTTTTTAGTTTTCTATATAAATTAACGATATCGTTCTGGTTTTAACCTATTACCTCTTTTTATTATGTATAGTTCAAGTTACATTTATCACATATAAACGATTATTTTGTAAAAAGCTATAACATTATTATATAACGTACTATATTATAGCTGTGTACGTCGGCTTGGTCTGAGGAGTAACTTTTTATTATCAAAGGAAAAAGGCGACGCCGTCGCGTCCTTACTACCCCCCCTGCTGCCCTTACCTTTGTACGAAAGCTACCGTTATCATTACCCCTAACGCCACCGGTATCAACGAGGATATAGCCCTACGTTTTAGGTCGTATTCCCTTAGGGAAAATCATAAAAGAGTTATCAATATACTTACGATAACACGGATAACAACGTCAAACTCGCTTATATAATATATACATACACCCTATTTCTAGGAAGCGATAACGGTTGCCGACTCGTTAATTTACCGGTTAGCACTTAGTATAAATTAAAAACAGCTCATTTTAGTTATCTATAACCCCGGTTGTTTTTTAAAACGGCCCCCCCGTTTCTTTTTAAATAAAGGGAATTTAGAAAATATATTAACACTTAATATAAAACCGGTGAACGCGTAATACGGCCTTAACCTACAGCAACAAGGCCAATGAAACGGTGCCTTATCCGTTAACAGTACGCTTATAATAGTGGCAATGGTATGACCGCCCATTATTCTCGTAGCAATCGCCAACAAACTTATCCGCGGCTGCGAACACAACACATGGCACGTAAAACGTATTTATTAACGGCCTGTGTTTACGGACCCAGATACGTCGCTTCAATATTCTATGTATTAAAAAAGCTCTGCGACGCATCCTACTGATACAGAGCTCGAGTTAATAGAATAAATTCGACTTATTCTTGTAATCTAAAAAAAAATTATTCAAGGTATATAAACGGGTGGATTTGAAATATACATACCTTAATGCAGTTACACTAGGCTATGTTTATGGCGTAAAGGCGCCCCCACGAATAAGGGGGGTTTTACCCACAAGAAAAAAGTAAGGTTTATAACTTTAAAAGCCATCCGCTACTTTCCTAATTGCTTGGGAAAGGGGAGGGAAAGAGGGAAAGAGGGGGGATAGCGGAGATGGGGAAAAGTAAGGCTGAAAAGGTGGCGGTGGCGGCGGCTGCTGCGCCGGCGGCGCGATAGTGCTTTCGCGCTAAACAGTGCCTGATCTTCATATTTTTACGCGGCATCTATTCGAAGGAAAGGTTAGTATATAAGTATTGGCCAAGTAACCTACCTATTAAAACGGCTTGGTTAAATTAAATGAAATAAAGGTTAAATTGAGATAAAGCCTTATATTAATTGAGATTACGCGCCTTTAAAGTGAAAATAAAAGAAGGTTTTTTTAAACCGATAACGATATATGTTTTTATATTAACGTAACACGTTATTACGCAATTACCCTTACGTAATTACCTCTATCCAATCATCCCCTACAACACATACGTAATTACCCCTATCAAAAACTAGAAAAAGCGTTATCACCAACTATATCGCCTTTATTTAGCTATAATAACTAGGCTCGATTTACAATTACAACTGCGGCTAAACCTTAATAATTTTAGCTGAACTAAAATCACTACCATGACTAGACCTTACTGATTTCAACCGGATTATGATTACTACCGCGGCTAAAACCTAATAATTTAGACCTCTTAAAATTAATGCCATAACAAAACTGTCATTATGGAAACTGCTAATTTGAACCTTTTATAATTTATAACTTCATAAGACTATTACCACGAAAACCAATAAATTATACCTTTTATAATTGATACGAAAATAATACTATTACTACGAAAACTGCTAATTTAGATCTTTACAACCACACTATTATTACAATATATTACATAAGAAAGAAAGAAAAGAAAAGAATATCTATGTAGATATTACTATATACCCTTATAAATAGTATACATAAGCTAAGTGGTTGGGTATTATATTACAGGGTGTACTCTTGCGAAATACACAATAACGTTTTACGCTATAATCTACACTCTAACAAGTCACAAAGTACATTATATATGGAGCGGTCTGGAATGGCTGTTCTAGACTTCACAGTAATATATGAAGCAGTCTGGAATGAGTATTCCATAGCGTACAGGAAAATGGTCACTGCCCGGATATGAGGTATATAACCTTCTATTTGTGGCGTGCCCTCTCTGGAATTCTTCTTAGACCATCATCTTTTATGACTACAATAGTAATCTAACTATTACTCTTATTCGTACTTTTTCACGTAAATAAGTATTTATACCCTACCGACAGATAACAATATTAATTTTACAGTTACTTAAAGTTATCGTAACGAAAATTCGAAAGTGTAAGAGGAAAAAATATTCATGTATAATAATAAGTCGTAAGTTTACTGTTGAAATCGGTATAAGTTAAAAATTATAAAGATTAATCCCTTTTACTCCAAAATTCACAATGATTTTACCTATGATAATATTGATTTAGCCGTTAGAAATGTACTGATTGAAAAATCGTGAAGAAGTTTAGTGGTTAATTTTAAAAAAATTCTTTGGAAATAGACAAATATTTCTTAATGTTATAAATAACGATACCGTTCCTCATTTATAAACTGTTATGAATACCAATACTAATTATATGTTTTCTCTAGTTACTACAACGAATAGTTATATAACCAATAAATTCTTTACGTAAAAACCATTCCTTAAACTTATCAAAACAAAGTGTAATAGTTGGAAAGCAAGTTTTTTTCGACATAGCTAATCTATATTTTACCTAGAAAAAACCAACTAGTATTAATAGGCCTTCATTATTACAAAGTGATTGATTCGAATCATTATAGTCGAAGTAACTTATATTATATTAAAATTCGTTTGAATTAAGTACGTTTTGATTTGATCAAATCGTTTACTAGTTTACACATTAATTTACGTGGTCAATTTCTAAGCCAATGTCATATTATATACTTAGCGTTTTACAATTAACTCATTTAAATTTCATTTAATTGTCTTTACTTATAATAAAATTAGTTACTTATATTACAATGAGCTCATTAAATATAACTGTTAAGAATATTTGAATATTAACAAAATTTTATTCTATACCTACGTATGTTAATACAGCTAACCTCTTCTTTATGATACTCCATGAATTCCTTTTTTGATTTATATGTTAAAACCTTGTTGATTCCAGTCGATTTATATTAAAACTATTATATATTACAGCACTTTACCTTATATTTTGGTATTTTATGTTTTCCAATTATCGCACCAAAGTATTTTGTTTTAGACTTACGTGTATTACATATGTTATCCATTAAGTATTATTTTCCAGTGGTTCCAATCACAACCATTGAACCTATTATTGTTACTTTTATTCTAATAATTTTCTAATGTGTCAAAACATCCATATCATTATTCGCTGTTATATGGTTTAGACTATATGAAATATCCTTATCTGGTAGCTTTTGAATCATCTGACGCCTTTAAGATATGTATTTCGACTTTAATCAGTAAGGTTTTACCTGTACTATTAGGATTTCCAGATCTTTTGGGCTTATTAGGTTTGCCGGGATTAATGGACCTGCCGGAATTACTAGAACTATTACGTGTATTATGCCTATACCTTAACTTCTTGAACTTATTATACTTATAACACTTGTATTTCAACTCTTTATATTATTACCTAACTATCGATTTGTAAACTTTTAGGGGGTAGATTTAATAAAAACTTTTAAAAAAAAATCGAAAGTTATTCAGATATCGGTTTGAAAATTTTGAAAGTTGATTTTTAAGTCATAATAATTGAAAAAGTTTTTATTTTTAAAATAGTTTTCATTTTTGTCTCAAAAGGTTTGAAATGTTTTTACATATCTGTTACAGGTTTTTATCCATTATGTCTACATAGAATAAATTGATAGAGTTATTGTTTTTACCTATTTATACGTGGAGGTCGATCTGTTTATGAATTCGGTTTTATTGAACCAAATCTTTTATCCTCTCATTATCGGCATTCTATATATTTAAAGTTTATTATTAAATTAGTTGTAAAATTCATCGAACGCGATAAATTTTATATTATGTTCGGTAAAATTTTAATTTGAAATATAGTAATTATGTTTGTAAAGCTTTAAACATTCCAGGATTATCAATTCGATTGGTTGAAGTAACAGTAGTATGAAATGTTCAAGTTATGGGTGTATTATTCTAGGTTTAGCAGACTGCTAGCCGGTCCGCACTATAATTTGTACGGACAATTGCTTGGCTCGTGCCCTAGTGTAAAGTTTGGCATAATGTATTTGACTTATACCTAATACATTGAGGCCACAACAAATAATACACTGAACATACAGTAAGTGTAGTTAACTTTAATGTAAGTAAAGTTGATCTATTGAACTGCAGGTATTACTTTGCCAATACTGGCGGCTTTATAGTTTGTACTTGTACTTTAGTGTAATTCATCAATCTTTTCTGGTAACTGTCGAATTAACTCCTCGTTTCCTGGCTAGACCCCTTTTAATTAAAGTTAACTTCTTCATCGAATTGTATCTAATTACACTTGATTTGACCTCATTTAGCCTCAATTACTCTGTGTCTTCGAGGTTCGAGTTCCGCGCTGGTAGCATTTTATCGGCCTATATATAACGGATAAAAACAGTTCATATTAACTCGGTCGTTGAAATTAAGGATCTTTATCGTTATTAAAATTAATTTGAGCTTAAGCTAGGTGATAAAAAAAGATATAAGACCGTTAGTAATTTTAACAACTTCTTTAAAGTTAAAGATAATTAAGATTTTATATAAGCCCTCATATTTTCTCATCTCCCTCTATACAAGGACTTTACTTTTCAATGTAAAAGGAAGTACGTAGATTATTCAAGTGAATTTACTAATATCAAGTGTATCATTTACCTGGCGGAATGCCGATTCCTTTGGTAATCCCTTGAAAGCTTTAACGTAAGCTATAGCTTGTTTTTAAGTACTTAATAATAGCAGATATTCACTCGTTAGGCGTAGATATACTCCAAAGACCAGAAACATTAGGACTATATAGTTAGGTCCCATAGTATCTTTTAAGCCCTTTACCGTTATCCTAAGGCGTGCATCCGAATCTTTAAAGCTTCTAATTTCCAATATAAGGATATTATACGTTCGGAAATATAGGGCGTGTACCATTTTAATTTTTCCAATACTCCAATAAATCTTTATAGGCTCTCATTTACACTAAATACCTATTATCTTAGAATTTTACTTACAATTTACCGCTAACAAGTTGGTACTAATATCGCAAAAAAAAAAGTCAGGTGAGCCTAGCTACGTGTTAATCCATAGCATCCTTAGTGTTTCCTATATATCCTTTGCCAAAAGGAACTTTAAAAATTTAACTTCGTAAAAAAAGGTTAAGGAGTTAACAACGTAAAGAATAGACTTATTATCCAAGAAAAATACATCAATAAAAACCATCAAATTAAAATCTTTATCGTCTTTCAATATAAAATCAATCGTCGGGGGGGTTAAGTATACATCGAACAGTGGTTACAAAACCTTTTAATAGCTTTTAAAGAAGAGTATTTCACAACTTCATACACTACATACTTTAGGACTTTATATAGCTTATTAAAGGCTAGGTAGTGAAATAGATAGTGTAACTTAGGTATTTTCGTCGCGGTTAAGTTTAACACGATTGCTTTATGGCATTCAAAATCCAACTATAAGTGTTTTCATTTAAATGTAAAGGGAATTCTTGGGCCGTTTTTTACCAACTTGTTTTCATTAATGTTAAAATTAACGGAGAAGGTTTTTATATCCTTTAAGTACAAAAAGAAAAATAGTAAATAACTTAAGAATATAGAACGTAATTGCTTTTATAATAGTTTAAACTACTATTAACTCTAGTAACGATAATTGCTTACCACATTCAAAATCAACTTTAACCTTGCTAATGTTGTAACGATTAATTTTAGTGTTTATAGTACTTTGTTTCTGTAATGCCACATACTGTAAATAGCCTCGTATTGAATGCCTCAATACGCCTATATCGAGCATAATACCTTAAAACGTACAATACGTGAGACTATCTCGAAGATTAAAGGTATATACGAGGTTAAAAGTTTAATTAAAGTAAAGGTTATAGTTTTCACCACTTAAATTATACAAAAAAGCGTAATCGGCTAATTAATGAACCGTACCAGGAGTAGTATCCTTATGCTACTTAATTTTCTTAATGTTACTATCGTTATCAATAGGCTCTTTGCCCTGAAAGTTTATAATTTAACCGATGTAATCCTATTTAAACGTGGTAAGAGACTGAAAATAATATATTACTTCTCTAGTATTTCATTCAGCCAGGGGTAACTAATTAACCAATAGATAGACCTAACACTAATATTATCTTTCTTGTTAATATTACGATTATAGTTAAGTTTAATAAGTCTACTTAAACTTTGGACTTATTAACGCTAACATGGCTACTAACTCCAGTCTATGGTCGATAAACTAAACCCTATACGTTAAAAGCGCCTGTAACCATACTTGCGGTCAACTTATTTTACCACCGTAGGTTTTTTTTCCCGTTTACGTCAGGAAAGCTACCGGTTTAGTGGTATATACCATGCGAATTTCATGTACACGCGATTATAATTACAATCAAAGAACGCAACTGTTTAAAAATCCTTCATAGGTAACATCTAGACGCTGCAAAGCGTATTTAAACTCGCTGACACCCGTAACTTCTCCCTGTACCTGCCCGTGAAGTAAAGCTTTAATAATATAAGCTTCTTTATTGCTTTCTAACAAAATATCAACTTATGAATTATCTATTTAAATATATTTATCGGAGTTTTCTCCTCGTTTTTCTTAACTATTATTTTCTCCAAGATCGTGGTAGCCTAATCTGTTTAACATTACGTAAAGTAGACGTCTTATTTGAAATTGACTTATATACCGTTATAAATATCGCAAAAATTAGTTATTCGGATTAGGAAAGTTAGGTATTAGACTTTAGTTTATCATATAAATATATAATAAAATAGTAAGTAAAAACTAGAAGAGAAAACCTCTATTCACTTGTAAATATTTAAAAAGGTCATTATCTTCGTGTTGAGGAGATTGAAAAGCTTTCTATTATACTTTTTTACATTATTCGAGATTTTGGAAACATCGGCAAAAATCTTGTAATTAATGTTAACCATCCTAATAAAATTTAGGGGCAGGTAGTGATAATTATTACAGTTGTTATTGGTATTTTATAGTAGTTTAAGCCTTAAAGCCTTCAAAACAAAATGTTAAGAGTAATTACTAATCGACTGGACCAAGGGAAAAATTCTTATAATAGGACTTGTAGCAGGCTCTTATATATAGGAAAAATTGTTGTAAAAAGAATTTTAGGGGGCTTAGCGATTTTGATTAAAGTGTTAAGGGGGAAAAGGGACCTAAAGGCTTTTAGAGGCGTAACGATCTAAATTAATCGATTGGTATAAAACGCCAATATTAATACCTTTAGCCGCGTGGGTGGCCGTGGCTTTACGTGCCCTACCGCCGTTAAGGGTGTACTCTGCGCTTTCATGTACAAGTGTTAGGCTGCCGATCGGGTTAATAAGTTCTTTATCGTTAGTATATAACGAGACTTAACTTACCTAAGGTTAAAGGGGAGTTCACTTAAAACGTATATAATGGCGTGAAGTTTTTAAACGACTTTGCATTTTACTCAGGGATTATAAAAGACGAAGGTTTGAAAAGAGATCTTTGTGTTAAGTTGATTGAGAAAAGATGTCATCTACTTATAATGATATTGTCGTTAAAATATAAATGTAACATCGGGTGACCTCTTTCTCTAACTTAGCTTTAATCTTGCATTGGATTATCTTTCATATATCGGGCGTCCAGTTGTTGAAAAACTTAAGGGAATTTTGAAAAGCACGAGCGTTACAGCCGTAATCTTCGCTAAAGTTCGCATTGAAGATGTATTAGCCAATATAATTGGTCAGCTAAGCTTGAGTTAAGCTCTTGTAACATCCGTATTCTAAATATATTGGTCTTAGTAATTAACGAAGACTGTTTCGAGGGCTTAAGCTGCTGCTTTCCAAATGTAGTTAGTAATAGTCTAAAAGTGGGCGCTTACGGTAATCATCTTAACGTTCTGTCTTGTATAGGACGTGTAAGACGTGTAGTACTAGGTACTTAGTGATCTTTAAGCGTGGTAACTTAGTATTTTGGCGTAAAGTCGCGTGAGAATTTGGCGTTTTGGCCCAAAGTCGCGTGGAAACTTAGCGACTTGGCGTTAAATCGCGTAATATGGCTTTCTCGGCGTAACTTGGTGTTTTTGTTTAAATCAACGATTTTAACGATTAAGTTGGCGTAGTGGAAGTGAAAAAAATAAATTAAAGGCAAAGGTTTGGTGTAAAAAGTGAGGTTGAAGGTTGTTTATTGTTTTTAGCAGGGGGCGAAAACTACTAGTTATTTTGATCGTGGAACTAAGTCGTTTTACTTATAGTAATAGCACCTGCAGCAGTACTAACTTATCCATTTGCAAACTTATCGTTTAAAATTTTTAACATTCAATTTTAACTCTTTTTAAAAAAGATCTATAAACATTTTTTAGTATTTTCGATAACAATACCCTCTTTACCTCCAAACTACTGTAAAATTTGACGTAGCCTAAAAATTTTCTTCAATTATTTCCGTGAAAACCGAAACAACAGTAGCGGCCCTTCATAAGAATCTTTCCTCTACCCTAGCTGCCGTTATTAACGTAGAACGTAAGTATAAAGTAGACTTTTCTTTTACTTATTTTATATATAATTAACCTAATAATTCCTGATCAGTGTAGACAAGGTTATTGACGCTGCAACGTTATCAATTCGATGAGTCGAAGTAACAGTAGTTTTGCATGGTCAGGTAGTGGATGTATTATTTTAGGTTTACCAAACTACTAGCCAGTCTGCACTATAATTTATATTGCTAATTGCTTGGCACATACCCTAGTATGAAGTGTGGAATACTGTATTCGACTTACACACAATACAGTAAGCTCACACACAACAATACAATCAACTTGCAGTTAATATAGTCAACTTTACTGTAAGTAAAGTCGACTCACTATACTGCAGGGAGTACTTTTCCAATAGATTTATATAATTTATTAAATGTTTGTGAATAAAGGTTTTATCGAAATCCGTTTTCTAACGGTCGTAATTGAAACACTTAATAAATATAAATCAAAGGTTCATAATTTCTTTGGTGTCAAATAGGATTGATAATTATTTCACTTTTAACATTAAGTATAGCTATGAATACGAAAATGAAAAGGACGAAGAGGAAGAAATAATGTGAATTAATGAGACTTAAGTTAACTATTAAAATTAGTATAAGTGAAAATTTGTAAAACTTAGTCGTTTTTACTTTAAAATTTGTAATAGTAATACTCGTCATAGTATCAACTGGACCGTTTAACAACTTTTCGACTTAATAGTTTTCAAGAATTTTCACGATTAATTTTAACGATTCTTTTTCAATAAAATCAATAGATATTTCTTATTGTGTTTAACAACGATACCGTGGCTGAATTATAAACTGCCGCGAAGAAATATATAATTTACAAGTTTTCCCTGAATCGTATCATGAATAAATATACAACTAATCACGTTTTTACGAAAAGTATATTTCCTTTACCTTACCGAAACACAATGTAATAACAGGAAAGAAACTTATTTTTAAACTTGGTCAATCTATACTTAACCTAATAAGAATAACTTAGTATTGGTAGACCTTTATCGTTATAACGTACCCGATTCGAATTACTAAGGTCTCAGTAACTATTATTACATTGCAATTGGTTCTGATTGAATACGTTATAGTTTTAGCAGACCGCTAACCAGTCTGCACACTAATTTGTATGTCCAATTTCTTGGCCCGTACCCTAGTCCGAATTGAACACTCCACAATTAAGTGACTTGCAGTCAATACGGTTAACTTTTCTCATGATAGAGTTGACTGACTGCACTGCAATTGACCTGCTAAAAATAGCAGTCAATATTATTCTAACAAGATTAAATTTTATAACATTCAAAAAAGCTATACAGGTTAAATATCGATAATATTACATGAACTGTATAAAGAAAAAAATCATTGATGTAAGTAAAAATATTCTTATATTATTTTTCATAAAACAAAGGCTTTACGAAAATTATTCCGGAAAATTTCAGAGTTCGTGGCAAAGACAGTGGTAATGGCGACTTCGATACTTTTATAATCATATTTTGCGTATATTATTACGTTCCAAACACGGTAAAAATCGGTATCGCCTAATCTATGAATTTAGGGTAAAGGATTTATAAATGGTATTACGTTTTTTTAATATTTAGAAGGACTTATTGGTAGAGGTTAACGGTATAGGTTGGAAATTCTCTGTTTAATTAGTTATTTTAAAGGGATCTATTAATGATACATTAGTTCCCGCGTTATTTTCCCTCAATATCTAAACGGATTGTGATAAACAAGTTACCAATTCCTAACTTATGAATAAACAATTTTTAAACTTTCGTATTTCATACAGTAACGCTAATTACATAAATATTACTAGTAAGGGCGATATAACTCGTAATCGGAATAGTAATGGTGATGCGATTTTTCGTGATATTTGGGGAAATATATCAAGATAATCGATATAAGCTCTTATCGAACTAATAATAAGAGAAGTACTAAGTAGGTTGATAATTCGTAATTTTTTTGATATATTGACTTTAGCTTATATTTTACGTGCGATACAAATAGTTATCGTATTTATACCTACTTTCAAGATTTTTTGGAGCGCTTAAATCACTTTGATATTAAAACCAATATCGATATTTACCTTACATTTACCGACAATTTGATCTATTTTCAAGAGCGAAAAGTATAAATGATGAAAATAATAACATATGGAAGTTCAAAGTTTAATTGAACCTGACGACTTACTTTTTAATTTTTTCAAAAATCTCGTTTGTAATGAACCTATTTGGTAATTTTGTCTCATTTATAAATGTTTCAATCAATACAGGCTGTAAATGTTATAATATCATAAATAAACAACTTATATGTTAATTGAAATTACTGTGTATCTTCATTCTACCCCAAACCATTGATAAAGTAACTCGTTATATAATTAGGATTAGTTAACGATTTTGTGAAATAATTCATTTAAATATTGACTTTGATTAATATCGGTGTTAAAATTAAGTTTATTGATTTTTTTATTTAAAATAAATATTATTTTGAATAAACCTTAACGAAAGTAAAAATAGGTTACTTACGCCATTTTAAATTATATATTAAATTCAGGTCACTATCGTGTATTGAAATCAGTTTTCATTCTGTTGTAAATGGAATTTAAGGGCATCTTTATTGCTACTTTGCATATTATATATTGGAAATCTCGAAAGAACTAATTTGTTATCCCGTAACATGCCGCTGTTTCCTTTGAAAATATTAATTGTGTGTTGGCCCCAAAGTTATCCGTATTCGCTAACGACAAATTCTCCGATATTTTCAAGGAATTCACTCTTTTTTTCGATAATACTTGAGTATACTGATTACCTTTTTATAGTTCAAACACTTATCACGAAATTATTAAACAAAATAATAATTAGAGCTAGATTTGGAGAGTCTATTAAGGGCTATTATCCGGTGTCTTGCGAAAGAAGCTTTTGGTATTACGAAATACATTAATCGAATTAATGAATTAGGGTTATATTCACGTAAGGAACTTCTTAGCGGACGCCCCTATACTCTTCGTTTAAACCCCCGAAAACGACTGACATTTTTATATAGATTACCATAACCTTAATATTATTACCAAAGTCTACCGCTATCCTCTTCCGCTAATAAAGATATCGTTTACAAAAATTTTACAGGTTAAATTAGTTATTAAACTCAACGTTAAAAAGACCTATTATAAGTTAAATGTTTAAAAAGATAATAAGTGGAAGCTTAAGTTTCGTATAAGTTTGAGATCATTAAATTGATTCAATAATTCTTTTGGTTTTCATAGTATACTGGTTACTTTTCAACGATATAATAAAAACTCTTAACCTTTATTAGTTGACAATATTTTACTTTATTCACCTTGATAATATTTTAGTATATTATAATAGTACTTTCAACTGACATTATATCAATATTGAGCAATTATTAAGAGTTTTAAGCGTCGTTAATTTGAATTTTCCTATATTTCAGTGTAAATTTGATTTTAAATTACTAAATATTTTGATTTCGTTTTTAACTAGAAATCCAATTAATTATGAATTTGTATGAATTAATTGTTTCCGGTATTAGGCGGCTTCTACGTTTCTTTAAGGGTGAAAGTGGTTTTTCGATATTGTTAACTTTTTTTTGGCAATTTAATCAAGATTATTTTTAATCGCCAGCCTTTTTTCAAATTGAAAAGAATATCGTTCTTCGTTGGCAACTCAATGAAAACGCCCTTTCTTAGCGTCGTAAACTTTTTTTTAATTAATTATCGCACAGTAAGATCCTAGCCGGAAAACGTTTTTGGTGGCTAACTGTTTAGGTTGGGCCTTGGGAGATTACTTACTCTCTGAGGATTATTACGTCATTCTACGACTAATAACGTATTACCTTTGTCATTTAAAACCTACTGGATATATTTTCGATATCTATAATAAGAAATTACTGCGAGTAATAAATTGTTACGAAGTTTGGCACATAGAACCTCAGGTTACGGCTCGCTTGTTTGCAATTTTTATAGACCATAAAAATTTAAAATATTTTGTAATTACCCTGAATTGTTTCAAATGATGCGTTCATTAGACAGGACGATGTTATTCATTATATTGGAAGTTAATTTATAATAAAATGTATAATTTTATACGAACCAAGATGCTATTTCGATAAGATCAAAACATTTTCCAAGTTTTTTTCGCCCCCTACTTTTTAGGTCGGTAATTATACTTTTTACGCCTTAAATGTGGTTTTTACAAACCTTGGCAATGTGCATACGTCTTTCGGTCTACTATCGTTAGCGAATTCATTCTGTAAAGATATAAATGTTTCATTAACGACGACTTTTAGTATAACAAGAACACAGTTATTATCCGTGAAATTATTAACCACCGTTTGTTTTGCGAGATATATATAGGCGATAGATGTTTCATTATCAATATCTCTATTAATCACGACAAAATACTCGAAATATTTATTTCAAAATATTCCGTAAACGACGATGATATTTCACGGTTTCATAACAATATTTCAATTCCTGTTTACAATTTATTCATTATTATGATAATTCAAATTATACATGATATACAATTACTGGCCATGTAGACCACGACTTCATGATTATTATTTAAACTAGAATATATTTTTAGTCCCTGTTATACCACACAATGTATCGTTTTTGCTGAAATTTCGATGTTTGTAAGCCAACAATTTATTAGCAACACTGTATGAACTGACTTTTCAAATCCCTATATATTCTAGACCAGATTTCAAACGAGTTTTTCATTCACTTCATAGTCTATTTATTTGAAAAACGAGGCAACGATTCACTTCATTTTACGATTATTAAGTATCTTTGAAGTCAAGCCCTTGCTTTGAAAATGATAAATACCATAAATACTTATGCTTACAAGAAACAGTTTCTAAACTAGTATTAATGATTCTTTGTGTTCCCTCACATTATTATTGATGATATGGATTTGAATTGTATTAATAGATTTTGAAAACACCTTGCGATTAATTATAATAGAGAAGTGATTATGCATTGTAATACAGTAAAAGACGGATAATGTTACCAAGCGTGTTAATCAAAAAGTGTCAACGTACCTGCATTCTTTTGTTATTTTCAACGATTTTGATGAAAATCGTTTATCAAATGGTTGATTTTTAGCATTAAACAATTAGTTTACTATAACTATTAATAATAACCCGTTTTCATGATATACGACTACCACATTGACTTTATACAACCCATCTAGCGTTTATTTATTTTAGTTACTGAACTACGTGTAAAAGCTGAAGTTTTCTTTCAACTTATTGGAGACTTTATAGAATTCGTATAAGACCTAATAACGGCTACGCAGTAGCTTATGGAACAGGCTGTTCATGAAAAAGGGTTAATCGCGAAACAGTTTTGAAGGGACCATAAATTTCAGCTTTTCCTTGAAAATTATGAGCTGAACCCAATTTTAAAAAAAATCACACTATCACTATAACAAGTACTGTACTACGTATATCATCGATTTTTACGTCGTCTAATTTAAGGTCCCAACTGGAAAACACCTCTGATTTTATATAGAATAACCTATCTAAAACGATTAAAACCCTCTCTCGAACTAATAGATCCGTAATTATTAGTTATCCGCCGTTAACGTTATGGGTAATATTAGTGGAACCGAACCCGAATTTTACATCTAGGATATATTAAGAGCCTTGAATAAGCCTTAGGTTAGCCGCCCCAAGATGAAAAACTCTTTAAAGTGATAGGTTTTCACGGAATATGTGGATTATGTATACCCTATTTGGAAATCTCTCTTGAGTTTTTTAAAATACCGCAGCCTTTGCCGCTTTCAAATCCCGTCATAATTTAGCTGAATTTTTTTGACAGTTCTTCTCACTCAATCCATCAGAGGGACTAATTTGATTTTATTCTATCACCATCACCATGTTAGTTCTTAAACAATGGGCTAATTAGCTCACATGGATTAAACGGCAGCAATAATGGATTAATTCATTTTGATTAAAATAGCTACTAGCAAATCAATTTATACGGTTTTATTGTAATAGTAGATTAGTTTAACTATATAGGTTAAACGATAGTAGTGGGCAGATTAACACATGTTAGTTAAAATGTTTAGTTGCAATGGTGGGTAAGTTAACCTATGAATGTGAAGCAATATTAGTAGGCGGTTGAACCTATTTTTATTAAGATGGCTAATAGGTTTACACAAAAATTGAAAAAAAAAAAGAAAAAAAAAATAGAAGAGAAGAGAGGTGGAGATTACAGGGACAGGTATATGCTGGAAGTGATGTTACAATCTAGTACTTATACTGGAGGTTATCAAGGATCTAGCGCTAGTAGTTACCATGCTCCTATAATGCTTTAAGTTGTTTTGTTTCGTGACCAGGACACTTCGTTCCTATATCTTATAACAGCTCTTTAGCAGATGTTTATTCCCTTATCTCTTCATTGAGGATAATATAAAGTATCCGACCGTTTTAAACGACATCTTTGACTTAGTCCCTTTACAGAAATATTTTAATTAAGACAGTGTTTTTTTTGTATTGTCTAATACCGGGAACCATAGAGTCTTTGCTGCTAATATTATGTTATAGACACTGACTTAAAAGATTGCAATCCAAGGGTTCTTATATAATATAGCCACCCTTTGTAGAAAAAAAACCCGAACTTTTTAACCATCTATTTTATCAACACTTTCAGGTACTTTATAGGCTTCAAAGGTCTAAAAATTCCTCAAGAGTTTAAAGTCTCATTCTAGCTGGAAATTCGGTTTGTATAAAGACGACATCATGTATATTAACGTTAATAGAGTAATAAAGAACTTGATACTAGATCGGGGTAAAACGTGTATATATTCATCATTCGGGCTTTATAACTCATTGAAAAGTCGAGCGCTTATGCGTAATTTATGACCTTTTAGTTATAGGTTTCAAATTAAGAGCTTTCCTTATTTAGGACATCTTAAGAGGAAAAAGAATATAATGCTATCGAAACTGCATATAGAGGTTGTAAATACGGGCTGGACCCCACGTACGTAATAACTCGCGTAATTAGGTAGTAGTAGAGAAAAGATAATGATTTCATCGAAAAAATCAAAGTAATTACGCCGTGTTTTTTGATACCTGATTAGAGTGAAAATCAAATTAAAATAATACTATTCGGTAACTTTGATAATATTAACCACCTACTAATTAAATAGTATGTAGGAAGACATTATACGCGTGTTTTTCGAAGCCAAGTTTACGTCATAGTCGTATATTATAGAAAAACACAGTTAACACGCGCATCGTTATGATATTAGCCGTCCAACGCAACGAAGACGTTTGAGCCCAATTTATTATGCTAGTAATTACCATCCGCACCCATCTTGCCAAATATTAAAAAGCCCTAAGGCACCAAAACGCAATCCCTATATGTATCTATATTAATAAATATAATAAATAGCCTACAATACTAAATCGAAACATCCTTTACATTAAATACGTCCGATATATTTTACGCGAAGCTAATAAAATCCTTTACCAGGGTAGGAACTCTAAAAGTTTTCGTTTTTGAAGTGAATAAGCCCGAATATTTTGCGGATACATCTATACTAACCTGTATATACATACTTAATGTAAAGATAGGTGTGTCTTCACCAGCACTCATATTGCGGCGTTATTAATAATATAATATGTTAATATTGTTACAAAGATGTCATTAAAGTAATCAATGAAAATACGTCGCCTATATTAAGTGGATATTAACTCTATCAAATCAGTTGCATTAATTTAGAATACTATTAATCAAGGGTAATTATAAGTTTCTAAAAAACAAAAGTAAATACTTCTCATGGACAGAAGGTGTTTTAGTGATGGGTTTTCTGGTTTTATCCGATGTCGATACGTTCTCGATACTTTTGGCATTCTCCAACATTATATAATATTGATTTTATCCGCGACCAATACTTATTCACAATTAATCATCGATTTTCTGTTACATATTTAAAGATAGGTTGGGTTGAAAGGAGGCAGAATATGTGATAAAGGTGGTGGGATGCCGAAAACTCACGTTTATTTGAATGTCGAGAGGCGTTAAACAAGGAAATAATATCAGAAATACAATTTAAATACCATGGCTTTTCGATTAGTACAATCCATTATATGAAGTTTAAAATAAAATGAGTTAAAATGCCGGCATACTTTTGAAAGTTATCGTGGCTCAAAAACCATATTAGATGTTGAATTTGATTTACATACTTGGTAGTAAACTTCAAAGGCGCATAATCTTTTTTAAACTACAACAGAATATAAACAACTAATGAAATTAAACAGACCCTTTACCTTTTATGATACGATTAACTCTTTTTAGTTTCAAAGAGTATACAACTATGATAATACGCTATATGATCTCCGTACCCATACATCATAACGTAAAAACGAAAAAAAGGGGATATAAAAAGGTGGTAAAGGGTTTGATAGGATTTTTCCCGAAGTCGTTTTTGTATTTGTTGATTTATTTGATATAATATTGAAGGTCTTACCACTTCTACAGATCGGAAGTCTTCTTTGGCTTTCGGGCATGAAAATTGAATGTAACCATCTTTATTTTATTTCAAAAAAGAAAATTATGACTCTGTAAACGAATAGGGTTTTCCTCTTCGAAACGTACTCCTCCAACCGCGTTTTTTTTACCGAATTTATTTACACGTATTCGACTACTAATTATCATATATCCTAGGTTTTAACTTTTTGATAAAAAGTTCTTCTAGGCTTTAACTATGGTGTGATAGCGGTGGAATACTTGTTGGTAAAAGTTTGTAACGGCCTCGTTAAAGCACTACAAAAATAAAGATTTATTGATATATGATGTAATCTTTATCTAAGCCTAAGTGATAATGGTTTTGAAGACATTAAATGCGTTGACTACCTTCATATTAACAACGTATATTAGGAGGTAAAAGTTATTAAAACTCGGCAGTATATATATTTTTTTATAGAAAAACTGTAAAACTATATCTGACGTATTTATTACTGTTTTCCCAAGTTTTTACTAGGTTGTAAAAAATATTTCAAGGGCGTAGATTACTTTGTTTCTTTATAAAACTATAAATTGGATTCATCATAGATTTCAGTTTGAATTTATACATCGTAAAATAAGGCTTTGGGGCGGCCGAACACTTGTTGTTGGAAATTGAAAGTTGTAAATCTCGTGTTTTAGAGATTTTGAAGCTTCGGGGTGAGGCGGGGGTAATTCGTTAAAATTAAAAATATAGTTAATTTCTATTATTAAAAGGGCTTTAGCTGTAATATGAAACCTGGCCAACTTTTGTAGTTGGGTTTTTTTATGCTGCAGGAGTAGCCTCAACGGCGGTTCATTTGAAAAAAGGGGGCGATTAAGTCGTTTTTTCCTACACAATGTGTCGTAAAAGGTGGTTTCTAGTATTGGCTGTGTTAATTTTCCAACCGAGATAACGTTTTTTTAATAGAAAGTAAATTGTTCCAACATTGTCGCAGAGTTCATAAAAACGATGAAGTTGTCTCTGGTGAGGTATAACGTTATTATAGTTTTGATGGTAGTAGTCATAATTATATTGATCCCGCTTTATTATTGTTTGAAGCTAAATTTAAATTGTGATTTTTCCATGAAGAACTTCAATATGAGTATATTTTTTAGATGAGAACCGTATAGAATAGATGCAGCGGACAACCGTGTTGCGTACATGAAAAATCGATATCATGATGGGCAACTAGAAAGGTTTGAGGTTTACTTACTGCGATATTAGCCGGTTTCAATATAAATCAGTTAAATAATTTTTTTAATTTTTTGGATGTTAGAAACATTTGCATATCGAGTAGGTTTCTTGACAAGGTTTATAATCTTTGCGTTAATGAAAATGAAAGATTTATAGTGCTTTTTGAAATTAGTTACGCTTTTTTGGTTTGTGATATCAAGTAATCCAAATTTTCCCGGTACTTATTTTAATTCGTTTTCCTCATTTTAACGGTTGTGTTGGTAGGGCTTTAGATGTTATAAAATTATCGATTCGATTGGTCGAAGTAACAGTAGTATTGAATAGATATATGGTGGATGTCTTGTTCTAGGTTTGGCAAACCGCTAGCCGGTGTGTACAGTAATTTGTATGACGAGTTGCTTAGCCCATACCCTAGTATAAAGTGGGGCCATTGGTGGAAAAGTAGTATTTACAGTGCAGTAGGTCAACTTTACTTACAGTAAAGTTGACTATACTAACTGTAATTTTAGAGTATTGGTTTTTTCAGGCCTACTATATTGGCTGCAAAGTAAGTACATTATGTGCCCACTTTACACTAGGGCATGAGCTAAGAAATTGGCTATAAAAAGTACAATGCAGATCAGCGAGCAGTCTAACAAACCTAAAACAATATATCTAACATTCAACCATGCAATACTACTGTTATTTCGACCAATTGAATTAATAATGTTACAATTTCTAAAGCTCTGCCAATACTTAAAAATGTTTATTAGGTTAAGTATAGATAAGTTAAGTATAAAAAGAAGCTACTTTCCGGATACGATTTACGTTAAACAACAGCTAGAGTAAAGACAAGATTTTTGTGAAAGAACTTTCAAACTGCTGTGGCTTTTACGATAGTAAGTAAAAAGAACCTTTATTTTACAGATATTTATATAAAAGCTTAGAGGTAATGACAATATAGCTATTAAAAAATAAGACATATTTTAATATATTTTTGAAAAAACGTTAAAATTAAGTGTTAAAAGTCTTAAATTTCGGCGAGTTAGTAAACTGCTAAGTTAATACTATTATGAGTGCTACTATTATAAAAACGACCAAGTCTCACAGCTAAACAACAAATAACGTTCGACATTTACCACTAATAACAACCTCCGATCTTACTTCTTACACGAAACCTTTACTCC
The DNA here is from genome assembly GCA_038502455.1 of Anisogramma anomala. Lineage (NCBI taxonomy): Eukaryota > Fungi > Ascomycota > Sordariomycetes > Diaporthales > Gnomoniaceae > Anisogramma > Anisogramma anomala. The sequence goes on along the minus strand of JASMMZ010000002.1, from coordinate 113,417 downwards.
TACTTCGTTTTTTTTACTTCCTCTACGTTAAATCAATTATCAAGTTCGTTGATTTAAGCGAAAACCCTAAAAATCGCCAAGTTACTCAAAAAAAGCTACGCTACGCCACCTAACATTAAGTTTCCAATTACTCACGCAACTTCACACCAAAATATCAAGTTCTGACATCTAATATTACCAAGTCCTTCGCCCTACACGCCTTGAATAAATCAGAATCTTAAAATCAGCACCCTTTCAACAACTATTAAGGACAATTAAGGTTTTCGAATCTGTTTTTTTCTAAAAAATATAATAGAAACCTTCAAAGCTATGATGATGATGAAAACTTAACAATAAATGACTTTGTTAACTTTATAGGTTGTTAAATAATTAAATACTACGACGGTAAATATCCCCACCGCATCTTGTACAATTATCGTAAGTTTTTTAACTACTGGATTATTTATATATAGAAAAAAGTTTACAAAATTGTAAAGTCTAAATTAAAAGCTAAACTAATACGCAGAGGGATTTAAGTGTTAAAAGAAAGCACAATTTGGTTAGTAAAAACCCTTTTCTAACTGACCTAACTTGAGGAATAGACGTAGGACTTATATCCTATGGTAAATGGTGTTGAAGAATCTTAACGCCCTTATATGCGATTCAATAGATCTTTCTTTTACTCCCGACCAAGTTACGCCGCTTTTAGCCTAGCAATAAGGAACAAGTTAGAATTCTGGGTAGCCTAATACCTTTATGTAACAACGAGAAATATGTTTTTAGGGGCAATAAAATAAATTCAACAGTGGCTGCCTATGCGGATAAAGGAATTGACATCGGTACTTTATAACCGTTAATTAAATAAGATCTTTAAATTTATTCAAACTTTTAAACCTCTATCTTTCTTTAGTACTTTAATCGTTAAGTCTTTTAAAAATCTTTTTACGGCAGGTTTACCTTTATGCAAAAGCCTATTATAGGTATTATTATAAGACTTTGCCCTTTGGTTCATACGACTGGCAGTTACTTTTAACACCATAGTTCGAAGGCTTCAAAGTTTAAACTGTTAGGAAACACTACTGGTAAAAATTAGAATAACTATCGTAACCTGCTGCAAAAACTTTTTAAAATAGTTAATATTCATTACAATTTTTTTACGGACTTCGACAAGATTTGAAATGTTATAAAGAATGATAAAGAGAAGCACTACAATCGCTTCGACACGAAGATAATACCCTTTTTAAATATTTGTAAATAAATCGAGGTTCTCTCTTCTGATTTTGACGTATTATTTCCCGAAATCCTTATAAATCACATCGAAGACTACTACCTAACCTTTCTAACTTAATCAACTACGTTTCGAAAGATTTATGGCAATAAATGAGAAAACGAGGAGAAAACACTGATAAATGTGTCTAATTGGATAATTAATAAGCTGATAGTGTATTAAAAATTAAAAGCGAAAGCCTACATTAGCGAAGTTATACTTCGCTAATAGGTACAGGTAGCACTTACAGGTGTTAGCGAGGTCGAATACGCGCTATAATGTTTAGATACTACCTACGAAGGATTTTTTAGCTAGTTGCATTTTTCGCTTACTTTTCTTTAATAACAAGTACAACAAATTCGCTTGTTATATACCCTTAAACCGGATACTTTCCTAATTTAAATCAAAAAGATTTTACAACAGTTGATTAAGTCGATCATAAGTACAGTTACAGGCGTCCTTAGAGCCCCAAGCCTGGCTTATGACGATAGACTAGTAGAAGTAACTTTGTTAATGTTAATAAATCCAAAATTAAAGCGGAATTATTAATTGTAAAGATTATCGTCGTAATAACAGTGAAAAATTAGATTTATATTAAGTTTGGCTATTTGTTTACTTTGTACCCCACATTAAGCCAAATAATAAAACATTAGGTACTATATCTAATACCTTACCACTTTTAAATAGGATTATTTCAATTGAATTACAAATTTCGTAAGCATCGAGTTAATTGACAACGGTAATACATTTAAATAGATTATGTGATATAGAATAATATTTTTAATTCGGTTTAGTAATTAGCCGACAACGAATTTTTGTATTATTTGGGGGGTAGAAACGTTTACCTTTACTCTGATTGAGTTACTGCCCCTTTATAAATCTTTAATCTTTGCTATCGTTATGCGAACCATACGTTTCAAGATATTATGAAAGATATAGGGGTAGCAAGGTACTTAATAGATGATTATTTGTAGTACGTGATATTACGGAGGCAAATTATTATAGCTATTATGCTGAATAGTGACGATATGAGTAAGACTAAAGTTATCTTCAAATTAAAGAAATAATTATGGTCATTAAGTATAACGGTAATTTCAATCATTGTAAAATTCATTACGTTGTATATTCTTCAGTCCACTACCTTTTTCCTTCTTTTGTTTGGAGAATATAAAGACCTTTGACGTTAACATTAACGTTAATGTCTATGAGCTGATTAAAAACGGCTTAAATTCTTTTTCGCCTTGAAGTAGAGAAACTTATGATTTTATCATAAATGCCTTAAAGTAGTGGTATTAAACTTAAAGAAACTGGAAATACGTTAATTATATAGAAGTTTTAGTTATATGGCTATTAAAAGGCTGTACAAAGTCCTTAAGTTCATAATATACAAAGTAATAGATTACTTTGTCCTAAAACCTATGAACAAGTTTTAATACTATTGTTAAACGTATATTTAAGCCTTCTAAAAATTGAAGTTTACATTAAATGATTACAAGAACTTTGATTACAAGGTTTTTATCGATGTATTCTACTTAAATACTAAATATATTGTTTATGTTATCAATTTCGTATTCTCTTTTTACGAAGCTAAGTTTTAAAGGTCCCTTTCAGCAAAAAAAAATGAGAAATACCAATGATACTACAGATTAATATATATCGGGGTTTACCTAACATCGTCGTCTACGATACCGATATTTACTTTACAGCAATGAAGTTTCAGGAAAACGCTAAAATAATGGATATCTAGTGTAAATAAAATCTAGTAAAAGTCTACTGGAGCATTGAAAAGGTTAAAAAGGTACACCCCCAACTTCTCCGAACGTATAATATCATTAAATTGGAAATTCAAAGTTTTTCGAATATAGAGGAATGCTTTTAGATAGCAGTAAAAGAGCCTGAACAATATTGTAGGATTTGATGGCCTAATGTTAACGTTATTGATTTTTAAAGCATACCTACGCCTAATAAGTAAATCTCCGCTATTAGTGAATATCTAAAAGCGAGTAATGACTTACGGAAAAGCTTTGGAAAAAATACGAAAAGAATCAGTACGCATTTAGGTTAACAACGCCCTTCATATAATGAGCGTTCTTCTAATAATCGATATACATACTTTACCGTTACAAAATAAAGTCCTTATAGGGTAAGAGTTGGGCAAATGAAAATCCTCATATCAAACCTTGAATATCACTAAATTTAAATTGGTTACCGAAACTATTAAAAGTTTTCAATCTTTTCGTATCACTTAAGTTAAGTCCTATATTAAGGATATAAACAATAAAGATCCTTAGGTTAAGCGACCTAGTTGATAAAAACCTCCTTTATCGGTTATCAACAAGTTGACAAAACTTTGCCAGAGCAGACGACCTCAGAAAAAAAGGATTAATAGAAGGGAGAAAAATATACCGGGTAATATTGACAATACTATTTAAATAAATAGGAAGAAAATGATAACGAAAATTTAGTAATAAAGTTTTCGGTATAAGGTATTATTGAAATTTCCAAAAAACATTTTTTAAAAAAAGCGATAGGATGGAGATTGATGGCTTATGCATTTGATGGGTTGTATAATTTATGCCGAAGGTCGATTTTTATCTTTAATACCCAAACATTACAATGTTCAAGTCGAAAATTATCTACGAGGTTCAAGATAAAACTACAGAGCGGCCGTATAAAAAGTCACATTTAATTATTTAAAAATATGACGATAAAAGCAAAAGCTAGATCCTTATGTAGTCGTTCAATATTGAAAAGACTTTCACATGTTTAATAATCGTTTTAATATCAGGTTTGAAAACTTAACCTAAGATCAATTTTACAATTCATAGGTGAAATATAACATAAGTGTGTATGTAATTTATAATAGATTTAAAATGAACCGTATCATGAGAGTGACCATAGGAATCACAATTGTTTTTCATATAGAAATGATAATATAACATATTATGTTTTTGTACGGACTGTCTAAAACAAGTGTTTATTAGTCTTGAATTTATAAGTTCAATATTCTATTACAGTTAGGTAGAATTTTTTTAATATAAACCGTATTTGATATTAACGTAAAGACGAGATTTTTCCAAATAACCATATAAACTAATGATACCCTTTTTATCAGAATAGTTAAATTAGTAATATTGAAAGGTAGGTGATTGAGGACCGGAAGTTTTAAAATAAAAGCTGCTTACGACGTCAGTGAAGGGTAATTAACTTTAATAAATAGTAAATCCATTTATTTAGTGTTAATGCCGTATTTAACTTCTGTTAAAACGGTTAGGATACAAATTTGGTCGCTATCGATAACACTAACGTGACTAAAGTTAAACGGTACGCAAAATAGCATGCTCATGGCAGCTATATTTCCATTCTATACTAACTAGAGGTATTTTACAACTTGTTTATCCCGGTAAAACCACAAAACCAGATGGGTAACAACTTTAACTAGTTGAATAAAAATATTAAATAGTACATGCGGAACTTGAATCGAAAAATGAATATAGTTTTAATCGACTTGTCTAAGGCTAAATTAATAGTTTTTATGAATAGGGTTTTCACAAATAATAGCGACCACTTTTTATAAATCGTCTTTGTAATAACTCTCGTTAACAAATATAAGTGGAAAACCCAATTTAGTATTATCAGTAACATAATTTACTAAATCCTTATTAAATATAAAATTATTATGAAAAGCGTACTAGTTTCAAAGGTTTACTGTATAATCAAAGGCTTTAAAAACAGTTATAATACTATGGAAAACCTCTAACATTATTACCTGGTAGTTTAAAATTCCCTAAATCCCGGTAGTGATTTGTACCAATTCAAAGAGCTTATTCGAATACCTTTCAAAACTCGGAATCACGAGCTAAAAATACATAATAATCGATGTAATAACACTACACAGAACCTACGAAGGTAGAGAGATCAAGAAGTTCCGATAAATTAATGGTATAGACAATACTACTAATATTAAGACGAAGGTGTCGCCGAATGGCCCCCTAAAAAGCTTGTAAATAATCATAAATAAAGCATATTTATTGGGGGATACGTTATTGGGCCGCTCATAAAACTTAAATTATGTAATAACGGGTACAAAACGTATTGGTAAACTGAGAGAACACCAGGTAATGAACTGAATTTACTTGTTTAATTATCATTGGTCAAGTAAAAGACTACACGAGATTTAAGCGAAAGAAATTTTTATGAGAATCGATAAAGGCGGACTTTGGAGTCATAGTGAAATGAACTGTAACTATTGTCAATTTGTATGCAATTAGGTGTAATTACATACAGAGATTAATGAAATTGATCGGGGTTTAGCTAATTAACGAGGTCGTAATTTACCGTTTACCGAAAAAAAACGAGTTAACTGTATTGGTACGTATACACAAATTAAAAAGCAGCTTGTATTGAAATAGTAGTATTTGCAATGTTATAGATTAACTATACTTACAGTAAAGTTAAAAATATTAAATGTAAATTTCATTTATTTTTTAAACAGGTGTACTGTATCATTTGCAAAACAAGTAAACTTTATGCTCACATTACACTAGAGCATAGGCTAAGCAATTTACCATACAAATTACTGTATAAACTGGCTAGCAGTCTCCCAAACCTAAAACAATACATCTACTATCTGACTACGTAATACTACTGTTACTTCAACCAATCGAATCGACAACGTTTCAACGTCCAAAGCTCCACCAACAGATATACTATACTTAACTTGCAGTTAATAGGATAGATCTCCAAAAAAATACATTTAATTTACAGCTTATCATATTTAACTTTACTTATAATAAACTTGTCTTATTGTATTTTAAATATTATTATTTCAACACTGGCGAATTTTTAGTTTATGCGCGTACGCTAGTATAATCAATTAATATTTTTCTGGTAAGTGTCAAACTGTAACCTTATAAACTAGCTAAGCCCCTATTAATTTTTATTAACTTCTATATAAAATTTTACGTGTTTTTAATGAAATTAACCCTAATTGCTGTTACTTGCTCCATGGCTTTAAAGTTCGACTTTATCGGTTTCTGTCAAAGTTTGTTTCGATATAGACTTATATAAGCCTCCACTTTAACTATACTAATTAAATAAGTTGTTATTATCAATTCCCTGGCAATTTTCCAGTTCACCATCACATCCCCTACCACCTCTACGTAATTTAAGCTTACTGGGCATCTTGTTAACGTATCTCTAGATACATATAGTTAGCCTATTGCTATTTGCAAACCTTTTAAGGGCGTTATTTGATGATAAATTTGTTATGACGTTAGTAAGGTTATCTTTCCTTCATAGCTCTTCAGTTGTCAATCTTAGTATTCAGTCTCAGTATATTCTGAATAGCTTCACAGCTTTTGATCATTACTTGCACGGTTGCGATATTGTTCACTCAGCACCTCTGCTACCTTCTTGACAACGTAAACCCTCCGAGACCTTCTTTATACTCACGGGTATTTAGCGTGATTATTACAATACGAATCTTGGTTCAAGAGATTTATATGGTTTTGATCGATTAGTTGAAGGTTAAGTTGATAATCTTTACAAATAATTATTTTAACAATAACACTGATTTGTCCTTATAACTCGCCTTCTTAATAAACCTCGTAAATAACAATAGGCAGGAAGATTAATTTAATATTATCAGTGACCAGATTTGCTAAACTTTTATTAAATGTAACAAAATTACACGAAGCGACTTAACTTTCAAGGTTTAAGGAATAATAACAGTCTTTTCTGTAGGTATAACATTGTAGGGAACTCTTAACGTTATGACCAGACAGTTAAAAATTCTTCCTATACTTGTTGCAATTTATACTAATTTATGGAGCCTATTCGAATACCTTTTAAAACTCGGAACCATTAGCGAAAAACGCTTAATAATCGAAGTAATAGTACTCTGCGAAGTATACCAAGGAATGTAGACTATTAAATTCTGATAAATTAGTAGCAAAGATAATATTGCTAATACTATTACAAATTCATTACCTAATAAGGGCTCAAAAAGGTTTGTAGACAATAATAGGCTATGCATAGGTATCGAGGGCTACGTCAATAGGCTGTCCGGTCAAGCTAAGGTACGAAATAGTAACTATTATGGATGTAATAGCGAACTAAAAGACTCCCAGAAGATTAATAATAGCGACTTATTGGATTGACATGGCGAAGGTAGAGTATTTCTTGAGTTTATAGCGAAAAAAAAAAAAAAACGTTTTGTAAGACTCAATAATACCGGACCTCAGATATATATGAAAATAACGGCAATTATAGCTAATTTGAGTGTAAATTAGTGTAATTGGATACGGATGTCAATCAAAATAAATAGGGGTGTGAATAGGTAACAAGATAACAGTTTGAAGCTCAGTAAAAAAGTTTGGTTAACAACACTAACGTACACACATAAACTAAAGAGCCCACAGTATTGAAATAGTATTGTTTAAAATACAGTAGGTCACATTTACTTATAGCAAAAATAACTATATTAAACTGTAAGTTAAAAGTAGTATAGACCTACTTTACAATATGGCATGGCCTAAGAAATTGGCCATACAAATCACTGTGCAGACCAGCTAGCGGTCTGCCAAACCTAGAATAACACATCCACTATTTAACCATATAATACTACTATTACTTCGACTAATCGGATCGACAACATTTAAAGATCAATTGATAGGCAATGACTACAAATAATATTCGTATTTTATTGTTAAAAGTCTGTATAACAAAAAAAAATATGTTTTATAAAATTCACTGGACTTTCATTTTTTCAATATTAAAATTGAAATTCAGTTGAAAACATAAAACTTTAACACTTATATCAAATAGATAACTTAAACTTATTTTACTTCATAACCTGTGATTAAAATGAGAATAACGAATTTATGTCTTAAAGATATCATTAGTCATTATTATATAAGAGGTTGAAAAAAGTATTATTAATATTCGAAAATTTGGTTATAATTTCGTTTGTGAAAATTATGATATATCTTTTTTTTTTACCAATAACTTAATTCGAACATAAATCAATTATAAAGTGAAAATCCTCAAGGGCTTCTTGGAATGAGGTCGAGATATTATAATTCAATCTTTCTACTTTCGATTTATTATTCAAATATACTATTATCTTATCTAATGTAATGTTTGTAACAATATTGAAGTTGTAAAGCATGTTAATAGGGTTTATAACGAAAATGAATGTGGTATGGTATATACTACTAAACGATATTATAGTTAGGCGTAGATTTTATTAAATCACATACTTATAAGTAATGTGAAAATATTTCTTGATGTTTGACTTGAATTTATCGATTAATGTAGTAATATAGTGTTTGTTAAGTTTTATGTATAAGGTTTTTAAAGTTAAAGTCTTGGTTTTTTTTTTTTTTTTCATTTATGAGGTTATCAAGAGATTTAAGTCAAATTTTCACATTTAGTAGTGTTGGACGTAAAATGTGAGAAAATTCTTCGTTAACTTAAATTGAACATGATTGAGATTAAGTTGATATAAGTTCATAACTCAATAAAAGTATGTTTTTTTTAGATCCGTGAATATATTCTGTACCATATGTATTTGATTCTGTATAGAGTGTTGGGGTAGAATTACGGTACGATAAACAGTTAGTTTATTAATCAGTGATTTTTTAAGGATTTGTAACCCGGTTTCTATCATTATTATATTAAACTTCGCCTCTATACATTGTATAAAAGGATAGTAAAAATGAATAGTTTTTGAATGGTAAATACAATATGTCACAAGCTGATGCCTCAACTGGTGGTTATCAGAGATCTAGGCCTGGTGGTTGACATACTCCTACGATTCACTGAAGTTTTCCTGTTATGTAACTGGGTTACTTATTCTCTATAGCGTGTAGTAGCTCCGGGCCAGAGGTTTCTTGCTCTCCCTCTTTCCATTGAGGATAAGAGACAGTATCTGATTGTTATAAGCGATAGATTTAGCTCAGTCCCTAAATAAAGCGGAATTATTGTTATTTAAATGCGATTTTATGAAAGGGTAGGTTGGAATCACTGGAAGCGATGACCTTGAACAGAATCCTATATGATAGGTTGAGTTACCTTGTTATAACTATAAATATAATCTTAATTTAATATTTTCAGTTTTTTTTGAGAAATATTGGGAATACCAATTTTCAGTGTAATAGGTAAATATGAGAACGACTACTATGGCGGTAGTTATTTTTGAAAATTATGTGTAAGGTATGTATTTTGTATTCGAAAGTTTTTTGAATACGCTTCAATAAAGCTCGATCAAATAGAAACCTTGGTTATTGTATATTTAAAACTTCAATATTAAAATTCAGGTTTATAATTGGATTGATATGTTCGGTGTAATGATGACACTAAATACCCGTGAGTATATAGAAGGTGTCAGAGGGTTTATGTTATCAAGAAGGTAGCAGAGGTGCTGAGTGAACAATATCGCAACCGTGCAAGTAATGATCAAAAGCCGTGAGGCTTTTCATAATATACTGAGACTGAATACTTAGATTGACAACTGAAGAGCTATGAAGGAAATACTATCTATGTGGTGCTGACCGTGTCCTTATATCCTTAATCCTTCATACGCCTTCAGTGCTAGATCATGTTGGATCGAAACATGATCTCAATGATCCTTAGTGCGTAACCCTAACCCTAAGGTTGCTGACATAAGAGATATCCCCACCTGATGTGTGGAACATCAGGTTCTTAGTGGCTTAGCCCCATACTGGCCTGTTTTCAAACCCTCCGATGTTCTTGTGTTATAACAAAAAAGGATAAGCTACAAATTTGACGATTACCAATAAGGCCCATAAGGTGAGATTACGAAAATATTGAAAGTGAAAAACCCATGCAGCCTATATCGTTAAGTCATGTTAACTGGAGGTTTTATAGGGAATTTCTATTACAGTACAAGTACAAGATTTACAGGAAGAGAATTTTAATAGCTCAAACACCAAAATTGAATAACAACTGGACTACTCGTAAAGAGAAATTAACATAGTTTAAGTAGATTGAACGAATGCGAAGTTAATAATCATCCTGAACGGGTTATTTGTTAATAATATTCACCTTATATCGTATATAGTTTTTCTAATAATGTTTGATAAAGAAGAAGGGGTTATAAAGCAGTTTATAATTACCAGAAACCTTATGCATTGAATATAAGTTAAGTATAAACTTGTAATATGAAATCTACTAGTTGATGAAGTCAATGACATAATGGCAGGCTATAATATCGGTATAGTAACTAACGGTATACTCAGGATTATCACTAAATGGCTAGGATTACCTGCAGTATCTATAGTAGTATATATAAATTTCGGAAACCTTTACTTGTATCCTTTGAAGTTATACACAATTAACACAAAAGTTAATTAATAAACCTAATAACTTTAAGAAAAGTATTCGAAACCCGCTAAATTGATGAATTTATATCAATTAACAGTAGAGGCAATCCTGCCAAAGCTATAACTGAGGCTACGCCTAATGGCATCCTAAAATAGTCTATGAACAGTGATATGCTAACCGTCGAATAAAGGGCTACGTAGACCGCCCAGTACGTAATGAAGGAAAATAAGGTTACTCTATTCAACTTGAAAATTATAAGGGTAGTAATATTGATGGTAGAGGTAACAATAACAGTAAGTAAAGTACTAGCAAAATATACGTAAATGGTAAAGTGTGTAATGCGCGTAAGTCTGTAGCGAAAGACCTATGCATGGGAATTGAGGAATCGAGGCCTCGGAGGAATGGGGGAAAAGGGCTGTAAAGGGACTTAATTAATGTCGATTTCAGTATAGATTCATGGGAATTTTCAGGGGCTTGTTATTGGCTTATAGATTGAAGAAGGATTACAATGATTGCCACCAACTGATTGCAACCCACGTTGACGTACAGTCATAAAACAAAAAGCCGTAAATGTTGCAATAGCAGTCAAGTACAGAAAAGTCAAGTCAACTAAACTGTCAGTTTAATTGATTATACCAACTGCAAAGTGGCAGCAGTTTGTGGGACTGCACTGCAAGTGCAATAGAATAGGTGCCCACTTCAAAGTGTGGCATAAGCCAAAGCGTTTGGCCTTACAAATTAGTATGCAGATCGGCTAGCAGTCTGTCAAACTTAGAACTTTCAATTTAACTACAACCAATATCAATGCAGCACTAGTTAATTCGACCACAGTGATTCGAATTGACTATGTTGCAACGATAAATGCCTACCAAAAGGCGATGGTTTTTGTTGGATTATAAGAAAATGAGGAAGCGATTGGTAGTGAATTCGCCATGTAAAGTAAAAATATCTAATATCAAACAGTGAAACGACATATTATGCGATAAGTTGACGCTAAAAAAAGGTTTTTGATCAGCGATTAGATGGAAGAAGTTGTTTCAAAAGCCCGTAAGATTAAATAAAGTAAGTTTCCTAGGAATAATAGGAGTAAAGCCTTTCAAAATATCCTAAAACCAATGTTAGAGTTACTTTAAGCGGGGTTATATAATTAATCAGATTGTTTTCATAAATTTTTTATGTATTGTTAATTCTATTATCAAAAATGACATCGAACGATTCACGTCAATTCGTTGAAATTATAAGTTGAAGAGGAAAGAAAGAAAACGTTTTAAACGACGAGATTTAAGATCTGGTGTATGTAAAGAGTTCTGGGAACAATAATAAAAAAAACGAAGTTTTACCTAGATGGAACAACGAGTTTAACCTCTACGCAAACTAATAAGGTAATTATTAGATACGTAAACGAGACAAGCTACTTACGTTTCGCTTTTCACGTCTCACGTTTCACTGCTCCCTTCACGCTTTTCACTTCTCACGTCTCGTATCTCGCTATTCGTGCGAGAAACTAACCAACTTCGATTCCAACCCTACCTTCTTTTTAACCCACCTTCTTTTCACCTTCTTTTCTCTTTGACTTTATTTCAGTCAACCCCTCTCTTCATTTTTGAACTGGTCTTTCGGTTATTTTCCCGTGTAATATCACTATTATTCTACTTTGTTTCAAAACCTCTCAAAAACTACGTTATTTTGTTTTGTTTACATATAACCTTGAAAACTCGGTCATACATTGGTTGGGGGTGAAAATGGTAACCTGATGACTGGGATGCATACCTGGGATGATTCGTACTGGAGAAATAGCTACCCGAGGCCATGGGGAACATGACTATTGGATGAAGGGGATCCACAGGCACTAGTTGAGGCATAGACTAAACAACAATTAACCCGATCCCATCCTCTCCAATTCTCTCATTCCCATTGACATCAAATGTCATACGCCTGTGCTTGGAAGTGGCCAGTCCTTTGATGAAACGTCGGACGGCCGAGCTGCTGTACTCCATCTTGACTCTCGGAGATTTCTAAAAATTTCAACGACTGATTCATCACAAACATCGACTTCCAAACTCTTTCCCTCCTTTTCATAGTGTCCGCTAGCCTGGTGGATGTGGCCTTGAATCAGCCCTTGCGGTCCTCTTGAGTCATCGGATGTTCTCAGATGTACGCGACTGGGTCGAGTATCAGGGGCCGGTACTGCTTCAAGAGGGAATGGCGAGGTTGTGGGGCTAACCAGTTCAATGTCGTCGGTATTGGTTATCTGGTTCCAGGACACAACGCGTCGCCGTGAGGGTCGGCTGCTGCTAAATCCTGATGTCCCGGGTGTTTTCTTTGCGGATGTGTACGAAGGAGCCAGGCGATTGCCTGTGGTTTTACCGGCGGCGCGCAGAAATAGAATCGGGTATGAGGGAATGCAAGCGACGAGGAAGCCTGTCATGACCTCGATCGTGCTCATGTATCCCAGGGGAACATTGTCCCCTTCTTGAAGCGTTAGCTGATTACATATAGTACGCCTCACCAAGATACAACTCACAACTAGGGTCACTGGAATGGTTGATCCTGCCTATCCAGCCGACCCTGATTATCGCCACTATACAAGCGCATCCTCCCAGGGCGAAGGTGACCAACAAGCCTCGTCGCTTTTGTCTGGTCATGTGCAGCTGCGAAACCACAGGTAACGGCAAGATCAGAATCGCCAGGTCTGTCAGACCGTTCAAGATGTTTGTAATGAGCCCAAATTGTCCAATATCAATACAGTGCCCGCCCGGGATCGTTTTATCCCAGTTGTATGCGAAAGGCTGACACTGTAGGGTCACGCCCAGAGTATTCGTAACCATCCATCCACCCATGAAAATAGCCAGACTGATGAGTATCCGGCGAAACCAGCGCTGTGGGAAGATGCGGAAGTAGAAGGCGAGGATGCTCCATTTTACGGTGACAACGACTACCGAATAGAACACTCCAGCCGATATGTAATACTGGTAGGGAAATATTATGAGCTCAACGAATGGGATTTAACCACACAGAGGGACGGACATACGATCTGTAAGAGTCGGGCATTTTGAATAACCCAGATAATATGCTTCCCGAGCCCTTTGTAGGCACATAAAGCTAACATCGCAGTCATTGGTACGTAGAGTCCCTTTGCCAATCATATCATCAGCGAGAGAACAACGCAATCACGAAGAGACAAGATACTCACAAGAGAAATGATAATAAGCCAGTCGGCCAGTAATAGTGCACCACCGCCTAGCCAGCGTGCATATAAACGAACCGACACAAACACAGTTGCAAGCAACGCGCAGACAGAAACGCACACGATAACATTGGGTCGAAGATCGTCAGAAGCATGCTCCAACATGTAGGAAATCTCCTGGGGGCTCGGTATTACGACTGCCATTGAAGAGAAGGAGTCCGTTGAACAGTGTTGAACATGACGGATAATGTTTGCAAAGAATGTCATCGGACTGCACGGAGTATAAAAATGTGTTCGCGTAGCTCGCGTAGTTCGCGTAGTTCGCGTACACGAGTCAGGCGTCTCGGGGGCATTGGGGTAAGGTTTCGTGAATGGAATATTCCAACACTAATTCGAATATTTGACCCTCATGACGATCCTGCTAATTGACCATGTTATGCCTATACTGGTTGCCTTGCAAAAATGCGAAGATGGTTGAAGCTGGAAAGACAATGCAAGTGTATACAAGCGGGAAATCTCACCAAAACCTGGACAGGGGGTAACTCGCATGGGATTTGGGGCTCGTATTCAAGACCGTGTTTCCGAAAACTGCGGTTCGGCTTATGCACCTGATACACCTGAGACTGTTGTCGGTCTATACATCGGCCTTCGTAACTAATCGGGTGTTGCATACAAACCCTGTAGAGAGTAGTCTCGAACCAGCCGGCACATGTGATCACCAGGTTACAGAGTGTCGTGGTGGAAAGAACCGCATTGCCGGGTATATAGTCATAATCGGCCTATGCGAGACAGCCTGTTGAATTTTCTGGGTCAGGTCTAGGGTTACACATTGCAATGAGGGTAGTCGGTGGAGAATGTCGAAAAACGTCCAAGCACAAGAGTAAGTCGGTTATAACCTATTTGAGAGGTGGGTCATGATAGCGTTGCAATGAATAGTTTAGTCGCCGATGTTGCCAACTCTCCCGGACGTTGCAAATAAACCCGTCAACGAGCAATGGAGACTTGGTTTCTAATGCTCAAGACTTCACCCGGGCGATAGTCTATACGGCAACCATGTTAAGTAATCTACTTTATAAGTAAACTTTTTAGCAAAGCAAAATTGCATGCAAGCCGATCAATGAGAAAGGTCGCGGTAAAAACTACCGGGCGGGGGTAGTTTAAACGGCGACGTTACTAATGGAATCGGATGAGTAAGTTAACCTGTGGATCCCAGCCAGCATCCGGACCATGCGCCGGATCCGGTATTGGTTACATCCGGAATAAACACAAATTCCAAATGCCCAATTTTATCAGGTCCGGTTTTTGAACAAAATTCTTGTTATGTAAAAGGCTTGAATAGGTTCAGAAATGTATTATTGTACGGTACGTGATTTGAATTTCAAGTTTGGAACTCGAAATAGAAGAAAACTCTTAAGATACATTTTTGTAATACGAAATTAGAATCTGTTCATAGAGTCTTCATATGTTTTATCTTTTTAATACCCTTGAAAGCTATAAAATTACATATAGAGTATTTAAACCCTCGTATTCTCATTATTATTACATTGAATATGCAATTTTAATACAATGATATTATTTAACGTTTACATTAATATTTGATTTTAATCGAAAATGATATTCTATTAGTTAGACTAAAAATACAGGATATTTTAAGATTCAAGCCAGATTATAATAAACTGTTCAAAACATTTATATAAGATACGTAATATATTTATGTACTGGTGGTTGTATTGGATATACATTGTTATTGTATGAAATTCGACAGTAATTATCGATATTCCGGATATAATATGTAAAGCTTGAATGCGAATTAAAATAAGCTTAGAGTCAAAAGGTTTTTTTTCAATATATGTCTTAATGTAATCGATGTATCTCAAATTGAAACCTGCCTGAAAAATGAAGCTTAAGCAAGGAATATCGTAGTACTAGAGTTATATAATATTATTACATACTTATATCAAGTGGTTTTTAAGTAAACATTTGCCAATGAGCAAGGTAAAGGTGAAGCCTTGATGGTGTGGCCGAAAACGTTACCACTAGTATAATAATGAGACAATGAAAAAAACTTATATACATAATAATATACCGTTACAAAACCATGATTCGAGTCAAAATGATGTAAAGATATGATTTTCCAAAAAGCTCTGTCATAAAAGCATATTTAAAATTTAACACAAAATGTTTACTATTGGAAATAATATCCGAAGATTAGATTCAACGTAAAACTTATACATAGTAAAATAGTCATTGTCATTAATTAAACAAACTAAACATTATAACAATGACATTTTTTGATGCCTTTACACAAAATACAAGATTTTTTCGCATTTGAAAAATGTTATTATAAATTATAATCGTATGAAAGAAGCTACTAAATATAATCCTTAGGTCAAATTGTAAAACGGAGAAAATGAAACAATGATACTATATACCAAATCCAAATACATTACATTTAATTAATAAAAGAATATTAAATACATTTGATGACCAATTTAACATGAATTACAGAAAGTTTCAAAATATTTATCAATCAAAATAATGTGACCACAATATAAGTAATATCGATGAGAATCTTGATTAAATGTCTCATAAAACTACAATAATTACTTTAACTTTTAATATATTTATATTAGGATGAATTACAAAGGATGGAAGTTTTCTGTCATAGGCTAGTGCTTGGCTAGTGTTTACCAAAAATCCAACCCTAGTATTGGTCATGTTATTATAGTGCTCTAAAACCAATCGGGAGTTATATAGGAGTACGACCTTAGACGTTACATAACCGGGTTATACTATCTTCCACAGCTTCATAACAGCTCCCTAATGAGGGTTTCTCTTATTTATTTCATAGAAGTTCATAAATAGAATTGAATGATCTTAAGCGATAACTTCGACTTTAATACCTTTATATATAAACCCTAGGTGCACCCCTAGCATTATTTTACCTACTTATTAACAGCTATAGCCTAAAATTATATTATCCTCTCCTAACCTTCCGAATTCAAGCCCCTTAACACAAATCATTTTTGTCATATGCGTTAAAAAGTAACTTTAAAGCGTTTTAACAGTTTAATACAAGCATTTTACAACTTAATACGAGCTTCTTTACCCAGGTCCAACGTATGAATTTTATCTAATAAGATTAAGTTGTTGGAAAATAGGCCTTATATTTCAAAACCGGAATCATTGACGTATTAAATACATTGCCGAATATTATTCGGTTACTTAAAGTTACTGATATACTGATTTACATACATATATACTCCTTTTAAGGGGTTTTTATTATATAACTTAGCAATAACGTAATTACTACACCACTCTTCATTGGAAACCGTATTTATTCCTATAACTACGAAGATACGAATTCTCTCGACTCTGATTATAATACTGGTAACTTATTTAACGAGCGTTAACAACCCAAATATAAACCCTTTTATTAGCCGGCCAGATTTTCCGCCGTCAAGTTATAATCTCTGGTATAAAAATCTACGATGTTACATAAGTTAAGTAAAAACTAGAAGTTTGTTAGTATTAAACAATGATCTTTACGTTATTTTCCAATAATTGAAAAATTTGCACAAATTATTATAAAACGTTACTATGTTTACGGCGATGACAACGATATTAACGACGTTAGTAGCTTCATAATTATAATACACTCATATCAATATGACCTTGACACGTGTAAAACCGTTATTATTTAGCTTATAAACAACGAATGAGGAGCTTGCGAGTGGTTCTACATGTTTTAAAACATTGAAAAAGCCATACTCGCAAAATTTAACAACATACCTTAAAAATATATTGCCAATCTAACTATTTCAAAGTAATTTATTCATTATACACTAACTAATACATGATCCCACCCCCCCTCGATAATCTTGGGTATTATAATAATTAGGTCACCTGTATTGAATTTATCGGTAAACTCTGTTATAACTTCTATATTCATTACAGTAGTATTATTGTTGTTACTAGGAGTATTTCTCGTAACAGAAACAATAATAACAACGTATCTATTTATAATTGTTAGGGAAACGTTATAATAGCTAAAGTGAATGCTTTTCAAATCTCTTTGAAATGATACATTACCTAAGTAAACAATTTAAAACTTTCAAGTTATAGAAACGTTGAATTATATTAATGGAACAACGGGAACGACTATCATATTCGTATTTATTCACTTAATCTAACGTAATAACCAACCGGTTTTAACATTTGAATGAAGATCATATTTTACCTTATTTTAACCCAAAATCTCAAAAACTTTTAGAAGGAAAAAGCGTAACTTTTACATATAGTCGCTTAGAATCATCAATAAAACTTCAATTCGATACAGTTACTCCGTCCCAACTCTTTAACAACATCAAGTTTAAAATGCATTTTATTTTATAAATGTCCCTAAAGTCTTTATATGTTAACATAGTATAAGTGTAATCATAATTATTGGCATTCAATTGTAACAGTAGGATAAGATAAAAAGTGAAAAAGTATTCGCGGAGTTCACTCTACAGGAAAAAGCTTATAACCTCTTAACTGACCAGTGACACTTTTCCATACACTCTACTAATATTATTTCTAGACAGTACTATTTTACAATATAATTTTCCCATGCCACTTCTAAGAAGTAACACACTATCATATACTTTTCAAAATTACATCTTACGAAGTAACACGTTACTATATACTATTGAAAGGGTGTAACTTGCAATATGATTACGTACTAACTATAGGGATATATAATAATATTCACATAAGAAATATTTTCTTTTCACAGTGCGATCTATATCCGTAATTCCTTAATAACCGTTTTGACTTTGAAATAAAATCCGTATTAATAGTTAAATAGTAGAAGTTTTTATTTTTGAATCCGTATCCGTAATTTTATAATAACAGTAATTTGATCATAAATTATTAAGATTCAAATTACTAGTTTATAGTCGCGGTTGTAATTATAATAGGAGTCTAGTCTCTTGAGACAATTGGTAGTGACATCGTTAATTATAACGTTTAGTATTAATTCCTATACGAATATTATTTCGTAAAGTTAATTATAGTGTGGTGTGTTTTAGGTTAAATATAGAAACATAAATTGTCATCGATTCAAGCCAAAACTTTTTTTTCCCTTCACAACGAGTACCTATTACCAATATAAGTCTCAACTAGTTAATTTATATGTACAAACTCAATGTAGTATCTTAACTACTTATTTCAAATCGCTCCGATTCGTAAGTTACTTAAATAATTCCTATATAATAACTTTTCTCATAAATAGATACCACGTAAAAATACATCCCTTAGGCACCGTTCAACGCATAAATGAAAAGGTAAAAAGTCGACTGCTACCGTAATCTGCCGCCACCACCAACCCCGCGTTCTATAGCTCAAAATTATCAATTTATGGCTTTATCTTTTCTGCGTCTTTCGTCGCCGCCACCTACCAAATTCCTTCCTCCTCTCCTATTTGTTTCCCTTCCCCTTTACCCCCTAATCCCTAAGGATAGGAGTAGAGATCATTTAAATTTATCAATCTTACCCTTTCCCTATAGGTAAAAAACTTATTACCCAAAAGGCCCCCCCCCCCACCTCCACCATAATAAACGTAAAATAGCGAAGTTATGCCGCGGTTTATATCGCTTATCTTCCCCTTATATTACGTCATACTGATATTTCTATAAACGAAGTAGTCCAGGCCAACCTCATATACCACCACAAAAAAGAGTATTGACAAAGTATGTTATAAGGCCTCATTAACACGTAAGGCATTAAAATAGTGTACCCAGATCCGTAACGCTGTACCTCTAATGAATACGCCTTACATACCGTATATCGTATCTGCGGCCACTGGAAAGTCTATTAACAATTACTACCAAAACGGGAATTAGTCGTCCCTTAATGCGGTTTCATGAGAATTATCAAAAGATACTCCTCTATTTCGGTGGTTTTAAGGTCATAAGCCGAAGCCGTATTACACGCCTACCAATTCTATGAGAAGTTTACTACAAATTTATAACCCTAACCGCAAACCTCATTCCTGAAGTTACATAAATATTTCGCTCAAGACGCTACTAAAAGTAACTATTCTCGCAAGTAATTTAAATAAGCTGTTACTAATTAGTAGTAGGTGTTAACTGGTGGATTAAAGAGATGGCAACCGCTATCTTTGCCTAGATGCAGGGCTTACGTATGTATTATGTAATCGAGTTTAATGATATTATCGCGCGTTACCATAAAATGGTTATAAACCCCCCCGCGTCTTTACCTAAGATTATGTGGCCCAATTCGTGAGGCTACCCCTCCGATAGCATCGATAACGGCGTTGATAGCGGTAATGGCGGTAGCGAAAACATTAAGGGAAACGACGATAAGGAGAAGGATAGTAGGGATATGATATCACTCTCTCCTCTTCTTTTTAATAACGATTAGCTTTTTACCTTTATATAAAGAGGGAACGTAGTTTTAGTAAAGTCAGAATGAAAAAAAGAAATATAAAACTGATAATATATAAAAAACGCTATTAATGGTAAAACATAATAAAGGAAAAAAACGATAAGAATGATATAAATAGCGTATTAAAACCGCGTTAACATATTAAAAACGGTGTAATCGTACAAAAAAAAATAGAAACATCAAATATTGGTTACAAAAAAATCAATCCGCGCAAGTATATGAACACTTTTTAGTAATACTAATGAAAAGAGTGCTTGTTAATATAAGCGCGTTCAATACCCCGTTCGGAGCACCTTTAATTATTATATTTGCGAAGTTCAGCTTTTTATTGATTTGTTCTATATATTTAATTTAGCGGTATTTATACGATTCACATAAAACTACAGTTTTGATTTCAAGGCTTTTCAGATTCGTGGAACCAAGTTTTACCAAACATTCGTAGGGGGAAACAATTTTAATACTAATAACGAAAGTAAGTGTTTTTAAACCAAAGTTTAAAATAATTATTAAGCTGTCATAGCAATAGTAATTCACAAATCGAATCCCCTAACCATACTATAAATCTCAAAGGTTCGAACATGTCGAATAATCTTCTTACAATTATTTAAGGTTAAATAAATAATATTTCGACGAATGAAAATCCGTTCCAAGCCTGTATTTTGTTATTGAGAATAAAACTAAATTGTTTTAACGAATTAAAATCAGTATTATTGATGTAGAAACCATTAGAAACAATTTAAAAAAAAACGTATATCAAACGGTATAGATTATACCCCACGGTTGAAATTTTGTATCTAATACACAAGGCACTTATTAAACTCTTTACGTATATCATTCGAAAAATCGTTATAATACTACGTAAGAACCAAAATATAGAATTCCGTTTCCGGTCGTATAACTAATACAATTTAAACGTTATGTACACACTAATATTTATATTAATAGGCTTATTTTACATTGTCCAAGGCCATGAGTTCAACTTTGTCCAATTACCTCTTTTATACAAGGTTTAATACACCGTCCCGAAAATTGATAATCGCGCCGTTGAAGTTGAGCATACGTTTTTACATCTGGAACGTTTTTGGTTTCACTTTGAAACCGAGAGTTAAAGGCTTTCTCTTTTTATATACCGAAAACAAAGTGTTCCACAACTTCAAATTATCATCCGTTTATATACTCTATAGCATATATCCTTTAAAATAAATTATTAAAATTAACAGGTACTGTTCGAATTTCAAGTTCGCTATTTCAAGTCGCTTTTTATAATAACTTGAGTAGGTATTATCCTAATATATACCAACCTTACCTAACTCGTAAAGTGATTTTATAATACGTAAAAACATTTATCGTAACTGTTGTATACAATGTACGTATACAAGTAAGCGTAAAGGATTATATTTAAAGCTTTGTAAATGACAAAGTTAGAAATATAAGTTGTAAAAGTAATTAAGAAACGCGGTAAACGTAAGACTTAAATAATGGCATAGCTATTACATGGTAAGCGACCGGTTTATAACATCATTGTTACCATCGTTATTCTACCCCTTGAAAATAAGATAACTTTTATAACTTGCTTTATGGTTTCTTTTCTTACTTTTTATATAAGGCGAATAGGAAAAGATTATAAGCTCCTTAAATCGATAATTCGAGCTTTTGATAGCGAAAAACTCTTTATTAAATTGAAGAAAAGATATATGTTCGGGTGAATTATTCTATGGTGTAACCTGTGGTAGTAAAAATACCGTCGCCGCAAATATTTAATTTAAACTTAGGGTTTACTATTTACTTTTACGAAACGAAGTAATTTGTTATAAATGTTTTGAAAGGTTTTTCATTTTTCTAGATAAACGGATTTTCTCGTCTATAAGGTATTAATATTATTGTTATAAGTGGATTGGTCTTTTGTAATGGTAAATGTTTAAAAGTGGTATCCAGTGGGTATATAAGATTTGTACGCTGTTTGGATTCGTTATCATAAAAGTGGCTTGATTGATTCTATTAATTTGATTGCGGTTTTAGACTACTTTTTTTTGGTTTTTCTTCCTTTTTTACTCTTATATCATTTTATCGCGGAAAAAAATCGTATTATTTGGAAATTTTACGAGTATTTAGTGACTTAGAAACTCATTAATTTTGGAAAAATCAGTTTATCCATCGTTAGGTTTTTCATTCAGGACTTCAACTAGTAATAGTAAGTTTCAATCGCCGGTTTTACGTAGGTTTTTCTTTGCAGTTAACGTTTTGTAGCATTTTTTAAGTCTATACAGAACGTTATACTACTATTACTCTCGCTAGAAAATGTGCTATTCATAATGTAATTGTTGATGATATGATGTTGGTGTGGACATTGAGGTAAATATCAAAAATTAAAAGCGTTAGGATTATCTTATTCTGGTCGGCAGTGTTGTTAACGGCATTTACTGTAGTTTTCAAAATAGATTCCTTGAAATTGTAATTCTTTTATCATTTGTATAGTAATATATAGTCTTTGTTAAGCTTTTTATGATATCATTCCCTCTTTTTAATAACTTGTGGTGTTCTTGCTGTTATTTGTGTAAATTCATTATCAGGAATACTAACCTTAGTACGTTATTCGTTCTAGTCAAAGGATGTGTATGTGTTTTGGGTTATCGAGTCTGAGGGTCATAAGTAAACATTTAACTACCAGTCTACCAAAGTATCTTGGTAGTCAGTAGTGGGAATGTTTCGTGAAAAATTCGCGGCTTGAAATGATATTGTTACATCAATGGTATCTAAAACTAACGCGTTGTTAAGGTATATTATATTTATAATAACCTTTAAATTCAATATTGTATTGTTTTAAAGGCGGAAATTTATGAATCGTATTGTTTGTAAATGTCATTGGAACTCGTAGTAGAAATTTTCGGTAATTTACAATATTTCATTCCCTGTGATATTATTTCTCACCGCATGAAGTAGTCGTAAAACATGTTTTATAGCTAGGTATTGGAGACGAAGGTCTAAAATTGTGAGTTTCGATTGTATTAGTTAATCGGATTTAATCGTATGTGGTTTAAGAAAGAACTATAGGTAGTTGGATTTTAGATGTAATGGTCCTGATTGTTATAGGCTAGTGCATAGCAAGTATTACCAGTGACTCAACCCTAGCAGTTCTATAGGTTCTTACGATGGACTAAAGTATGGAGGAAGCGGTATAGGAACATGTTCGTACATATTATTTAACCTAGTTGCTTCATTTTCCCAGCTCCTTAACAGGTTTCTAATAATGGATTTCTCTTTTCCTTTTTTATTGAGGTAGGAAAATAAAATTCGACTACTATTTAACGATAGTTTTAACTATAATCCTTTTATATATAAACCTAAATTGTCTTTATACTGTATTTCAACTATTTGGTCACAATGAAAACTTAAACTTATGTTATTATTCCCTCCAAATTTAGATTTTTAAGCTTTGAAGCTTCTTTTCGACGCACGAACTATAAAGTAGCTTTGAAAATATTTTAGTCGTGTAATATGATTACTGTTGGAATAGTACTACGTGCGATGCAGTAGGTCAACTTCACTTACAGTAAAGTTGATTATAATCAACTGCAAATTGAGTGTATTGTTTGTGTAGACTTACAGAATTTGGTTTAAGTCGAGTGCAGTACGCTCCACTTCACTCTAAGGCACGGGCCAAGCAATGAACCATATAAATTAAAGTGCAGACCGGCTATCTGTCTGCAAAGCCTAGAACAATACGTCCACCATTTGACCAATGCAATACTACTGTTACTTCAACGAACTGAATCGACGATATTGCAAAGATCTAAGACTCTACCAACACTGATCAGTTCTTATTAGGTTAAACACATATTAACTAAGTAGAAGAAGAAGCTACTTTCCACTTATTTAATTTTACGTTAACGTTGGGATAGAGGAAAGATTTTTGTCAAAAGCTTTTACTTCTGCGTCTGTTTTTACAGTAGTAGGTAGAGAAGACTTTTAGGCTGTATCTATTTTGACAGCAGCTTAGAGGTAGCGACGGTATCGCTATTTGAAAACACCATGAAATCTTTATTAATCCTTCTTAAAAAAGATTAAGATTGATTATCAAAAGCCTTAAAGTTCGGCCAGTTGGCAAACGGCTCAGTTGGTATTACTACAGGTTTTACTACTATAAAAATAACCAAGTCCTACGGACAAAAAACCTCTACTAGTAACAAAGGACCTTCGACCTTACCCTTTACCAAACTTTTACCCCTATTTCACGCTTTTCACTTGTTCTACACTAAATAAATCGTAAGACCACTACTTCAGGCGAAAAAAACAAGAATCGTTAAGTCGCGCTAAAAAAGATACGTTGTGCGACCTTACACCAAGTTACTAAACCACTAAGTCGTTAAATTCCTACGCGAGTTTACGCCAAAACACTAAGTCCATATGCTTAAAGGTCACCAAGTTCCTCGCCCTATACATTTTACACGTCCTTCAAAGGCTAAATCGATAAATTAGCTTCAAGTCAGGTATGGATGGAGAAAGTTGAAGCCTTCGGATTTGTTTTCGCTAAGTACTTTAACCACGACTTTTGAGACACAACGTCTATGAAGAATTAACCGAAAAACACTTTACCAACTTCTTCAGATATTACATCGTTAAACATTATAATATTAACGACACTAACCACGTCTTTAATAACTTCTGTAACCTTTTGAACGACTGGATTATTACTATATGAACTTTAATTTCAAAGTGGAAAAACAAATATTAAGGTAAAGCTTAAGCGGCAAGTATTTTATGTAGTATTACAGGGTAATATAAGTTTGGTATAAAATCTTTTGGACCTAACCTAGCTTTAGGAATATTCATAAGACCTATACCTAAATAAATAGGTTATTGAGGAACTTTAGCACCTTTATACGCGATCTAAAAGACGCTCCCATTACCTATAGCTAAGGTAGGCTATTTTACGCGCTGGCGATAAGCTTGTTAACCTATTCAGTAGCTTAGCACCTTTTTTTAATAGTATAAAATACACCCTGAGCGGTGGCAGAACGCGTAAAGCAGAGACCATCAACGCGGCTAAAGATATTAACGTCATCTCTCTATACTAGTCAATTAAATAATATCTTTAAGTTTCTTAAAGTTGTTAGGCGCCACTTCCCCCTTAGCATTTCACTTAAAATAGCCAATCCTCTTAAAACCTTTTTTCTTTTAAGTTTGTATACGTACTAAATCCCATTATAAATCCTATTATAGGACTTTACCTCTCGGGCTAAACGACTGGTAATTACTCTAAACACCGCACTTCAGAGGCTTTAAGGCATGGAAGTCTAGAGAAAACCATGTGAGATTAGTATAATAATCGCGGCCGTTCCATAAAACCAATCAATATAGTTAATATTAATCATAAGCTGTTTACAAACTTTGTTAAGATTTGAAACAAGGTAGAAAAATATGATGGGAAGCCCTATAACTTCCTCAACATTAAGATAATACCCCTTTTAAACATTTGCAAGTGAATGGAGGTTTTCTCTTGAGGTTTTCACTTACTGTTTTCTGGAATCCGTATAAGGAACGCCAGTGGCTATTACCTTACCTTACTTATTGAAGTTAACACGTTTCTCGAAATTTATAATATAATTGAAAGCTATTTTAAGTACGATAATTATCTCGTCTAATACTATATAAAATGAACCACCACGCGATGGATTACAATAATGGCAAAAAATAAAAAGAATTAAATACCAATGTATGTACTTAATCAAATGTTCAACAAGTATATTTTGTGTTAAAAAGAAATATGTAATGGTTTTGCTAGCGAAGCTACACTTTATGAATAGGTCCGTGTAGTAATTAAGGGCGTTAGCGAGTTTAAATACGCTCTTCAACGACAAAATTCCACTTGTGAAGGCTATTCTAGCTAGTTGCGTTCCTCTATAGCCACTTTAATAGCTTGTATACCAAACTCGTTTATTATGTACCTCTAAGCAAATAACTTCCTCAATTTAAATAAAGAAGACTTTACTGTAATTATTATATCGACCGTAAGTATGGTGACGGGCGCCCATAACGCCTAAGGTCTGTCCTACTATCTATAAATCGGACATAAAAATTACTTTAATTCCAATAAGTATAAGATTTAGGTGGTCATATTAACCGCAAGTATTATCGTCGTAATAGTAACAAAAGATATTAAATTTTTAGCACGTTTGGATATTGGTTTACTCGTTACCTCCCTACCGAACATAATAACATAAAGGCAGTATATTACACCTAGTGCCTCGTTGTGGTTAAATAGTATTACCTTGAATAAATCGTAGACTTCGAGGGCGACGAACTAATTAACGGCGCTAATACCCCTCAAAAATGGAGTGACACGAAGACACCGCTTCTAATGCGGTCCACTTACTAGCCGAATACATCTTCCTATATCTTTTAGGTGATAAAGACTTTTATCTTTGCCTTAACTAAACCCCTAACCTTTTATACACTTTGAATTTTCGCGATCATTATATGGACCACACGTTTTAAGGTATTATACCAGATATAATGGTAGTAAGGTATTTAATAGGAGGTTATTTTCAGTACGTAGAATTGTGGAGGAAAAGCACTATAGTTATTAAGATTAATCGTAACAATATTGGTAAGTTTAAAGTTGGTTTTAGCATAGACGAATAACTATCGTTATTTGAGATAAAGATAGTTAAAACTGTTGTGAAATCAGTTACGTTTATCATTTCCAAGTCATTTATCCCTTTTATACTTTACTTGAATATTATAAAAACCCTTGGCGTTAACGTCGACGTTAACGTAAATAAACTGGTTAAGATAGGCTAAAGGTTTCTCCTCGCCTTTAAATAAGGTACATATAGTTTTATTATTAAGGTCCAGAAGTAGTGGTACTAAATATAACGGAGCTAGATATACAATAATTAAATTGTTGTTCTAATTACGTAGCTGTTAAGAGTCTATTTACGGTCCTAAAGAGCGCAAGGCATCAAGATGTCGAATACTTTGCCCTAAAATCTATTGAAAAGCATTGTTACCACTGTTGAACGTAGGTTCATGACCCACGAAAATATAAGTTTACACTAAAAAACGATTCGGATTTTAATTGCGAGATTTTAGTTAATCTGTTTTACTTAAACCATAAGTCTGTTCTTTACGTCGTTACTTTCATAACCTCTTTTCAAGGGGTAAAGTTTTTAAAGTCCGTTTGGTCAAGAGTTACCTGTGCAACGTCAACGATGTTGTGATTTAACATATACTTCGACTTACTTGATGTCGTCATCCACGATAACGATACCAACTTTACGGCATCCAAGTTTTAAAACGATATCAAAATAATGGTTATTTAGTGGAAGTTGGTACCAGTAAAAGTCTACTAAAGTATTGGAAAGAATGAAAGAGCATACATCTCACATCGCCGAATCTATATTATCCTTACGTTGGAAATTAAAGGCTTTACGGATCCGGAGGCATGCTTACAAATGACAGTAGAAAGCCGGAACTATATTGTAAACCCTAAAGGTTTAGTACCAACGTTACTGGTCTTTGGACCGTAGCCACGCCAAACGAGTAAATTTCCACCGTCAGTAAGTATTTTGAAACGTTTTACAGCTTATAGTAAAACTTTTAAAAATATTGGAAAAGAATCGGTACTCTGCCAGATTAATAAGTCCATTAACATTATCAACAGCTCTATAACAATCGACGTATTTGTTTTACCATTACAAAGTAAAGTTTTCATGTAGCGGGAACCAAGTAAATGAAAGTGCCTATATAAAATATTGACTATGGCGAACGCCGAAGTAGTCGTTAAAACTATTTAAGATCCTGTATATTTTAGAATCGTGTAAGTTAAACCTTATAATAGGAATACTAATGATGAAGAACTTTAAACCAAACGACTGACTTAATACTAACCTTTTTTTACATATCACGGATAAGACAATAAAACGGCGCCGACAAGAATGACCTCAAGGACAAGAAACATTGAAGAGAAGGAACATAAACCGTGTTGTATTTATAATGTTATTAAGGTAAAAAGGAAATAAAAAGATAACGAAGATTTAGCAATAAAGCTTCGAGTATAAAGTATTATTGAGACCTTTGACAAACCTTTTAAAAAAAAGAAAAAAGGTCGAGATTGACGGCCTCTTAATACAAAGGGTGATATAATTTGAGTCGAACACTCACTTTAACCTTGAAAACTTAAACTTTACGATTTTTAAGTCGAGGATTATTTATGAGGTTAAGGGTAAACCCATAGGGCGGCTATACAAAAAGCTACGTCTAATCGCTTAAAAATACGGCGATAAAGTTAAGGACTAGATCTTTACGCAATCGCTAAATATTAAAAAGATTAATTAGCATGTAATGTTTTTTTTGAGTGGTAAGTTTACTAACCAAAGTGGAAAAAAAATTACATTTAATAGCTGTAATACAACGTAAACTTAAACGTAACTAGAAACAGATTTAAAGCGAATAGTACTATTAAAACTATAATAGCAATTACTTATTATTTACCCTTTAGATATGGTAATTCGATATGTTAAGTTTTTGTACAAATTGGCTGAAGCAGGCGTTCATTTGTTTTTAACCTATGAGTTCTATTTCAAATTACGGCTAGCGATAAAGTCTTTAACATATGACCCGTGTTTGCTGCTGATATAAAAGAGTGACTTTGGCGTAGTAGGTATTTAAACTAACGATACCCTTTTCAACGGAATAGCGGGCATGATAATATTAGAATAATAGGCGATTAAGGAAGTTAAGTTCTAGAATTGTAAGCTAGTTAAAACGTTGATGAAGGGTAGCCAACTTAACTTTAATGGCTCATTAATTCATATATTGGTGTTAATAATGGCCTTAGTTTTGGCTATAAAGGCTAAGGGATTATTTTAGGTATGATTAACAAGATTAATGGAGATATGGCCTAATGTTATTAGGAATCACGTGCTCGGAGTAATTATACTATTACTTCATATTAATGGAAAGCCTTTTACAAACTATTGATCGCGATAAAAATAGAATACCTAACAAATAGAATTTTCAACTAGCTAAAGAAAAGGTTAGAATATCAAATGCGGAATTTAAACTGTAGGTTTAATATACTCTTAATCAACCTGTTGAAGGCCAAGTTAATGATTTTTACGAACGAGTTTTGTCCAAATAATACGTATTTATCTTTATAGGTTGGTTTCCTAATAAGCCTTTACTACTAAAATTGAAATAAAGACCAGTATTATATTTTCGGAAGCCTAATTAACGAAATCTCTGTCAGGAAGAAAATTATTACACGAAACGTATTGGCTTAGAAGATTTACGGCATGATAATAAAATTGAACATAAGTATAGTACTTTGGAAAATACCTAACCCTATTACTAAGTAGTTAAAGATTCTCCCTATAACAGTTAGAATCTGTAACGACTCGAGGAGCTTTTTCGAATACGTTACGAAGCTCGAAACTACCAACAAAGAACGACTGATAATCGACTTAATAGCACTTCGTAAAGCTTGGTTAGGGATAGAGATTAAGGAATTCCGGTAAATTAATAGCAAAGATAATTCTGCAAATTCTATAGCGAAATCAATGCCAAATGAAGCCTTGGAAGGGGTTTTAACTAATAATGGACTAATTCTATGTATTGAAGGTTACGTTAATAGGCTACCCAGAAGTTTAGATTATGTCACGGCGGTTTGATATGTGGTGGTTAACTGAAAGACTATTAGGGAATGAACGATATAAACCGGTTTCATTAGCACGGTTAAAGTAAAATCTTGTAAAGGCCAATAGTTGAATAACCTTTTATGGGAGTTTATAAATTCAGACCTCAAGATAACAGAGCAATTAAGGTTAAATATAATCAATTCGCATGCAATTGGGTGCAATTTAATATGAAAATCAATTTTAATTGACAAAGGGTAGGCAAGTTAACAAGGTCGCTGTTTAACTCTAACCGTAAAATATTAGTCAACTATACTAACATACACATACAAACTAAAAAGCTACCAGTATTGGAATAGTACTACATGCAATGTAGTAGATTAACTTTCCCTACAGTAAAGTTGACTATACTGAATATTATTTGTGTAAACTTACTGCATTGAGTGTTAGTTGAGTGCAGTACATTATACTTCACTCTATGGAACGGGCTAAGAGATTGGCCATACAAATTACAGTAAAAACCGGCTAGCGGTCTGTCAAGCCTAGAATAATACATCCACCATTTGACCAATGCAATAATACTTTTACTTCAACCAATCGAATCGACAACATTGCACCTATATGAAGCCTTATCAACAATTATCTTATGTTTAATATAACTGATTTTCCGATGCCTTACGTACTAAATTTATTGAACAAAATTAAATCATTTAAAATACGTGTTACAGCTTAAAATGATGAATAACTAACGCTATGAACTCATTAACAAATATAATTTGTTAACTCTAAGTTACCGATACTTTTTCGTCTTCGTAATTAAAAACCCCTTAAGGATTTGTTTCCGTATATTACAAATAATATAATTGTCATGTCGCTCTTTACCAGAAACCGCTTTCATTATCCAAATGATGAAAGCTCAATTTCCTCCGTCTCTAGCTACGATTATGGTGCCCTATTTCACGGACATTAACGACTTGAATATCAGTCTTTCAACTTATCGGTTAAGTTTTCCGATATTTAATTACGGTTTTCGGTATAAAAAGTTACGATAATATGTAAGTTACAAACCAATCGAGAGATCATCGGTATTAAGAAAGAGCTACAAGGCGTTATAATTGTCGCTATAAAATTTTATTACGCTTGCGGAGCCGACGGTAATATTAAGGACACTGATTCCTTTATATCTATGTTTTACGCATATTATTATAACACCAATACGGCTAACACTACTATCATTGTATTTACGAATAAGAAACAAAAAGCCTGTAATTTATTCAATGTTTTTCAAGCGTTTAAAAAGCCTTATTTACAAAGAATAACAGTATAGTTTAAAAATCCAACATTAAATTCGTTATTATAAAATGAATTTCTAATGATACATTAATGAATACGTTACTCTACTTCGATGTATTTACGAAATATGATAAATTGATATTTTGTGTTTCACTTATAGACAATACTATTTACAATCTTTGTGCTCATTACAGAGGTACAGACGTTGTTACTAATTGTGTTTAACGCATTGAAAAAAAAAATTCATAATGTGTCTGACCGGAAAAAATAAGGTGACATTATTATAACAAACTTAAAAGCCTTTCGAGCCGTTTCCAAATAACGCGACGCCTAAGTTCATTATTCAAAATTTTCCCGTTGTAAGGATTTGAAGTTATATTTACGGTACAACGCGGATAGATATTGTATTCGTATTTACCTATTAAATCCTATATAACACCTTAACAACTATAACTTTTAGGCCAGTATAAAAAAATCTTTTGTTTGACCGAAAATTTTATTAACCTTGAAAAAGGAAAAACGTAACTTTGATATATAGTCGCATAAAGAAGCTAATAAAACATTAATTCGATCAAATAACATCTTCTTAGTTTTTAAACAACCCGCTTTTTATAATGAATTTACTTTACAGTTTGATTTTTTGTATTTATACTTTGATAGATATAGGTTATCAATACGATAACGTCGCGATTATATAGTTTACCAATCGTTTGAAGTTACCATGTAATTTCATTTCATTACGTCGATACAATGAAATCACGCATTACGTACTTAGATCTTACTTACTACTACATATTTATAACTTTTTAAACTATTTATTTAAATAAGTACCATTACTGGATATTAATTCATATCGACCTCTGTTTATATTTTTACGTTACTTCAAGTAAAATGTAACAAAACAATATTAAATTATTTACGATATTTTAAAGTATATATTACTTTTAGGATGAACGGGTAACCATCGCGTTCAAAATTGGAGGTTTCCATCTGTATAAAAAACGCCGAAAAAGGTTAGCGCCACTGTTTTTCTCGTCATTTCACAAAAGACCCATGAAGATGGCGCCGATACTACGCAGTTCTTCGCCGCTTCCCTCAAAGATATTCATGAAGTACTTGCTTCAAGATAGCTCTTTTTCGTTAATAGCAAACTTTGAAACAATTTCAAGAAATTTCCTTGTTTATTTAATAAAGAATTTTACACTCAATTATACCTTTATCGCTTCGGAATAAATTAAAAAATTGTTCTTCGTACTGATAACCCCCGCCAACTCCCCAAAGTCCTGCAAGACTCGCTATACAGTATATCGAGGAAAACGATTTTTATATTACTGAAAACCGTAATGGCATTATTTGACTACGATTATTTTAGAACGAACAACTTGTCAACAGGTATTCCTTTACCGTTCGTTCATAACCTGAAGAAAACTTACGTTTTTATATCGATTACTGTCGCCTTAATAGTATCACTAAAACGAACCGTTTCCCGTTTTTATTCATTAAAAATATTTACTAATATTTTCCAAATTTAATATTTTATTGAGTTAAATGTTCAAATTACTTTTTATATATTTCTTATCAAAAGTGAAAACTAGTTAAAAACCGTATTTCGTATATTTAGGTAAGGTATCTTATTCACGTGGATATAAAAAACGAGTAATCAGAAAAATTGGTCTTGTAGTAAAAGGTAGATGATAGGTTCAGAAAAGATATTCCAAGCAGTGCACGTCACGGATGATAGGTTATAAACCTCGCATCCTAGCAGTGGCACTGTTGCTATCCACTATGGAATACAACTTTTATACCGCTCCACGCATAATGCACATTGCAACTTACAATAGCATAGCCTGCAACATAAAACATTATCGTACATTTAGTAGAAGTGCACCTTACAAAATAATATACTATCACCTAGCCTATATATACTAGCTATAGGGGTATATAGTAATGTCCACACAGATAATCTTTTTTTTCTCTTTATTCCATACCTATAGCCATAATAGTGATAATATAGTTATATTGAGTCTATTCAGTATACGTATTTCTGTAATAATAGTATAGTTTCGATATAAGTTATAAAATTCCATATTAGTGGTTTTTGTAATGATAGTGTGGTTACAATATCCATTGCTGAGGTTCGAAAAAGTAGCTTTTGTAATTATAGTGTGATTGAGGTGCCAGTTTAAAAGATTTGAAATAGTAGTTTCTGTAATAACAGTGTACTTACAGTACTAATTTGAAAGGTTCAAATTAATAATTCCTGGCCGCTGTTGGTTACAAAGGTTTGAATTATTGATTCTTGACCTCGGTGGGAATTTGAACAATAGCCTCGTTGGTATTGTTAATTGGTAGAAATATAGTTGCTAATGGCGTTTTTTGTTGATTCCGACAGAGGAATAATTATGTGGGTACTATGAAGGTGATTGTGCAGAGGTGATTAAGCCGTTCCATATTTAAGGTTAGTATAAAAGATTCATCAATATCGGTCTAGGTAAACTATTTCATTGTATTTAAAGGCATACACCTAAAGTCAATATAAGTCCTTAATTTAATTCGACTGTAATTTTATTCTACCTACCTCATTCAAATCGTTTGAATGGTTAAATTACTCGAATAATACTCATATATCAACCTTACCTTTAAATAGATGTAGCGTAATAACAGGTCCTGTAACCACCGTTTAGTGCGCGAATGCCGTCGTGCCGCCGTCGCTGCCGCCGTTACCACCGCCTATAACACTACCTCCACTACTAATAACCTGCTCTCATTGTGTACAATATCTTCAATAGCCCCTTTTCCCCCAGCATAGTTATACCCCACCGCTGCTGCCTCCCCGGCCTTTTACTCCTTCGCCATCAACGCTTTCCTTCCGGTCCCGCTATCCCCTGCCACCCCATAAACCCGGTCTTTTCCAACTCCACCGCCGCCGTTACCCTTTCCTTTTTTTTCCCCTCACGTTTCCCACCAAGCTACTAATTGGAGAAAAGAGAGACTTTTAAGGTTATAAACCTTACTTTTTCTCCGCGAGTAAAAACCTATTTACTTGCAAGGGCTCTCATGCGTCATAAACGTAGCCTTATAGAGCTCCACCACAGTTTATATTTCCTAAATCCATCCGTTTATTTACGTTTGATGTTTCTGTAAAAAATAATACGAGGCGGACCTATTTAGTCAACTTGAATTTCGTATTATTAAGGTACGCTGCAAGGCCTTTATAATGTACAAAGCGTTGAAACAGCGTACCTAAGTCCATAACCCCGAGCCGTTCATAGATATGCCTTGCCTACCGTATAATATATCCGCAGCCACGGGTAGGATTATTAGCGATTACTTCGAAAGTAGAGGTCGTTCGGTACGTTACCACCTTTACGAACGGACTAGCAACAGATACGACCCTGTTTCGTTAATCTTAAAACCGTAGACCAAGGCCGTGTTACGCGTCCGCCGGCTTTATAGTAATTTTTAACCGCTTTACAAATATTTACTCCATCAGAAAGGAGATATCTGGGTCGCGGCGGAAAAAAAAACCACGCGTTCGCAAATAATTAAAGCAAGCCGATGCTAATTAGTAGTAAGCGTTAACCGGCGGACCAAGAAGTCGTCGGCCGCCATTACTGCCTGGAAACGGGGCCTACGTATGTACTGCGCAGGCGAGTTTAACAACGTTATCTCGGGTCATCATAAAAAGGGTAAAAACCCTCCCACATTTACCCAAAGGTATAAGACCTAAGTCGTAAGGCCACATCCTCATTAACACCGATATCGTCAATAGCTGAAATGGTGGTAACGTCCACAAAAAAGAGAAAAGCGACGAAAAGGATAGTAGAGACCCGTCGGCGTTGTTCTTTCCTTTTTCTTTTGGTAGTAATTAGTTACTCCTTACGATTAGGCTATCGCTTCTAGCCATGATACAGTACTTCACATAATGACATTATTGCTTTATAATAAGATAATCGTTTATAAACAATAAATGTGACTTAAAGTATATAAAATGCAAAGGGACAAAATGTCAAAAGAGATACTATATCGTAAATTTCAATAGAAAAGAGGTAATAGTAAAATGATAAAGTGGGGCCGAAAGGCATATAATAAAGTAAAGTAGTATATTGGTAACAGTGATAATGGTAACTCAAACCAAATCAAATTAGTAAAGCAGGTATAATTATAAGTTGTACACTGTGACATAAATTGGAAAGCGATGATTAATTGATTGCAGACCGCCCTAAATCAACAACAGTGGTATAATAGCTTATCAAGGTCGCACAAACTGTTCAACCACTCTAATAAATTGTATTCTTATTATAATTAGTGTTTCCAATGCTAAGTTTAGGGTAGCCCTAGTTATTACGTCCGCTAAGTCAGATTTTCCATCTATCCACCATGTTTCATCGATTTTTCGACGCTTATATTACTCACATCATGGCACAATATTCATTATAAATTTTTTTTCGTTCGTAATTCCCGGTTTAACCAAATATTCATAAAGCGAAAAGGAGGTAATACATATAACGAAAGAGATAAATCGTAAAATTAAGCCGGAAATAATTCTCCAAACCATTATTGTTTTAATAATACCAGAATCGAAACCTTTAACAATATTATGAATTCCCGAGGCCGAAACTTTTGTTAAAACCCGTTTACATTCAGTAAAACTTTCATCATTATTATTTTAACGAAGATTAAAGCCGTTTAGAGCCGTTGTTTCGTTACAAAGGATTGAAACGAAGCCTATTTTCGAATTGAAGTCGTTTTTATTGACGAATAGTACGTTAGTAAAAGAAAACAGCTTTATAATACTTTTATTTAGCGACGGAAACTGTGAACTGGGCTTTGGATTATATATTTTCCATATAATGTATTTGTTAACACCTTACTTAAATTATCTAACAAGGAGATTTGACATTATGCAGCGACCGAAAGAATAAATAGCGCTTTAAGTTAGGTTACCAAAACAATCTAAACGCATTGTACACGTTAAAATTTATATTTGTGATCCATTTTTACGTTATTTCAAACGACAAATGAAATTCTATCCAACTATTCTCTTTATAAAAGGCCTAAAACGCTGTTTCGGAAAGTGATAGTAACGTTATTAAAGTTGATTATATGGTTTTCCAGTAGGAAGATCTCGGGTTGCGCCTTTTAGCCGGCTTTAAAAAGCCTCCTTTCGTTAAATACGGGACCTGACGCGTTATATAACGTTAATATATCGTCTATCAATATACCTTTCAATATAAAGCCCTTGAAACAAGTTGTTAATACGAATAAGTATGGTTAGAAAGTCGAATTAATATCACGAGCCGTTCTTTAAAATGCGTTTGTTAAATGTTATATCAGTAAACATTAGTTTTAACCAGGAAGTAAAGAGGGTTTACAATACGTAAAATCACTTTGGGTAGGTATTGTTTCTTAAAAATAATAGGTATAACGACGTAAATACGTTATTTGAACCGCTTTTCAAACTAGGTATTAATCTACGTAATATTAAAAAATTTATCATAAAGGTCATGAGGTGGATTAACAAAAATTACAACGATAAAATTAAATGGTGGTTAACTAGTTTTAAGGTAGGCGATTAGGTGACACTATCCTTTTTACCGTTATCTTCATAACCTTTTACTATCAGACCAGTTTTTTCGTAAGGTTTTCCCATCTTATCTTTTACTTCATAAATGATGCGAATAGAAAAAAAAAATATGGGAGTCGTAAATCGTTAGGTAGAACCGTTTGAAGTGAAATACGCCTTGTTCGATCAAGGTAAAGATTTATATTTTGGTAAATGATTCGAAAAAAGCGCCTGTAGGAATGATTTTACCATCGTTACGAAAATTCAGGCTAAGCTCGCGGTTTTCAACCTTCTTTTAAGTAATGAAAAAACCTATGGTAAAGGTTCCGGAGCTTTTTTTAATATTAATGTTAAAAGGGTAGCCTTTATAATAAGGTACTAGTAAGGTTGGTATAAACGGGCCACTTTCATCTGGTGTGAACGATTGGTAAGTGTAATTCGTTGATTAGACTAAAAGTAAGAGAGTTCTAGGTTCGCCGTTTTAGGGGGTATCCCGTCAGTGGTTTTAGTCGTACTGCCGTTTTAAACCGCTTTTATTCATCATTCTCCTATACTCACGTACTATGATATAACTAAGCAAATTCGTATTGTTTAGCAAATTAACGAATGTAATGATCACACTAAATACCGGTGAGTATGTAGAAGGTGTCCAGAGGGTTTATGTTAGCAGTAAGGTAGCAGAGGTAACAAAAGGTGCAATATCAAGACTGTATTCGTGCGAGTGATGATCAGAAGCCGTGAGGCTATTCAGGGTAGACTGAATACTTAGATTGACAACTGAAGAGCTATGAAGGAAATACTATCTATCTTGGTAATGAAAGTGTCCTTAAATATCCGCGCCTTCATACGTCTTCAGTGTAGGCTCGACTGGCTCGATACCGAGTCCATCGAGTCTCACACCATGCTGACCCTAACCCTTGTGTACGGTGTGTCTGTTGTGGATCTCTGGTGCCTGCCGAGAGGCTGTGTCCAACTAATTTCCTTTGTTATCTGCTGCGGGGCCACCGCTGGTGCGCCTTGCAGATGTTGGGTCATAACAACGAATACATTATAGTCATTCAACCAGTTAATCTTTTAAAGGACAATCTATTCATCCTTATTTCCCTGAACTAAAACCTTAAATTCTAATAATAAATACAAAACGTTAGTTTTGCATAGGCTATTCCTTATGGCTAACGCTTTGGATACGTCATTTTTAAGACGTAAGGATCGTTAAACTACTATTAATTTCGCTATAATATTCGCTCTTTACACTGTAGTGCGTAATATTATAAAGCCTATATAAATCTTTGGGTAAACATTAAAATTTAGGAGCGTAAAGATAAGCATTTTCGGGCCGAAAGTATTTTTAACGGAGTTAACTTCTATTTATAAGATAGATTCCGTAAAATTAGTACATTTTAATCCTGTTATCAGTATCGTATATGCCTTTTTCAAAGGTTTATAATACCGTTTACATTTTTCAATACCCTATAGTACTTTAATTAAAATCTGTTTACCCTCGTTACCTGCTATCCGAGCCTTAGTGCGCCATTCCTTTAAGTTAAAGACTGTGTTAGCGTTGTAAGTAATCTAGTTCAAAGGCCCTAAATAAACGTTTAACTAATATTCAACCAGAACGTTTTAGTAGTTTTTAATGGAAGCGCTCTGTGTCAATTTAGCGACCTATAATAATAATACCGCATCCACAGCGTAAAGTACCAGTTATCTATCTTAATTCATGATATTAATAATCACCTCGCAGTTAAATTTTACGTCGTTTTCGAGGAAAAACTTCAATCAGTATAAGGTTCATAAGTATAGTTAGTATTTATAGCAAAACATTTTAATAACTTTAAATAGTTCTTTTTCAGCATCTATATAATAGACAAAGTAAACAGTTGTAAAAGGCGTTTTATTACCGGATATTCGAATCGCGGTAAAATATCTATAATTTGGGGTATATAAATTGAATAACATTAATTATACGTGCTTTAGTGTAACAAACAAGTAGCCGAAATTAACTTAAAGCGGTACGGATACGCTATCTGAGGCACGGATAAGCTGGTTGATCGTATTCCGGCCCTTGAATTTTATTTTATTTATATTATCTAATAAAAGCAGGAATTTTATTTAAAATTTTGTTACTTCAAATTCAATCGATCCTTAACGTGTATTTACAACGACCCTTTTAAATAAAGATGCTTTACCTTTACTAAATAGAACCTTTTGGTATTGTTCTTTTCGGTTTAGCTGAAACTTCTAGAACTTCGCAAAGAAGGCGTTGAATTATTTTTTCCCGGATATTTAAATTTCGGCTAAACAAGTATCAGATATGATGCCCTAAAAGCGGTTGCTGGACTTATTTAAAAGCGTGAAATATAACGTTATATAGACGTTGAGCACTCCTTTTATATAGTTTATGCATAGAATATATAAAAAGGAGTCGTCCTCGAGGCCTTTGAAAATAAGTTAAATAATTTCGTCGTCTTAAGCAATTGAAGAAACATTATCACTTTCAAGGTTTTTTTTTCCCCGATGTGTATTCGTAAAGATGGACGTGGAATTTATTATATGCGCCCTCGTATTCGGAAACGTGTAACGTAAAATTAGCTTTTATCCGGTCTTCAAATACACAATGAGCCCAAACCTACCTCTTAATACCAATTTATCCGTAATTTAGGTAGTAAGGAAACTAATAACCTATTTTGCATCACACGATAAAACGCTTTCACAAACCCGAGTGCTTTGTATACTCATTTGTAGGTATCATTATTGTCGTGGTAGGTTTCGTTCTTAAATGAAATATTGTCTTCAATTATAATTGCCTTACCTTTTATTTCTATAGATTCTTCGCTAACATTTCGCTTTTTTGTAACTTTACTTGTGACGTTTTCTTTACTTTAGGTATATTTTTTAAAAAATTAGACGAGGTCTTCCTTGGAAATTTAGTCTTTACTCATCGTTTTACTGAATAAAATTGCTAATACGAAACTTGATTGTTGACGTACTAAGGTCTTGATTGATATTCTATAGCTTATTTGAAACGTCTTTAATTTTCTTCCGGTTGAAATAATATGAAGTCGAAATTTAACTTTTTACGGTATACTTGTATTATTATTTAGATTAATAGGATTTTAACCTTATATTTCAGTACAAATGATATTTAAAAAAATTTGAACTTATTTAATAAAGCGGTAAATACCTCCTACAAGTTTTTATCAGTGTTTTCATATTAATTTTTCATGAATTCCCAGATTATGTCAATCCAGTCCTTATTTTATAGTTTGTAGTTAATTTTTATATCTGTCAGTAAGCTTTCTGGCTCATTCCCGTGAAGTAAAAGAGTGCACGCTACAGATGGGAGGTTATAAACGTTTCATTCGGGTGGTAGCCCTTTTTCCGTACGCTTTGAAATACTCATTTGAGACCGCTCCTCGCATGATGCACTTTACTCCTTGCAAGAGCACAGCCTGCAGTGTGACACGTTATCGTGCACTTTAGAAAAATGTACCATACAATATGGTATATGGCTACTTCAACTCAATATACTAGCCGTAAGGGTATATAGTAATATATATAATGGTAATCTTTTATTTTATTTTTATACTTTATTTTTATAACATAGTAGTATACATATAGTTTCAATAAGTCCGTTTAGTATACGTAGTCTTGAGATAACAATATAGTTGCAGTTCAAAAAGTGAAGGTTTAAATTAGGAACTTTTCAAATGATCATATGGTTAGAGTATTAATTGCAAAGGTTCGAATTAGTTGCTTTTGGACGCGGTGAAAATTTGAGTAAGAGTTTAGTTGCTATAATGAATCGGTGGCGAGATGGTTGTTAATCGCTTATTTTATTATTTTCGATATTATTGAAGTTATTTATACGCTGGAGGGTTGATTATGTGGGGATGATTACTCCGTCACATGCTTAAGGTTAATATAAAAAAATATATCGTTATCGGTTGAGGTAAAACTTATTTTCTCCATTCTTTTTAAGAGGCGCACCTGTTGTCAATACAAGGTTTTATCCTAATTCTATTAAACCTTTATTTTAACCAACTA
Organism: Anisogramma anomala; assembly: GCA_038502455.1. Taxonomy (NCBI): domain Eukaryota; kingdom Fungi; phylum Ascomycota; class Sordariomycetes; order Diaporthales; family Gnomoniaceae; genus Anisogramma; species Anisogramma anomala. Next base: position 72,645 of record JASMMZ010000002.1, on the reverse strand, counting down.
ATCCAAACTGCTGCAATAGGTTGGTTACTCAACCAATTTCTATATACTAACCTTACTTTGAACTAGATGTCGCGTAAAAACAGATCTGCTAGGCGTCGTTTGGCGCAAGAACGCCGCCGCACTGTCGCTGCTACACTGTAGCCGCTACTACCACCATCGCCAAAAGCGCTCACTTATTGGGCATAATTTTATCCATAGCCGTTTCCGCTTCCGCTTCGCTATGCCCCACTGCCGCCGCCTCCCCTTCGACCCCTCTAAGCCCCGCTGGCTCCTCCCCTTCGGTCACGCTAAGCTTTGCTACCGCCGCCTCCACTTTGATCCAGTTAAGCCTCGCCGCTGCCGCCCCCTTTTCGGCTCCACCTTCCCTCGCCGCCATCACGACCCCCCCCCTCCCCTTTCCCCTTTCCCTTTTACCCTTCCCCTCATGCTTCTAGAGAGAAAAATGAGGGGGTTTTAAGGTTATAAACCTTACATTTCCCCTGCGGGTAAAATCCCCTTACCTGCAAGGCCCCTCCGACGCTATAAGCGTAGCCTTAAGAAGTTCTTTCGCGGTTTATATTTCACAAGTACATCCGTGTATTGGCTTTCAATATTCTTACTGACCAAAAATAGAATCCGGATCTACTTTGCCGCTTAAAGCTCCATATTTTTAGGGTACATCGCGAAGCTTTTTTAACGCATAAAGCATGAGATAATCGTACCCAAGTCCGAAGCCTCTGCCCGCGAGTAGACACGCCCTACTTGCTGTATGTCGCGTCTGCGGCCGCGGTAAATCTGTTGGCGATTATTACGAAAATGGGGGTCGTTAGGCCACTTGCTACCGTGACGAGAGACTTAGTAACGAATACCCCCCCGATTCGTTAGTCTGAGAGCTGTAGGCTGAAGCTGTATTACGTGCCCACTGGCTTTATAATAAATTTTAACCGATCATTTAAAATATCCTTCTTTTAAAATTTTATATCTAGGGCGCTTCAAAAAACTACCGCGTTCGCGAATAACTAAGACAAACCGATGCTAATTATTAGTAGTAGCTAACCAGTTGACCCAAAATTTGTGGGCCGTTATAGACGCCTCAAAACGGGGCGTATATACTACGTAAATGAGTTTAATACCGTTATTTTGCGTCGCTATAAAAAGGGTAAAGATATCTTCACGCCTTTGCTTAAGGTAATTTGACCTAAAGCGTAAGGCTACATTCTTTATAACGGCGATAACGGTGGCGTTAGTACAAAGGTGGGGTGATAGGGAGGATAATAAGGATGCGATAACGTATTTTTTCTATCTTTTCTTAGGAGTAATTAGTTGACCCTTAAGGTTAGGCCAGCGCGACCGGAAATGGTGTAATATGTTATATAGTAATATTATTGCTTTTTATAGAAACAACGGTTTATAACTGATAAATATCATTCAAAGTATATGAATATAAAAGGATAAAACGTAAAGGTGGTACGATATCTTTAAGTTTAATAGAAAAGGGAAAACAATAAAATACATAATAGAGCCAAAGTGCGCAAAACAAAGTATAATAGTATATTAGTGGCGGCATGAAATAGCAAGTCAAAATCAAGGTAAATTTGGGAGCGGTTTAGATATTATATTTCCGACCGTATCAAAGTGTGAAACAAAAATACAAACGTAAAGTATTATATACTTACTTTATTAAGGTTGTAATAACCTTTTAATAACATTCATAAATAATGTGCTTGTAGATATAAGCGTTTATAATACTTCGTTCCATGTACTCTCAGTTATTACGTCCATTAAGATGGATTTTCCATCGATTCAATTTGTTTCCGCAGTATCCCGGCATTGATATAACGAGCAAAATTCTATAATATAGATTTTTAAACGGCTTTAGTTGGTGATAGACAATTTGAGTAGATATTTAAAGAAAGAAAAGGGTTCAATATATATAACAAGAAGAATAAGGCGTAAAATAAGTTTGTAAATGATTATACGGACCGTTATTACTATAGTAATACCTAAATCTAATCTTTTAACTATACTGTAAATTTCCGCGGCTAAAAAGTTTCGTGTAAACCGTTTACATTTAGTAAATATTAAATAAGAATATTTTTACGAAATATAAAGTGATTTCGAGCCGGCGTTTCGTTTTTAAGAACCAAAATAAAGCCTTTTTCCCAATTAAATTTGTTATTATTAGCGAAGAAGCCGTTAGTAAATCTCCATAGCTTCATAATATGTATATCTGATGGTATAAATTGCAAACCGTGTTTTGGATTATGTGTTTGTTATAGATGTCGTTTGTGAAACGCTTTGTATATATCGTTTAAAAGGTTGGTTAAGTTCTGTACGGCGACCGAATGAATGAATGCCTCTTTTAATTAGTTAACTAAAGTAAACAAAGCGTAAGTATATGTTGGCTTCCATATTCCTACACCCTTTTTACGTTATCCAAAACCATAACAGCGACTTCATACAATTACCTTTGTTATATAAGGCCTAAAACACGATTTGAAATTAATGGTGACGTTATTACACTTAATTATGTGGCTTCTGGTTAGGTACGTCTCGGTTGTCACCTTTAGGCCAGCTTTCAAAAGTTTCTTCTCCTTAAATATAGAAAACAACGCGTTACATGGCGTTAGTATGTAGTCCGTTTATATAAGTATTAGTAAAACTCCCCTTTAACGGGCCGTTAAACTTAATAAACACTGATCGAAAGTCGAATTGGTTACCCCGAACCATTTTTCATAATATCTTTAGTAGTTGTTATATTATTAAAAACCAATTTCATCAAGGGCTCAAATCGGTTTCATAATACTTAAGATCGATTCCGGTAAATAGTACGTTTTAAAATATATAGGAATATTTGCGTAAATATATCTTTTAAACCGCTTTTTAAACTAGGTATATGCTTATATTATATTACAAAATTCGATATACAAGTTTTACGATATATTGTGGGAGGTAACGAATGTGAAAATAAGGGGTAATTAGATAATTATAAAGTTAGAAACCGAGTTATAATTTCTTTTTGACTATCGTAGTTGCACATTTTAAAAACCAGACGGGTCTTTTTGAAAGGGTTTCCGGTTTTTTTACATGATTTTGTAAACGAGGCAAGAATGGAAAATTATAGAAACGATGTAAATTTGAGAATATAGCTGTTTAAAGCGAAATATGCCGTAGTTGATTAAGGAAGAAATTTCAATTTAGGTAAAATATTCGAATACGATATTTAGAATAGTAATAATACCATCATAGAGAAGTTTTAAGTTAATCTTAAGGTTTAAAATATTTTTTAAAGTAATAGAGAAATATGAAGTAACGGTTTCGGGATTCCCTTCTTGTTTTCGAGCTAAAATGACGGCTTTGGCGACAAGGTATTAGTAGAGCTAGTATAAACAGGCCGTTATTGTTTAATGTGAACTGGCTAAAAATGTAATTTGGGGGTAGGGTTGGAATTAGAAGCCGTTTGTATTCGTCGTTTTAGGGGGTATTTCTTTAGTGGTTTTATTTGGAATACGGTTTTGAGCATGTTTTTTTTCTTCTTTATTTTCCTACTATTATCCAGCGAAACTAACTTCGACTTTTTTTTTCAATTAACGAATACATTATAACTTTCAAGCCTATTAAATTTTATAGGTTAGTTTATCCGTTCTTGGCTTTTCAAATTAGGACCTTAGATTATAGTAAAAAGTCTGAAACTCTAGTTACGTATAGGCTATTCTTTGTAAATAACGCTTTAGATACGTCGTTTTTAGCTTATGAGAAACGTAATGCTAATATGGCCTTTATTATAGTATTCACCCTTTACACCATAGTTAGTCATAGTGTAAATGTAGTATAAATCCTTAAGTTAGTATTAAAAATAAGGAGCGTGTGGATAAACCCGTTTTGGCCGGAAGTGTAACAGCATTAACCCCTATTTAAAAAATATTTTTTTTAGAACTAATACCTTTTAATTGCTTCAATAATACTATATACTTTTTTTGACGCGGTTTATTGTACCGTTCATATTTTCTAATACTTTTTGAAGCTTTTACTGGAATCTATTTATATATAATACCGGTAATCTTAACATGAGTACTCTATTCCGTAAAGTTGAAGGTCGTATTAACGTCGTGGATGATTTAGTTCGAAGGCCCTAGATAAACGTTTTACTAATGGTAAATCAAAACGTTTGATAGTTTTTAATGCGAGCGCTCCGTATAAATTTAACGTCTTGGTAGAATGGTTCCGTATCAACGGCGTAAAGTACCGGGCAATTATTTCATATATAATATTCATAATTACCTCGTAGTTAAAGTTTACGTCGTTTTGAAGGTGGAATTTCAACCGACGTTGGGCTTATAAATATAATTGGTATTGATAGCCAAACTTTGTAATAGCTTCAAATACGTTTTTTCTTATATTCGTATAGAATAAGGCGTTAAGCAGTCGTAAAAGGCGTTTTGTAACCAGGTGTATGATTCGTCGCTGTAATCTTCGTAATTCCGGTAACGTTAATTAAATAAACTCGATTATATGTGTTTTGGAGAAAGATCAAAAGTGGCTGAACTGAAGCCCAACCGGTACGGATACCCTATTCGAGGTACGCATACGCTATCGAAGGCACGGATTAACTGATTGGACGTATTCCGGACCTTCATTCCGAACTTATTTACAATAACTAATTAAAGTAATAATAATACATTTTTGTTTAACATGGAAAGTTTAACCGATTGTAATCGCGTATTTTTCACGACCGTTTCCAGTAAAGATGCTTTGCTTTCACCAAATAGGACCTTTCGGTGTTTTTTTATTCGGTTTAACAAATATTTCAGAAATTTTGCCGCAAACGCGTCGAATCATTGATTTTCAACCATTTAGATTTCGGCTACAACAATATTAGGTATAATAACGTGAAACAGATTGCCTTATTTATTTAAAAGCTTAAAATATAACGTTATCTAGGCGTCAAATATCCTGTTTACGTAATTCATACCTGTAGTATATAGGAAAGAGGTGTTTTATGGGACCCTTAAATGTGTTAGGCGGTTTCGTCATTTTAGGCTCTGGAGTAAGTATTATTACCTTTAAAGTCTTTTTCTCCGAAGGTATATTCGTAAGGAGCGGTGTTAATCATATTATTCATAACTTCGTACTCAGATAGGTATATTGTAAAGTTATCTTTTATATGTTTTTAACATGTATAATCACTTCCTAACTATCATTCAATTTTACTATATTCGTAAAATAAGTATTTAGTAAATTTTCAACCCCTTGTTCCGTATACGATGTACGTTTTTTGTAAACCTGGAGGACTTTATATACCTTTTAGTAAGTAGTATTATAGCCACGGTGCGTTTTCCCTATTTTTGAAAAATCGTCCATACTCCTTATTGTTAGGGTTCCCTTTTTAATACCTGTACTTTGTGTGCTCTTTTTACTTCAAGTATACTGTGAATTTCCTATCCAAAACGTTGTAAGTGGTTTAGACGAGGTTTGCTTCAGTAATTTGGCCTTGATCTTTAATTTTGGCGGCTGTAAATACTAATCGAAAGCTCTCCTATTGGCGTATAAATCTTTCAAGCGATATTATAAGGCTTGTATAAAAGGCCTTTAAATTTATGTTAAGCTTACAATAAATAAGGTTTAAATCCTAATTTCCGTGATATACTTATGTTATTACTTAGATGAATAACCTATCACTCTTATATTCCGGTTTAAGGCTTACTTGGCACTCCTGGAATTCAGCCATTAAAGCGATAAAAATTTCCTATGAGTTTCTATTAGTATTCTCCTATTAGTTTCTTTCTTACGGATTACCAGGTTATATTAATACATTCATTATCATAAAGTTCGCAGTTAATCGTTATTTCGATGAGAAATATCAATTGGTTATAATAACTTGGAAATGTATATGCCTACGCTAAATTCTATATATATTATTTTCACATTATTCAAATTGTGCAACTAATAAAATAATATAAAACTAGGACGGTTCTATATCCAGTTTTTAATATATATTCAATATCGTATGTATTTTGTTATCGAGTATATAGTATAATTTACCGTGATAATTTTCCTCCCTATCATAGTGTTTTGCGAAATTAATAAATTTTATAAGATCGTTTTCATTAATAGGAAAGCGATTCGGTGACATGCTACGGTAGGTATCTGTAGGTTCAAAGTAATTGTTCACGTGACACAAAGCAACTAGAAGTGTAATCAAAAAATGATTGGTATTGTAGTAAAGTAAGTCAAGATGATCAAGATCAAGATGAAGCATCCAGAGGTGTACGCCATAGGTGAGGGCTTATAAGCCCTCCACCCAAAGCATATCACTTTGGAATAATCCTTCTAGACAGATTTATGTATTTCCGTCGGCCGGAAATATACATTCCAAACCGATCTATAAATAATACACTTTGCGTCTTATAAGAGTGTAGCCTACAGCGTGTCACGTTACTGTACATTCTGTAAAATAGAACCCTGTAATATAGTGTATTACTACTCAACTTATGTATACTATCTAAAAGGGTATATAGTAATATCTACATAGGCAATCTTCTTTTTTTCCTTATATAATTCGTACCTATAGTGTAGTAGTAAAAGTATTATTTGTAATATTAATTACAATAGGTTTAAATTAGCAGTTTCCTTAGTGATAATATTGTTACGATATTAATCGTAGAAGGTTTCAGTTAGCAGTTTCCGTAATCATAGAATTATTTGCTGTATTAATCGCAAAAGATTTAAATTAGTAAGTTAGGTTAAGATAAACAAAGTCAAGCAAAAGTGATAATAATAATTCAGGTTTTGTTCGTATAGTTAAATGGAGGCAATATAGTTGGTAATAACGTTTTTGGTTTTTTATAATAGAGGTAATTACGCGGCGGTAATTACGTAGAGGTAATTACGTAAGATTAATTACCCAATCCCATAGTAGGTTAGTATAGAAAAACATAACGCTGGCATTTTAAATAAAACTTCTTTTTTTTCTTGTCGTTAAAGGCATGTAATTTCAGCTAATATGAATCCCTATTTTAATGCAATTTTTGGCCAACCTAACCAAACCAAGTCGTTTTAATGTAGAAGTCACTTATCCTAAAAATATATTGACCTATTACCAGAATAAGTACCGCGTAAAAATAGGGCTTTAAAACATCATTTGGCGTGAAAGCGTCGGTGCGTCGCCGCCGCCGTAACCGCTGTAAATGCCACCTCCAACACTACCACCATTAACAGTATCAGCCCGCCGTCATGGGGCATAAAATATTCTATTACCGTTACGCCACCCGCCTAAATTATCCCGCTCGCCGCCACGCCGCGAAATCCCGCCGCCCTTACACTGTCCAGATTAGCCGCAGCCTCTGTCTCGCCCCCCCCCCCCCGCCGCCGCCACATCGACCTTTTTCTTCCCCTCCTTTCCTTTTCCCTTCCCTAACTCGAAGAAGGATAGGGGGGCTTTTAAAGTCATAAACCTTACCCTCTCCCCGCGGGTAAAAACCCTATTATATATAAAAGCATATTTACGCCTTAAATATAGCCTAACGCAGTGACGATAAGGTATATATATCTTACGCCTTCTGTTAATAATTTTTAACTCACTTTTTTATTCATTAATAGTATGAGGCGAATATTTTTTACTACCTCGAACTTCGTATCGCTAGGATATGTTGTAAAGCCTTTTTTATGCAGTAAACGTTAAAAGATGTACCTGGCACCGGAGCCTGAAACCGCTAATAAATACGCTTTACGTGTTGTATATCGCGTCTGCGGCCGCGAGCAAGGCCGTTGGCGATTGCCACGAAAACAATGGCCGTTCGACTCGTTACTACTGCTATAAATGAATTAGCAACTCGTACGCCCCCGTTCTGGTAGTTTTAAGGCCGTAAACTAAGGCTGTAATACGCGCCAGCCAACTTTTTAATCAATTTTAACGGAATCTTAAAAACTCTAGTCGACTGGAATACACTATTTAGGGCGATCCGAAAACAAATCGTCGTAAATAAACAAAACAAACCGATACTAATTAGTAATAAACGATAACCGGCGGACCAGAGAAACGGTAACCGCTGTCGTCGCCTGAAAACGGGGCCTAAGTATATACTACGCGAGCGAGTTTAACGATGTTATCGCACATCGCCGCGAAAAGAGTAATCCCTCCCCTATACCTCTACCTAAAGGCATAACGAAACAAGTTGTAAAGCTATATCCTTGCTAACTTTAAATAACATCGTTAACAGTAATAACGGTAACGTTAGTACAAAAGTGGAAAGCGATGGGGAGTATATTAAAGATGTAATAACGTCGCCTTTTCTGTTTAATAATAGATAAATGCACTTGGGCCCAAACAAGCGTACCCGGCTATAATATAGTATGTTATACAGTAATTTTAGAGTTTTTTATAAAATAATCATTTAAAGTAGTGAACGTGATTTGTATCGTTACGATATCGTAGAATAATAAAGACAAAATAAGGCGTAAATCGGCGTAAATAGTCGTATTCAACAGTAATAAAATCGGTGGTCGGGGCGAATGATTCGTTTTAATAAAGAAAAATCTTGAATGCAGAGGAATGGTATCGTTAGGTCGATCTGAGTCGGTGAAAATTAATGTAACGTAATAATCTATCAAGGTTGTGAAACATTTTTAAGACCTTAATAAACAATTGTTATAACCCAAGAACCAACTGCAGGTTATGAAACAGGCCAGCGAACCGCTACGCCATCAGAAGCCTGATGTCCAACACATCAGGCTAGGGATCTCTCTTATATAAGTACCCAGGGTTAGGGTTTGAACTTACAGGACTGTCCGCGGTTTAGTTGACAATATTGGGACCGAAGGAAGCGACATCGACTTTAGCGATCCAGTAGTGAAAATAGTATGAAGGCCTTAGGATATAAGGACACGGTTATCACCACATAGACAGTATTTCCTTCATAGCTTTTCAGTTGTCAATCTAAGTATTCAGTCTACACATCTGTATAGCCTCACAGCTTTTGATCATTACTTGCACGGTTGCGATATTTTTCACACACTACCTCTACTACCTTCTTGATAACATAAAGCCTCTGATATCTTCTATATATTTACGGGTATTTAGTGTCATTATTACAACAATGTGCTTATTAACATCAAAGTTTTCAGTACGCCGTTTAATATAATCTTTATCATTAGGCTTGTTGGGTTGGAATTACTATTGATTTATTTGGTCTTTTTAATTTCCTGCCGTTCGTACGATTCACGTAATACTATTATATTGATTATCAAACGCTTTTCATTTGTAAAACCTAATTTCACTAATTACTTATGAAGTAGAGAAAAGTTAGTAAAACCGACAAAGAAAATAAGCCGTAAGTTAAGGTTAAAAACAATTATACGGACCGTTATCTTTATACAGATGTCCTAATTAAAGCGTTTAACTATGCTATAAATTTCAAAAGCTACGAAGCTTCGTAAAACCCTTTTTTATTTGGTAAAGCTCTAATTAAAGATATTATCTAGAATCTTCAAGAAGTTTCGGGCCGGTATTTTGTTACTAAAAACTATGACGAAACCGATTAATAAGTTACAGTCGTTATTATTAACAAAAAAAAGGTTAAAAACTAATAGATTTATGATACTTATATTTAATAGTACGAATTACAAATCGCGTTATAAATTATATATTTTTCACGAAAGATGTTTATTCAACCACTTGTTTATATCGGCCGCCGGCTGGTTTTGTCATAATACGATGACAGAAAGGTTAAATGCTACCTTTTGTTGTACTATAAAAACAACCTAAACGTTGCGTATAGGTTAAAATTTGTATTTGTTAGCTCGTTTTTCGTTATTTTAAATGATAAAAGTAACCTTACCTCACTCTTTTTTTACGTAAATCATGGAGTACCATTCTGGAGGGTAATTGTGGCACTATTAACATCGATTATAGCATCTTTTGTTAGAAACGTTTTAGGTTTAGATTTTAAGCCGGACTCCAAAAGTAACCTTTCTTTATATACAAAAACCTAAAAGTTATATAATGTTGTAATGATCACACTAAATACCCGTGAGTATATAGAAGGTGTCAGAGGGTTTATGTTAGCAGTAAGGTAGCAGAGGTAACAAAAGGTGCAATATCAAGACTGTGTTCGTGCGAGTGATGATCAGAAGCCTTGAGGCTATTCAGGGTAGACTGAATACTTAGATTGACAACTGAAGAGCTATGAAGGAAATACTATCTGTGTGGTGCTGACCGTGTCCTTATATCCTCAATCCTTCATACGTCTTCAGTACTGTATAATGTGGATAGCTTGGATAACCTCATATCCAACATATCCAACATATCCTTGGCATTGACCCTAACCCTGGGTCTGCTGACATAAGAGATTTTCCCTGCCTGATGTGTTAGACTTCAGGCGTCTCAGTGGCGCAGTTTCCTTGCTGGCCTGTTTTCCTGACCTAACCACTGTCTAGGTCATGACAAATGTTAAGATATCGTTCGTTTGAATACCCGTTACTAAATGGGACGTTAATACTAATAGGTACGGATTGAAGGTAAAGTTGGTTATTTCAAGTCGTTCATTATGGTGTCTTTACTAGGTATTAAATTAGTAATCACCTATTTTGGTTAAGCCGTAAAGCAATTTTATAATACGTAAAATTGTACCGGGTGGCTAGTATTACCTAAAGTCCTTGGATATATTTACGTAAATCAGTCGTTTAAGCCGTTTATTAGATTGTGTGGAAGCCTATGTTTCATCTCCAAGTTGAATATATAGGTTGTATATATTGTTAAGGGATGTAGCGAACGTAAGGATGCGGCGATGAATAACTTGTTATAATATCTGTAATTTGGTTTTAATATCCTTTTTGTTTTTGTTGTCATAGCCTTTTAAAACTGAACGGGTCTTTTCGTAAAACCTTCCGGCTTTAACTTTTACTTAGTAAATAGGGCGGGTTACAAAGAATTTGTAGGCACCTTTGATGGTTAGGTTAAAGCGTTTAAAGCGAAATACGCATTGGTCTATAAAGGCGGAAATTTCCGTTTGGATAAATTATGCGAATAGAGTACTTAAAATAGTTATAATACCCTTGTGGCGAAGCTTTAGGCTAAACTTCTGATTTACCATTTCCATTTACGTAATAAAGGAGTCCTTATCAAAAATCCTACGGCGGTTTTTTGGTTTTCGAGCCAAAAGGACGTCCTCGGCATCGAGGTTTCAATGGGTTTAGTAAAAGTAAGCTGATTTCATTTAGTTTAATTGGGTTGGACTCGCGTTTTAAGGGTAAGTTTAAAGTTAAAGTTAGTATAAAATCGTTGTTTTAGGTGATATTTTGTACGCGGGTCTACTCATCCTACGTATTAGGAGCCGTCTCTTTTCGCCATTTTTTTTTTCATTTTTTCATACCATTATCCACAAAACGAACTTGATCTGTTTAGTGAGTTAATGAATATATTATAGGCCTTAAATCCGTTTATACATTAAAGGCTAGTTGATTTTTACTATGTTCTCCAAATAAAAAAATTAAATTATAATGGTAGGTTCAATACACCAGGCTTTTGTGGACTATTTATTATATCTAACGCTTTAAATAAATGAATTTTAATTGGTAATTAACGTAAGGCCGCCATAAATTTGGCCATAATATTAGCCTTTTATATTATAAATTGTAATCGGACAAAGTTTGTATGTATCCTCAGATAGGTATTAAAGATAAGGATCGTAGTATTAAACCCACTTGTGCTAACAATGTTATTAACGGAGTTAACCGCTATTTAAAGGATAGATTCCTTTAAACTAATACCCTTCTGTTTTTTTCCCCAAAACTATTTACCCTTTTTTCAGTAGTCTGTAATACCGTTCGTATTTTTAATACCTTATAAGGCTTTTACTTTGATTTACTTATACTTGCTACCCGTTATCCAAGCTTTTGTTACGATATTCGGTAAAATTCAAGGCCGTGACAGTGTCGTACGTAATCCAATTTAAAGGCTTGAGGTAAACGTTTAACTAATAGGTAAATAACACGTTTTAACAGTTTAAAGTAAAAGTGTTTCTTGTATCCCTGATAGCTCAAATTTATATAGCCGTATCGAAGACGTAAAGAACCAGTTGGCTATTTAGGTATATGATATTAATAATCATTTCGTAATTAAAGTCCATATCATTTGAAAGTCGGAATTTCAACCGTTGTAAGGCCTATAAGTTAATCTGGCACTTATAATTGATTTTTTTCCATAGCTTCGAGTATGTTGTTAATAGTATTTATATAACTTATGATGTAAAGCTGGCGTAAAAGGAGTTTGATAGCTGGATAATCGAATCCTTAGTATAAAAATCGTGATTTTCGTTAAGGTAGGTAAACAGCCTTAATTATACGTATTTCCGGAACAAAACCACAATTAGCTGAACTTAAGCTTAAGCGGTACGAGTATGCTATTTAAAGCGTAGACAAGCAGATTAGTCGTATTCTGGACTTTAATTCCGAATTTGTTTCAATTTGCTAATAAAAGCAAAAATAACATCTTAAAATCCATTACGTAAAACCTAATCGATTCGAAACGCGTATTTATAATGACCATTCCGAAAGATGTTGTCTTAACTTTACCAAACAGAATCTTTCGATATTTTCTTTGTCGGTTTAGCCGAAACTTCGGAAATTTCGTCGTAAGTCCGTTGAATTATCGCTTTCCGGCCATCTAAATCTTGGCTACTCTAATATTATATATAATATCCTGGAATCTGGTTTCATATTTATTATGAAGGGTAAATTAAAAGGTTATATTAACGTTAAATACTTTATTTACGTAGTTTAGGCCTGAAATATATAAACGGGAAACGTTTCATAGGCTGTCAAGTATACGTTAGGCGTTTTTATCTTCTTGGGCCAATAAATAGGCATTATTTTATCTCGGGTTATTTTTTTCGGATATATTCTCGTAAGTGTATATGACAAGTTCATTATCCATATTTTCTCATTCGGCTGAATATATTGCAAAATTAGCTTCTATCCGATCTTTAAAATTCCATTCGGCTTAAACTTGTTGTTCAATATGAATTCATATGTAATCTAAGTAGTTTGTAAACTAGTAACCGCCTTTGTTGCATACAATACACCGCTTTTATAAACCTATAAGGCGTTGTATATCTTTCCGAAAGTATTGTTATGATTTTAGTACGATTCTTTTATTTTCGAACGATTGTTTTTGTCTTTCATTACCAAGGTTTTTTCCCTGATACCTGTACTTTGGTCGGTTGTTTTACCTCGAGTAAACTTTCAATCTCCGGTCCAAAACATGGTGAATTATCTCGGCAAGGTGTTTGTTTGGTAATTTTGGCTTCTTCTATATTGTTTCGTTACGCTGTAAGCCAGTATAATGGTATATTGTTTTTATGTAGTAAAGAAGGATCGTAGGCGTTTTTATTTCTCTTGCTTCCTGATTTTAGCTTGTGGTATAAAGCTATATCGTCTTACGCATGGTTCCCCTCGTTTTAACAACAGTCTTTTTGATTTATTAAAGTAATATCCTTTTACAAAGTCTGTATGGTACAAATCTTCCTCCTCCTAATTTAGTATATCGATAAGTTATGGTATTTCAAATAATGCCTTTATAAGGCACCCATTGAAACCTCCTAGTCTACTAATTACTCTGTTTTTTTCATTCAATTCGTAAGTATTAAGCATTGATAAGGTTCACATATTGCTACATTTCCAACATCTAAACAGAAAAATTATTATAAAATTCGTTTAGTAAGTTAGATCTTTAGATTTGCTCTTCCTAGGAATAGTATATAGCGGTTAGGATGTACGATTTTACTATATATGGTTTTAGTTTCGTAACTGGTAAATCGATGGTGTTGTCTTAAAAGCTTAGGTCAATCTTAATATTGTAGCATTTTTAATTACCATATAGTTAACTAGGAAATTAAAGGAAAAGCTGGTCTCCTCCAATCTTATTGGATTTGAAGCTATAATTACGATTGGTTTGGAGCTTTTAGGCGATGTGCTAAATTTTAACAATTCCGTAATATATTTAGATATATTCCAAGCTTAAGATGATTAAGCGAATACAAAGTGAATGAAGGAATTATAGCGGTTGAAATAGTATTTATTAGAGTTACAAGCTAATTAAACGTTTTAAATTGTGTTTTTCTAAAGTTAGTAACGTTACATTAACTAGGCGACTAGGAAAACTCAAAACGTTATAGGTACCGAACTTAAAATATATAGGGAGAACGTGGGTAAACTTGAACTAAATAGGGCGGATATGGAAAATCGGGTAAGATTAAGGAAATGTCGAGTTATTATGTACTTCGGGGTATAGTGGTTTATCTTTATTAGCATGTTGTAACAGAACTTGGTTGAGGGAGTCGATTAGTTACTTGGTGTATAACTGATCTTAATAAGGCGGTCGGGTTGTTTGTTTTTATGTTACCAATCGTGGCATTGTTAAAGCAAGTGGTTCGTGAAAAAAATTAGTTAGGCTCCAGTGAAGGTTTTCGAAAATTGGTGGTTTTGGCTTATGTAGCCTGATATGTAATAGGATGCTTTTCAAAAAGTGCCCGGGTACATCAGAGCGCTAAACTAGCGTAACGGGGATTTTAGGAGATAAAGCGCCAAATAAGTGTTAATAATATCATGTTAAAGTTTCCTTTTTCAAGTTATTCGATATTTATAGTTTTTAAATACGTCGACGTATAATTCTTGTAAAAACGAATCATTGAAACCTAAATAGTTAAAACCGTCACAATATCCCGTTATAAGTATTTAACCTTCATTTGTCTTTTTTTTCCAAGGTTATTCATAATCCACAGAGTTGGCAACTAATTAGTGTCGGTAAGGTTAAGGTACTATTTCCGTCGAACAAATTAAATAAAAGTGTAATTAATAGATAATTGATACTGTAGTAAAGTAAGTTAATATAATCGAAATTAAAATGAGATATACAAAGGTTTACATTACAGGTAAGGGCTTATAAGTCCTTTACTCAAAGCGTAACACTCTGGAATAATCCTTCTAGACTGATCCACGCATTACCGTCGGTTTAAAATAACAAGTCCAAACCGATCTATACACTGCCGTCGGTCTAAAATAAATATTGCAAACCGATCCATACATGATGCACTTTGCATCTTGAAAGAGTGTAGCATGCAGAAGAGCACCCTGTGATACAGTGCACTACTACTTGGCCTATATATACTATCTATGAGGGTATATAGTAATATCCACAGTAGGGGTTGTAATGAGCGGATATTAGTTTATAAGATACGTTTTAATGTTTTAATCCGCTCTTTGTTTTTAAAAGCGAGTTGTTTTCGGTATTTCTGACGCTACCTTTATATCTAAACGGAGTGTTAATCGTTTATAGGGAGTAATTTCTTATTTCATTTACATTAACAGTATGTATTGTTATAAAAGTGTATTATACCTGCGTAGTAGATAAGGAATATAGCCTTTTTTTGTGATTTTGATTTTTGATTCAATATACAGGTATTTTATTAAGTCGTTTGAGTCCTTTTATTTCATTATATAGGCCCTTAGTCCGCATATACTTTAATATTCCTTTAATGTTTCGTTGGTCAATATACTTTTATGGTTCATTTAGTATATATTTTTATCCTCCTAGTTTAGTAAGTCTATAAGCCTTTCAATTTCATATAAGGCTTTTATAAAGCGGCTATTTCTTCCTCTCAAAGTATTTATTCCTTTACTTCTAAATTAAATTCGTAAAGATTTGGTAATTTATGCGTTTTTTTTTTGTCACATAACCAACGCATAATTCGCAATTCGTTTATGGAAATTAACCAACATATTAAGTCTTTGTGGTTTCTAATTCTAACAGCGAAGGAATACTATTAAAATATACGTATTTTCCATATATAGGTTTAGTTCTTTAACTGATATATCAATGGTGTTGTCTCAAATGCCCAAGCATATTTTACACATAATATCATTCTTAATTCTCATGTATTCGACTCAAAAGTAGAAATCATTGTCAGCGTTTTCCAGTGTCGTTGGTATTGGGTCTATAGCGATAAGGATTTTGTGACGGTTAGGGATGGTTATCTTTATATATACCTGCAATTTTGAAGCGGTGTAACTTGTTCGGTACGTGTTGTAACTGGAAGTAAAGTACGTTTAAAAGCGTATAAATACGTAAATATAAATGAAATAAGGTTTTTAATTCTCATCAATAAAATAAATTTCGAATAATACGAAAATAGAGTTTAACTTTAAAATAGTTTGGGGGTTTAAATTCATTCTATTTAAGTTGAATAACATTACACTCGCCAAGTGGTTAGAAAAATGATACATCGTAAAATCCAAGTTTTAAATATATTGGGCGAACGTCGAAAAGACGCATAAGTTGAACGTAAAAAGGGAAAAGAAAATGTAGGTATTTCGAGGATGTATTATGTGGTGCAGTGTATGTGTTTTGGTTCATGTTTTGAAAACGGTACAGATTATCGTATCGTAGCCGCTTTTATTAAAGCAAGCGGTTTAGTTATTCCGCTTGTTACTGCTTTTAGGTTTCGTAAATAGTTTGATTACTTTATTCGTAACCGCTTTTATATTTTGTAAGCGGTTTCGATATCCAAATTAAATCCAATATGTTTTAACGAAGTGTTTCAAAACTTAGTAGTTTTAGATTATATAACGTAGTACGTAATAAAACACTTTTTCAAAAGTGTTAAGTATATTAAAACGCCAAATATTGGTTGATTATAAAGTAATGAGGCTTTTAGTAAATTCAGCGCCAAATATGGGTTATTAATATCGTATCAAGGTCCTCTCTTTAAAATATTACTTAACTCTAACAATTTCTGTACATATTCGGTGTCATTTTTATAAAAAAGTAACGTTAAAGCCTAGATAGTTCAAACAATTAATATTACCCCGCTATAAAATTTTAACCTATATTTATCTATTTTTCTCTAAGGTCTTTGTAGTCGACCAAGTCGGCTACTAATTAGTAACGATAAGGCTTTTACCTAATTCATGTAAAATAAACGAGTAAAAATTTAATAAGAAATATTAGTATTGTAGTAAAAGATAGATAATGCGGAAGGAGAATTCTAGAGAGTGCATACCACGGATATGAGGTTATAATCCTCTCATTCGAGTAGTAGCCCTTTTTCCATGCGCTCTGAAATACACATTCCAGACTGATCCACGAATAATGCATTTTACGCCTTGCAAGGGTGCAGCCTGCAGCGTGACACGTTACAGTGCACTGGGCAGAAATACCCATTGCAATAAAGTTCACAGCCACTTGGCTTACGTATACTAGCCGTAGAGGTATATAGTGATATCCATAATATCTAAATATAATTTTAGGCGACTATAATATTTTACAAACGCATCACTTTACGTAAATTAAGATTTGTATTACTCCTTAGCATGCCGAAACAGAATTTTAGGTTAAAGAACGAAAAAATAAGGTAATTATATATATAATCTTGTATATATGTTAAAGATAACACGTT
This sequence comes from Anisogramma anomala, assembly GCA_038502455.1. Taxonomy (NCBI): domain Eukaryota; kingdom Fungi; phylum Ascomycota; class Sordariomycetes; order Diaporthales; family Gnomoniaceae; genus Anisogramma; species Anisogramma anomala. The sequence goes on along the minus strand of JASMMZ010000002.1, from coordinate 55,216 downwards.
TTTCATTATTGAATACCTCATATATTTTACCATTATGATCCTTGTCCTTATTTCAACGTTTGTCGAAGTTCATAAGCTTTGCAAGGTCATTTTCATTAGTAGAAAAACAGCATAGTAGGAAATCACAGTAGGGGTTATTGTTAGTAGTTATTGATTCATAAGGTCCTTATTAACGTTTTATACCTCTTATTAATTTTGAAAGCAAGGCGCTTTCGCTACTTTGTATGTTTTTCTTGTAGCTCAATTCGTTATTAACGGTATTTGTGGCGGAGTCTTTTCCTAGTCTTTATCCAAAATCACGTTTCGTGCAGGGTTCGTATTTAACCCTTGTTATATATAATTGTTACCGTACTTTCTTTTTTTCGTCGATTAACCCAACTTCGTCTCCGCTTTGAGGTGAGTGTTCAGCCTTACTAAGAGCTTCATCTCTATTTACGAATACTTTTCTCGTTCCCAGTCTGTCATTTTAAACAAGCGTTCCTAACGTTTTTTCATCTAATATCTTTTTATAAACTTCAATTTTAACAATTTTTTTATCTACTTTAGCATTTATATAAAATGGGATGTTGTTAATAGGGCATTTACTATACGGCTATCATTTCTATCGGTCATATTAATACTTTTGCTTCTTAGTTAATTTGTAGTACTCTTTTTAAAATCTTATTATCGACTATACACTATTTATCTGGCGTTCAATCAGCGAAATCCTCTTTAAAATTGTCGAAAAAGTTACCTCCTTTAATTTAGCCGTTGCAGTAGTTGAAAATCAGGTTAACAGCATACGTATTTGACGCATAATGATCTAAATACATCAGAAAGTTGCTAAAAACCGACGTGTATATATAGAGGTACTTTATACAGTCTTTTCACTTTACCAAACCTAGTATTAGTAAATCTATCGTATATTTATGGTAGGGAGTTTGTGTATAACTGCAATACTTCAAGCAACGTTAATTGGTAAATTCGCGCCGTAAATAGATTTAGGTACGTCCTAGTTTTGAAGTTTAGTGTATTTAGTTTTACAAACGGGAAATAAAAACCAAAAATAACCTGTTCAAGTAAAGCTTGTAAAGTTTACCAGTATAAATTAAATTTCAAATGACACTTGAACAAAATGTAAATATAAGCTGAAAGATCGTTTTAAATTCATTTTATTAGTATTTACTAAATTTATTTTATCTAAGCGGCTAGGATAGCTTAAACGTCTTAGATATCAAATTTAAAACAAATAGAGTGAAAATTGCAAAGGCGATAAGCTAAACCTAAAAAAGAAGGTAAAATATAGGCGTAGGGGCATGTGTTGTGTAATCTGGTATATAATGCTTTGTTTTCGTTTGGTAAATAATCCGGATTGTTGTGTTATAGCCGCTTTTGGTACTTACGAGCGGTTTAGGTGTCATGGTCGTAGCCATTCTTCAATTTAGCGAACGGCGTGGATATTGTTTTTGTAGCCGCTTTTAGATTTTGTAAGCGGTTTCGATATTATGTTCTCCAACCGCTTTGAGGTTTCATTGGCGGTTTGAATGTTATATTCATGTCGGGTGAGTCTTAACAAAAGGTTTCGCAATTTGGCATTATTCACCTACGTAACCAGATACGTAATAGAACGCTCTTTAAAAATACCTGGGTAAATCTAAAGCGTTAAACTAAGTGAACGGTTAAAGTAACGGGGCTTTTAACAAATAGGGCATCAATGAATTAATAATATCGTATTAATGTAGTTTTTGTTTAAGTTACCTCAAATCGCATAATCTTATTACATTATAGGTTTCAACGATATTCCTGTTGAACTTAACACTTATGTATAGTTTTTGAAAGGTGTAGTAATAAATTACAAATAATTTAGATCGTTATTCTATCACAAAATAGGTATTCAATTTCGGTTGGTCATATTTTGGCTTAGCTATTTGTTGTCGACTTATTTGGCTACTACACAGTATTGGTCAAGTTTATTATTCATGTGAATATAAACGACGAGTAACTAGAAATATTGGTATTTTAGTAAAAGATAGATAATAATGTTAAAAGAAGCATTTCAGAGGGTGCACGCCACGCATAAGAGGTTATAAACCTTTTATCCGGGCAGTGACCCTTTTGCTAAGCGCTCTAGAATACCCCTCCCCGGCCGCTCCACGCATGATACACTTTGCGCCTTGCAAGAGTGCAGCCTGCAGCGTGATACATTATCGTGCACTATGATGAGTGCACCTTGAAATATAGTGCGCTGCCACTTAGCCTATATATATATACTAGCTGTAGGGTTATATAGTAATATCAATAGTATGTGTTTCGCACTTTTCAAATAATTCATTTTTTGGAATAGCAGTCAAGTGCAGTACAGTCAACTTAACTTTACTCGCAGTAAAGTTGATTATACGTACGGCAAATTGATTGTAGTTTGTGGGACTATACTGCAAGTGAAGTGCAGTAGGTGCTAATTTTAAAGTGGGGCACAGGCCAAAGCATTTGGCCATATAAATTCGTGTTCAAATCGACTAGCAGTCTGTTTAACTTAGAACTTACACCTCAATCAACTATATCAACGCAGCACTAGTTACTTCGAACACGGTGATTCGAATCGACTACGTTGCAACAATAAAGGCCTACCAACACTGATCAGTGCTTATTAGGTTAAGTATATATTGGCTAAGTAGAAAGAGAAGCTGCTTTCCAGTTACGCTTATTAATTGCGCAAGGAAAAGGAAAGATTCTTGCAAATGGCCTCCATTACTGCATCGGTTTTTACGGCAGTAAGTGAAGAATACTTCTAGGCTGCATTAACTTTTGCGACAGTTTAGAGTAGCGACGGTATCTTTATTTGAACACACTGAGAAATCTTTATCGATCTTTTTTGAAGGCGTTGAAATTGACCGCTCCAAGTTTTAAAGTTCACGAAGTCGTCAAGTTGGCAAACGGCTAAGTTGGTACTACTGCAGGTATTACTACTGCAGAAAAACCACTAGGTCTCTATGCCAAATAACCACAACAATTAACCTTTGCGGTATACCACTAACAACAACCTTCAACCTTACTCTTAACATTAAGCCTTTGCTCTAATTCACTCTTTTCACACCCTACGCTACTTTAATCGTCTAGTTCATTGCTCCAAGCGAAAAACACCAAGTTTTTACGCTTATGATTACCAAGTCTCTCTTTCCACACGCATACCAAGTACTACACAGATAAAAATATCAGGACCTTTACCGCCAGCGCTCATTTTGAAGCTATCACCAACTCTGTTAGAAAGGAGGCAATCAGGGCTCTTGGCGGCATCTTCGAGAAATACTACGATGAAGAAGTCTGGTTTACCTATGCCACTAAAGACTCTACCCCCAAACACTTTATTAATTACGTCGGCTACTTTATCATCGACATCGATTACAATGATTAACATACAAGACTTAAAACTTTCTTTGATTATATTAAGTTTTTCAGTGATCAAACCTTTGCTATATGGCAAAAGACCAAAAAGTTAATGTAGTCAAATTTAAGGGTTAACTAATGTAAACGAGGGATTTTAATACCCTTAAAGTTCGGTAAAGAAGGTAACCTCACTGATATACTTTACGATTATGCAACTGATAAAGACCTTTAACGAACCTTAACTAAAGGTAAAAGGATTACTATTGATAGTAACCCTTAACGCCTACATATAAGTTCGTAAGGACTTGTTAAACCACAAACAAGTGGACGTAAATAAATTAGTTAATTTATACCCTATAAGCCTTCAATTTTACCAGTTAATCAACCAGAAACCTCGATAGGCCCCTTAATATCAAGAGGAATATTACCAGATTCCTTGCAACGGAAACCTTTAAGCCCATTTCCCCCAGGATTTTCAGTACATCTAGTTTCACCAGCCAAATTAAAGAAGGATCGACTTTACGCGCGAGTCTATTATAGGCACAACCATTGACTTTTTTCCTTTCAAAGTTAGCTAAAGGTAAATATCCGTGCCTTGTCCAGTAAAAGGCCCCTTTATGTTAACCGTCAACTTTTTTTTTTTTGGCGTTTTGAACGTACCTGGTCACCTTTTGAAGAACTTTATATTACGTATTTGGCCACTTAAGCTAGAACCAACAAGTTTTAGAAACCTTCTTTGAGACAAACCCGATCTGAACACAACACCAAAATCGTTTACGAAACCTAAAAGCGGTAATAAATATAATATTGAAACCGCTTAGGAAACGCAAAATCGGCTACGATTCCAACACCCAAACCACTAGTAGCTCCCAGGAACGGCCGTAACACAATAATCCGGACCGCTTACCAAACGCGAACCAAGAACCATACACCGGATCATATAATACACTACCCTATACCTACATTTTCTTTTCCTTTTTTTTTCTTTTTCTCTATTCGTCTACTTACTCCTACCCTATACCGTATGTTAAATTTAGTACTCACGACGTTTCAGTCGTTACTAGACGCTTGGCTAAGTAAACGTTAATAAAATTAATTTGAAACCTTTGATTAACCTGTGGTTACACTTCGTTTACATATTATTGAAACTTTCTTTATACTACAAAGCGTTAATATCGTTACTTCAACCGCTTTTTTTATTTTATTTTCTTTGTATTTGCTGTTGGTAAATTTGACTACGGTAAACATTGCAATCCAAACCATCATAAATTCAATCGCGGCGCGAAACCAGTAATTTACGCCGCTTGAAGTATTATAGATACACACAGACTACCCACACACAAGTATATGATAGCTTCACTAGTAAATGATCTATCAAAAGCCGACTAATATATGGAATACCTTTTTACACTCACATCGTTTAGTTTTAATATTATAAAGAACTTAGACTTTAACCTATGCGATAATGAAATCGAGGTATTAGTCCTAACATACTAGGCGTATTTCAAAACCAGGCTTAATATAGAAACTTTAACCTTTAACCTGTAGTTATTAATTACCGAGGGTGAAAACTTTGGTATCGTAGGAATATAAACAAATGATACCCTTTTCTTCGGCGATACTAGGTTTATAGAAACGAGACAAAGTATTATGAAACAGCTAGGCCTTTAAAAAAAATAAGCCTTTTCAGACGTTAGTTAAAGGTATACAGCTTACATTTAATAAATAGTTTATCTATATTCATAGTGTTAAGGCTGAAAGTACTTATATTAGCCTAAGTTAAAATGGGCACGATATATTCTTGGCAATTATCGATAAAAATAACGTGGAAAGATTACAAAAATACCTAAAGAAAAGGGCAAGTGCGGCCTACATTACTACGCTATATCAACCGAAAGCTTCATACAACCTTTTCATTACCACACGGATAAAACACCAGTAAACCAAGGACTTTAACAAGTTAAATAAGCGAATATAGTGGCAAATGAACGATATGGAAAGAGTAATTAACATGTTTTTTGTAAATCTGACAAAAGCGAAGTTAATAATATTCGTAGAAGGGTTATTCACTAACAATATTGACTTTAAATAGTAAATTGACTTCCTAATAATATTTATTGATAAGGATAAGCCAGAAAGTCATTTTACGATTAGCGGAAACCTTATATACTAGATATCTGCTAAATGTAAACGCGTAACCCGAATTATACTAGCTTCGGAAGTTAACGGCATAGTAGCAGGCTTCAATATTGGTATATTAACTAACGGATCATTAAGGATTATTACCAAACTTCTGGGACTGCCACCAATACCGATAGTAGTGTTTACCGACTCCCGAAACCATTACTAATACCTGTCAAATCTAGGAACAACCAATGAAAAAACGTTTAATAATAAACGTAATAATTTTAAGTGAGGCATACTAAAGCCGAAAAATCAATAAGTTCCGGTAAATCAACGGCTAAAATAACCCTACTAATACATCAACTAAAGTTATTCTAAATAGCGCTTTGGAAAGGACTATAGACAGCAATATACTAACCATGAGAATTAAGAGATACGTGAACTGCCCGGCATGCAACGTGAAGAAGCAGGGTTACCCTGTGAAACTAAAAAACCTCAAGGCAATAATGGCGATAACAGTAACTGAAACTACTAGCATAAGGTATGTAAGTAGTAGCGTATCTGATTTATACAGGTCTGCGGCGAAAGATCTGTGTACGGGATTTCAAGGATAAAGGCCTCGTAAAAGTGGAGCAAAAGAGCTACAAAAGGCCTTAGTTGAGGTTGTTTTCAGTTCATATTAATCGGAATTGACAAGGGTCTGGCTTTTTATTAGCTTACGGATTGAAAAGAGATTTCAAAGGTTGCCACCAATTAAAGGCAATCCACGCTGGCGTACAGGCATAAAACAAAAAGGCGCTAGTATTGAAATAGTATTATATGCAGTGCATTAGATCAACTTTACTGTAAATGAAGTTAACCGTACTGCAAGTGTATTAACTTATATAAACTTCCGTATTAGGTGTAAGTTGAGTGCAATATACTGAACTTCACTCCAGCGTATGGGCTAAGCAATTGGCAATATAAATTACAGTGCAGACCAGCTAGCGGTCTGCTAAGCCTAGAACAATCTATCCACTATCTAACTACTGCAATACTACTGTTACTTCGAAGACCAATTGAATCGACAAAGTTGCAACGTCTAGAGCCTACCAACAGAATCCCATGCCTTCGTAGATCTTATCCTATATTAGCACGAGACGAATTTTAGTTACGAACGAGATATGGAAAAATATATACCTGTAATTCAAAGTTCAAGATAATTTTGCTACAAAAGCGGGCCGAGCTGTATCTGTTATATTTTACCATATTGAAAGGGTTAAAATTAACCGCAATGGAAGGTAATTAATAACTACTAATATACGACAACTTTGAAACTTTTAGGAAAAAATGAAGGCACGTTCGCCTTTATAATAACCCGATATCTTAACATCAGCGTTCAATACGTTTGAAATAATTTATTTCTAATAAGTCGCTCTTTTTTTCGGAAATCATATAATGTTAATGGGTAGAAGGTTATGTCCATTCTTACTTCGATATAATACGATAGAGAAAACCGGGTATAAATTTACCGATTTCTCAAATAAGTACTTTCTTACACGGTGGTTTTTATCAACAATTAATCCATTTTACTACTTATTCATTATTATTATCATCTTAATCCTCCGAGTAATAACAGCATTAATACTCAAAACTATATTATAATTAGTCTCGGATTTTCAAGTGGGGCGGTAAAGGTGAACGACGTAGGGCGGGGCGGGTATTAGGCAACACCGCCGAGACCGAATAACCAAAAATGGGGTGAGTATTAGGCGAAACCGACGATACCGGATAACTTCAAACAGTGCAGGTATTTAATAAAGCCTATAATGGCGGATAATGCGGTGAAAAACGGAGGAAAATAAATTTTAAATGGGATACAAAAATTATAATATATTAGTTTATACCCGAGCGACGTAATCGATATTGATACAGTTGTTAACCCGTTTACGGTCGGCTTTATCATATCGTTTTGATGAAGGTTATGAAATAAGACGTAAAGAATAAAGCCCTTTTACCATTAGGCCTTAGATATTATTCGTTAGGTTTTATAGGCCGTAGCTTATTTTAGCAATGAAATTTATAATTTACGTCGGTTTTTTTTTTTTTACTATAGTTGAATTCACAGAAAGATCAACAACACATATTAAGAAGGATCTGAGTAAACCAGTGTTATCTTAGTATACAGTTTACTGAAGTTGTTTTCTCGCGGTAAATAAAATAAACTATGAAAGTTAATAAGGGAGTGTTGAGAAGTAATATGTCAAAAAAAAAAGCCGACGAAAAAGTTTAGCTGAGAGTATGTTGAATTATATTATCATAATGATAAAAACTTCTTAAGCTCTCTCGTTATCACAAAACCGGGTAAATTAATGCATTTATTTGGAGATAACACTAGCGAAAATAGGTTTATAACGCTTAGTATTATATTGAACTTTACGGACGGGGATGAAATATATCTACTGTTTTGAAAAACAAAAACTAATCGCCTTTGTAGTACGTGTAAGCCAAACGAAGCTGTAAGTAAATTTATCTTTTGAATTCAGTATAAAAAAAAGTTACGATCGCATTTTCTATAAGATTAATTTGTAGTCTCACCTAATTATATAGCTTTTTATGAGCGTAAATTCTTTTGACTCAGTAGGAATAAATACAAACAAAGGGTATCTTAGAATTCAACAGGTAATGTATAGGTGATATATTAGTATTTTTAACCTGTAATAGGTAAGGATTACATTCGTTCACGTTATTGTTAAATATGTGAAGGCTACACATAACGCATAAGGGATGAAAAATATTGAAGGATAGGAAATTTAAATACAAAAATGCGGTAAACCTTACAATTAAGGTATTTGTCGGTATTAAATTCGTTAATAATGATATAATATAAACATAAATCGTTAAAATATTGAAATATTAATAGGTGAAAATTGATGGTATACGAAAAGGTAATAGGTAAAAGAAGTTCATAATAGAGATCGAAAAACATACTTGTAATTAACAAAATTATGAAAAGCTAAATGAAGACCAGTCATATAAAAAGGATTAGATATATTGAAAAAAAGAGAAAGAGGTTTCAAAATTTATTGTAAAGGTTATATTTATAGATACACGCGAACCGGCATTAGCAAAGGCTATATATCGTACAATGAGTTAAACCACGCGTTATAAGACCTAAGTAACACGCGAATAACACGGTTCATATGTTTTAGAGCACGTTAAAGGGCACGTTATACGATGACAGCAGCCTAAGGGTTAAAATGGTCCATACCTTAAATAATACTTTAAGGGACGCATTATATGGCGATAACGGATTAAGGTCAAAACACCTATACGATATACGATACATTGAGAAACACGTTATAAGTTCGCGCCCAGCTCGCGTCCGGCTCGCACTCGGCCCGCGTATTAAGCCGATACGACATGTATTTAACGTTTTACTGGCGGGATACTGCGGTCCATAAAGCTTTTAATAAAAAGGGGCGTATGTTTTAAATTTAGACTCGGACCCATTAGGTTTTTAGGTTATGTTACCATACAAGTTACAAGATATATAATACCCTTCTTGGGCTCGGACCGAGCGAAATCCGTAGGTAATACATATAAGGGTACATAACTAGCTATACACAGACCATACCCATAAGTCTTGCACAAAGGATCATTGTAGCTGTTACAGTCTAGTGCCTAGCTAGTATTACCAGGGATCCAACCCTAGTAGTTCTACACGCTCCTACGATGCTTTGGAGTAGGAAGGAAGCCGCCCGGAGACACGTTTCCACACGTTATGTAATTAGGAGTTGCATTATCTTAGCTTCCTAACAGCTCTCTAACTGGAACTTTGCCTTCCTTTTTTTATCCAAGTTTATAAATAAAATCAAACTACCTTAAGCGTTAACTCTAGCCTTGATTAATTTATATGTAAGCCTTGATTTCTTTTCGACGGTATCTTAACTGTTTATTTATGGTTATAAATTAAAGCTATATTTCTATTTTACGATTGATTAATTTTAGACCTTTAGGTTTTAAAGTATTTTTTCGACGCGCGTCTTAAAAAGTTGTATTAAAGAAGTTTAGCGACCTAAAATAATGACTTTATAATTGCATATAATGTTTGACCGATACCTTCTATACTAAATTTATCGAATAACATTAAAACGCTCAAAAGTATGTTTTATATTTAGAATAACGAAATACCGACGTGTTAAACGTGTTAACTAGTATAATACAATAACTTAAAATTTCCGGTACATGGACGTTTTCGGAATAACTTTCCTTTTAATAAATTTCCCCCACATACGTTACAAATGACGTTACAGTTATATTGCTTCTTACCAGGAACCGCGCTAATTCTTTCAACAATGAAAACTTAAACTCCTTTAACTTCGATTTCGATACGAGTGTCTCTTTAAACTGGTGATAACGACCTGAACGTAAGTGTTTTAATTAATCGATTGATATTTTCGATATTAAATTACAATTTTCGGTAAAAAATATGATAATACGTAAACTAAATCGAAATCGCAAGTTTATTGGTATTAGAAAAACATTCTTACGCTATCTCTTAATAGTTAAAAGACCCCAAGAAAACTGGTATAAAAAGTTACAATATAGGTGGAAGCAACGGTGGTATTTACAACCTTAACGTTTGTATAACTATATTCCACACATTTTTATACAACCTGAACGCAGCTAAAATAACTATCGTTGGGCTTACGAATATAAAGTAAAAAACTTTTAAATGATTTTATGTTTTTTTTAACACTCAAATAGCCTTATTTGCGAAAGCTAGCGGTGTGGACTGCAAATTCGCCGTTAATCTCGTTATTTTAAAAAGATCTATTGATAATATCCTGGTTTACACGATGTTCTCCCTGGATATACCCGCTAATTATAATGAATAGGTTGCCAGCGCCTAACTTACCGACGAATGTCTTTACAATTTCCGAACTTATACCAGAAATAATAATATTATTACTATTAGAAGCATTTTACGTTATAGAAATAACTACGGCAACATGCCTGTTTGAGATAGTTAAGGCGATATTATCATAACTAACGTAAACGCCTTTCGAGCCGTTTTTAAACAGCGTGTTGCTTAATTTAACCACTTGGAACTTTCCTGCCGTAGAAACCTCGGGTTATACTAACGTTACGGTGCGTACAGTTACTGTATCCGTATTTACTCATGGGATTCTGCGTAGCTTTCGAGCGGTGTTAACGTTAAAGCGGTTATAAGAATTTATCAAATTTTAAACGATGATTTTATTGATTTCGCGAAGGGAAAAACGTAACTATTATACATAGTCGCGTATGAAAGTGAATAGGATTTTAATTCAACATTATAAATTCGTCCTAGCTTTCAAATAGTTTTTCGTTTATGATAAATTTACTTAATTTTTTTGTTCCTTTTATTCACGTTTCAATATATATAAATTATATGTATCCAAACGTTATAAGTAAATAGTCTATCGATTTTTAGCAGTTACCACGTTGTTCTATTCCCTTACAACGATTATGCCAAGTCACGTAATAAGTATCTGGTTCTCTACCATAATTTATTTTCCTTATAATCTTTTGAAAAATCAACATCGATAAATACCGTTACCGGATATAAATCTATATAGTTCCCTTTTTATAATATAACGTTATTTAGTAAAAATCTTACATGAAGTATTAATAGATTATTTAAGACTCCTGGAAAATATATTACCTTTAGAAAGAGCCCGTAAATATCCCGTTTAAAAACGGAGATTCTCTCTCGTTTCAAAAATGTCGAAAGGGGTCGGCGACACTATATCTTACGCTATCTTGCAAAAAGCCCTTAAGGACTGAGCTTTCATTGCGTAAAACGTTAACCGAACTATTTAGCTAAAGTTACATTTAACCGCATAATTACTCAACGTGTTCCTTCGTTTTTTTCGTTAAAAAACCTAAAAAAAGTTATGTTTTCTATCGATTATCGCCGGTATAGTAGTATTACGAAAGAAAATCGTTACCCATTTCCCTTTATTAAAGAAAAGTTCGCGAATATTTAACCAGTTGAGTGGTTTACTAAGTTAAACGTTAGAATCGCTTTTGACAAAGTCTATATTAAAAAGGAAAACTAATGAAAGATTATATTTCGTATACATACTTGTATTTTTCGAAATAAGTATTATCTCCTTCGGTCTTTTTAGCGCCCCCGTTACCTTTTGAAGGTTTATTTACCATTCTTAAATTTTTGTCCTTTATATTCTTTATTTCATTTACCCCAACGATATACTTATTTTTTTAACGGCGTATTCGATTACTAAATAACTAAAGTTAAACCAATTATTATTGTTTTAAACAACGAGTGACTTAACCTATATATTTTTAAATATGTATTCGGCGTTTAGATAACTAAATTCCTAGGATTGATTATGTAAATTAACGTTGACGTACGTATAAACTCACAATTGCTACACGATATTCGGGAATGAGCGGGCTGTACATTGGTTTTAGAATTACAAAGCTCTTTTAGGTTTATAAATTTTTACCGTTATTTTATTCGCGACATTACTTTCAGACCACAATTCGTATCTTCGTTCCAGCTGATGACCTTAGGCTCAATTAATTTCGCTTTAAGTTCTATAACCTCGTAATTCACAAACTTATTGAGGAAATCGTTATTAAAAATAAAAGGGATTAATATATAATATTTTACCCGCTTATCTTTATACTCTAAAACGGTGTGACTTGTTAAACAATTGACTTATTTACCGCAAATCCAACGTCTTTTAACATTGGAAGTAAATTTGTCTAAAGTGCCAAAAAATTATATTCGTTACGTATAATATTGTTGATGGCTCCAATTACATGCATTTTAGCCGTACTAGCAATGACTTTCGTACTTTCAATTGATATTCTATGTTTTAACGAAATGAATTTCGTCATCGATTAGCCGGAGCTTGGCGTTTTCTAACAGTTAAGCATAAGATATGAGCTATTATAGTCATGAAAAAGGAACGCAACTGGCTAAAAAACAACTTTTGCAGGTTGAGTAAAGGTAATAAAGACCTTATTCGAACTCTTTATTATCTGTAACGGCTTGCCAAACCTGTTAACGTAAGGTGACTTCTCCCACTCCCACTTTCCCTTTTACTTATTAGCAAAATATTAGCCTATCAAACACCTAATTAAAGAAGTCTCTCTTACTTTCCATCTTTTTCTTATAATCTAACGTACAGCACCACTTGATAATATTCCAGTTGGTGTGGTATTGTGTAAGATTAATATTGTACTCGAAGTAGTTCTTAAGATTATCGTATATTTTATAAAAAGTAAAATAATTAATTAGGTACCGAAGGTAGTAATCTTGTACTGAACTGGTAAGGATACTAGGAAACACCAATTGAAAACCTGCCAATTTAAACCTTATTTAGTGGTAAATGTTGAATAACGAGCTTAGTTAAACGTTAAAAAGATTATACGGTTTACCGTCTACTTCTCCTTTTATTCCTAAATATTAATGAATGTATTAATTATTACATAGTCCGTCTTCTACTACAGGGACGTGCTGGAGTGAAAAGGTAATTTGCTAATTGTAGGGACCTTTTATATTTCTTGGCTGGTATTGGAAAAGGTGTTAATATTGGTGGTCAGGATAATTACCTTCATATGAGGAAAGGGGGGAAATAGCCAATAGTCGTGCCTATAATATGTTCGCGAATAAATCCACTACTTAATTAACTTGGCTGCTAAAATTTATCGTAATGAGAAGCATGAGGGAAAAGAACTCAAGGGTTTCCGCGCGCCTGGTAATAGCCCTCTTAATATTAAGAGGCACTTCAAAGTTTCTACTTAATTAACTAGTAAATATGAAGGCTTTCGACACTTACGTCAATTAATTCCTTCAATACAGTAATACTGACACGTTCTAAAAAATTATATAAAAGGGGTTTAAAAACTCATATGCGATTGAACAAGGCTTTGCAAACGAGTATAAGGGCATTAATGAATTCTGTCGTTGACGATGCTTTTGCTATTGGCCATAATCTACTAAGGATATTTATTTGTTGAGGATTCGTAAAGTATATATACTAGATTTCCCTCCCTAATTTTTTTGGAAAGGAGTTCAAGTCCTTGACTGTATAACTTCATCTTTATTTATTGTTCATGGCTTGTTTGTACTACTTTTGCCATATCTTCGCGATCTACTTTAGAAACCAATTTTATAAATCGTCTAAAGCTCCAAGTAACCGATTAATTCCGTTGGGTTCAAGTCGATAATAAAGCGTCCGATTATATTTTTAAGGTATTAAATGGTTAATTTCTCGTTAATTTCCCCAAACTAGAGGTCTTTATCGTAATGCTTTTCGAAGTTAGTGCCGAGAGCCCTGATTTCCGATTTTATTGTAAGATTGGTAACGGAATTAATTCCATCGCGTTTTAAATCTATCACAATGAAAATTTAGAAATAGGAGAATAAAAGAAAGAGTAGTGTAAAGTATTAAACCGTAGGTTTACTGTGAAAGGTGGTGTAGTTGAAGTTTATGAGACTTAGTCGGTTTTGTAATTTTCAATATTAATGCTTATAGTAGTAGCTGTAATAGTATTGACTTAGCCGTTTTACAACTTGCAGATTGAGTAATTTTTAATTCTTGCAGGAGGTTATTCTCAACGCTTTGTTCAAGACGAGTACAGTAAATATTTTTCTCGTATTTTGAAAAGAAATACTTTCGCTCCATGCTAAGTTGGAGCGAAAACTAACATAATTCAGAAGCTTCCACCATTTTCTGCTATGAAAAGTGATACAGTGTATAGGAGCCTTTCGTAAAAACCCTTTCTCTACTTTAACTAAACGAATCTTAATAATGGTAAAATGGAGTTTCCTTCTACTTAACCAATCTATGTTTGACTCAATAAGAAATAATTAGTATTAGTAGTTCTTTATCGTTATAAATATTCGATTAGAATTAGTGTGGTTGAAGTAACTGGTACTATATTTAAATTGACTGATGGATGTTATAAGTTCTATGTTTGTCAGACGGTTAGCTAATCTGCACACTAATTTATATTACCAACCGCATTAGCCTATACTTCACTGCACCTGAAGTGCATTCCAGTCAAATCCCCGAAACTACAGTCAATTTTCATTAAGTATAATTCATTTTACTTTTTTTAAAGTTTACTTTACTGTACTTCATTGAACCGTTATTCCAAAATTCAATTCAATATTTTAGAAACATATTTCTTATAATATCCCCATGTTTTTTCAACTTTTAGTGTAATGTTATTATATTCATTGCTAAAGATTTTGAGCTTGTAATTTTTATATGGTTTTCTCCCGCGTTAAAAGCTATTTTTCAATGTTATAGTTGTATTATATAAATCTTAATCTCTAGGGTATTGTCGAGAACAATATATACCTATATCATGTTCAACAATTTACTAACACGTACGCGAAATCTTGATATACGAGTAATATTTTTCTTGGCTTTAAACTAAACATCACTTTTCGACTTTTAAAATATAATAACTAGAGTTTTTTTATACTCAATCTTGATATTGAAAGCCTGTTAATAATAGAAAAATAATTACTGTTAAAAAAACCATTTTTTAGCTGATAAATAGCAAAGAAAAGAAAAAAACATAAGGATAGAATTTTCGTTTATTTACATGTTAATTAGATAATTTTTTTTAGTCAATTATGTAACTATTTTGGTAATATTATATGATTCTAAAAAGAAATTACGGTAAAAAATGAGGCTTTCCCCATCGTCAATATTGGTGATTTTTATCAACCTTTTTGACTTCAACCGTTTTATCTATCGTTAAGAGAATAACAGTAGGTGGTTTTTAGCTACAATGGAATTGGTTCATGAATTAATAAAGTAAATAACGCTTTTTAACTTCTTTATCCACAAAATTTTCCTTTATTGTATCTATTAAGCCGGTTCTTTATACTATTAATTGCAACGCATCGGTAGTTAACATTCAATCCATAATGTATAAGTACATTATAATAACCAACAGCAACTGCACAAGGTTTTCAACAAAGATAATTAAATTACATAAACTAGTTTTATAAATATATTCCTATTCAACCCGGTACCAATATGTGGCCCAAAAATCATTGCTTGGAATGCCGTGTTAACTTACAAAGCATTATTTCGTTATAATATTCGCAGAATATTATTAATTTTCAATTATAATCAATGCAACTATTAATAATTGAAATGGATTCATGCCTAATATATACAGAGTTATAAAAACAATATTTGGTGCATTTAACGCACCAAAATTAATACAAAACTCATATAAGTTTTTAATTCAGTAGTTAATAAAGTGCATACGTTTTCATTACTTATTCTTCATTCTGTTTATTCCATTACATCCTGATTTTCGCGAAGAAATATGTTGAAAGCGGCTTGAATATAATGAAGTAATTTATATACGTCTCATATTTCTTCGTACCCAAGGAACTAGTAATAGGTCGTGCTAGTTTATGCTAAGGCTGACATATAACATTCTTATACGTAAAGAATTTGATGTCGTTTTTCTATGATTTGAATCTTATTTGTTTTCGTATAAGTTTGATACTTTAACACGTCATCGTTCAAGTAAAAATTGATTTATAAAATCTGGTTTATTAGAATTATTTCCAATAGTTCTCACTGCGGTAAAATTAACTTCATAAATAATTAAATAGGTTTTGAATTAAATATTTTTGATAAATACTTGTGCGTAATTCAACGTTACTGGGGTAGTGATAAGCGTGTTGAAGCAAAAACCTTATTAAGAAATTGGAACAGAAATTTAATATAACGACTTTGATAAAGATCTTATATAATTTATTATATTTTCAATGGGAGGTATATCGACTTATATTGGTAGTCAATGTGTATTAGGAGGGTATAAAAATGTAAAAAACTAGGTATTTTTTCGGCGAGTTCATTTTTTTAGGGAATGATAAAATTTATGTCGCAAGTGTTAGTAAGACTTTAGATATTGCAACGTTGTCGATTCGATTAGTCGACATAAATGAAGTATTACGTAATCATATGGTGGATGTATTGTTTTAAGTTTGTCAGACCTTCAGCCGGTTTATAAAGTAATTTGTATAGCCAATTGCTTGGGACTTGTTATAATGTGAAGTGGGATAATACTGTACTTGACTTACAGTCAACATAGTAGGCCTAAATAACGTTATAAACTTAACTTGTAGTCAGTAAAGTCTACTTTACCTATAGTAAAGTTGACCTACTGTGTTATAGGTATTACTATTTTAATAATGGCATTTTTTTAGTTTTTTCATGTACACCAGTATGGTTAACCAGTCTTTTCCGGTTGGTACTAAATTGCGACCTTTTTAACTGACCAGACTCGTTTTATTTTCAGTTGTTCTTCACATCAAATTCCACTTATTTATATTCGATTTAACTGTATTTACAGTAAATTGGCCTACGACTCCGAGGTCCGACTTTGTCAACTTTTATTTGAAATATTTTCGCCACAGGCTTATGTAGATCTTTAATTTAGTTATTCTATTCGAATAAGTCGCTATCATTAATTACCAAGCAAGGTTTTACTTTGTTTGCCTATCTCTAACCGCAGCAATGTAATTTTGCCTTACCGGCAGCCTATTAAAGTAGCTCTCGATACTTATAGTGAGCCTGTTACTGTTTATATACCTCCTTAGGGCTATTTTTGGCGATTCCTTCGTTATGGGGTTAGTAGGATTATCCTTCCCATTAATTCACCGGAACTATTTAATCTCACTCTCTTCATAAGCTTTGTAAACTGCTATTACGTTGATTATTAGGCTTTTTTTATTAGTGGTTCCAAATTTCGTACGGTATTCGAATAGGTTAATCGAATTAGTACAAATTATTACCAGGATAACAAGAACTTTTAAGTTCCTGGTAATAGGGTTAAGGGTTTTTTATAGTGTCATGACTATATTTAAGCCTATTACTATACAATAGACCTTTAAAACCAACACGTTTCGTGTTATCCTCTTTCATTTGATAGAGGTGAAATTGATTAGACTACCGGTATTGCTTAACTAACTTTTCCGCCTATTTTTATTGTCCAAGGTTATCAAAGAGCCGATTTAAGAGGACAAGTCAGTATTATTTATTAGGGACATTTTCCTTAAAACTATCAATTTGGCCCTCGATAATTCGATCGAAACTATATCAATTCCACGGGATATATTCCACATTTTCTACTTAAGCTTTTCATTCAACCGGTTGAGGTTTTTAACTGGTAAGTCTCATACTTATATCATAATAGATAGGACGTAAAATGCTTCCGGTTGCCATAAAGTAGCGATATAGATGCTACGGGCACGTTATTCTAGGCACCGTTAAGCCTTATTTACGTTAGTCTTGTCTATTATAATGAACTTAAAGTATTAGCTTTTTTAGAGATAACTAAGGCCAATATTCATACGAAGTGTACGGATTAATGATTCATAAAAGTTAAATTCGTTACCGTTAGCTAACTTCAAAACCAGCTTATAGTTTGAGAACTTATAATCCTTAATCGTCTGCTATTCCGATACTATGAATCCCGCCTTTTCAACAAATAATGTATTATTAATTTATATACCAACTGGGCTATAGGCCTTTTTTTACGTTATTAGAAATAACGGGTCATATATTAATAACTTTATACCGAGCTATAAATTCAAGTGCAATTAATAAGATAGGAATTCAGAAACGCCTCATTTAACTATTCTGTATATTGATTTAATAGACCGTATTACCGTTTTCAAAGGGTAGATAGCATGTAGCTCATATGGTAACTTTTGTAGCATAATTCCCTATTAGTCGATTACTAACTACATATATGCTTTCGTTATATCTCAGCTACTAAATATAAACTTGTTTTTAGTTTTATCTAGTAAATTCACTACCGAAACAAATACCAAAAGGTAGGTAATATATTTATTATTTGTCTGTTACGTAATGGTTTAATATTTGCCTTTGTTGTTGTATAATTAAGCGATTTAACATAAGTTTTCGTACGGCTATCCCATAATCTTCCCTTTAACGTCGTAGATAATCCTTGACTTACGGATCGCAAAATTTGTTTTTTCAAGGTTACAATCGGACTTTAATACGAATTTAATAACTCCTCGAGTTAGTAAGCCATTAAGTTCGACTCTATCGTTTTCTTTAAAAAGTTTTCTGAAAGTTATGATAATACTTAATACTCGAAGCTTTAGTACTAATTTCTCATTATCTTTTTTCTTTCTATTCACCCAAATAGTATTATAGATAAGGTCCGGTATATATTTTTCATTTTTAACGTTCATCTTTTTCAAGAGTTGTCACGCTCGAAGGAGGTCTATCGACTCATCGCTTATACGTAAAAGAAACTCACGTTAACTCGATCGTTTGTCTTAAAGTTCTCTATCGTCCGTTACTCTCATTTAAAGCTTAACCTGTACAATTAGGAATATGATAAGGCCTTTCACAGTTTTAACACTTGGTTTAGAGTTTACGATACTTCAAGTTCTGTATAAGCCCCTTCATTTACCTGGCTCCAGTTACATAAAGACTTGACTCTGTAACGGTAAAGTAAGTACGTTGATTATAGTAAGACATTTTCAAGTGTTGAAGGCGTCATTATCCTGGCGGCGTGTCAATTCCTTTCGCAGTTTCTTTAATATATTATTATGGGTTATAACTCGAATTGATGAATTTGTTCATAGCGGAAGTTCATTCTTCAAGCGTAAGTACGTTTTGGAAACTACTAACATTTGTATTAAATCGTCATGGCCCATAATATCGTCTAAACTCTTTACCAACATTTGGTAACGTATTTCTAAATCTATAAAGCTGTTAATATCCAACGTAAAGATGTTACACACTTGGCGAAGTAATGAGTATGCCCTTTTAATCTTTACAATGCTTTAATAGGCACCCTAAAGTACCTATTTACATTAGACTCTCATTATTTGAGTATCCTTTTAAACTCTGCCATCGTAAAGTTGTTGCTTATATTATGGACAATGATTCTAGGTATTCTTGAATACATGTTAATCTAAAACATTCTTAGTATTTCCCACGTATTTTTCACTAAAAAAGACTTTAAAAACTGAGTGTCTTAAAAATATTCACGGGGTTAATGAGGTTAGAAATAGTCTTACTATCCAACTTAAATATATTAAAAAGAACATTTTAGATAAATTTCTTTTTTTCTATTAGTTTTAACTTCAATATTCGAGGGGCTTAGGCATGTTTTTCGTAATGGTAATAAAGGTTTTTAATAGATTTTGAGTACAATGTTCCACATTTTCATTTCTTAAAGACTTTATGACTTGATATAATTTGTCAATAACTATGTAATTAAAAGATCCGTATAGTTAACGAATCACCAGCACTATTAAGTTGAATAATATTACCTTTAGTACATAAAGTTAAAATTATAAATACCCCTACATAAACATGAAGGGAAACCTCTAGCCGTTTTGAATCAGCTCATTGGCGTTAGAGATAACGTTAACGCTAAGGGTGCTCATATCCTTAAAATGAAAAAGGGGGAAGGAACTTAAGAAAATATAATGTAATCTATTTAATAATAGTATAAACTACCGTTATCCCTAATAACGATAGTTATTCGCCTAATCTGAAGCCTACTTTAGCCTTAACATCATTGTAACGATTGATTTGAATAGATATAGTATTTTTACTCCGTAACGCCACTTATTACATATAGCATTCTGTCGAGTACTCAACTGCTTCTGTATTTGGTATAATACATTAAAAGGTATAGTCCTCGTATCGATCGTGGAGTTTAAATCTTTATTAGGGGTCAAACGTTGTTTTTAGACCAATATAAATATCTTTACCGCTTAGGTGATATATAAAAGCATAGTTGGCTAATTACTAGGCCTCGTTAAAAGAAGTATATTTATATCATTTGATTTACTTTAGGGTGTCGTTCTTGTTGATTACTTCATCGCATTTGAAGTTTGCGATATAATCTAAGTGATCTAATTCGGAAGTAATAAAGTACTAGATATACTACATAACATTTATATTATTACGTTTGTTGGGGAAGAGGGGGGGAGTTAATCGACCAATAGCTAAATTTATTATAGAATTCACATTTTTTGCCACTATTATGACGATAATTCTTTCGGTTAACATATTTGTTCCAATTTTAGCATCATTGGAGCCAACGTTGTTATTAACTTTAATTTAATATCATTAGGCTCGGTCGAAAGTATGAAGGGAGCCTATAACTATATTTAACGTCGATGAAATTCACCATCGCAAAGTCTTTTGTATTCAGGTTAAAAAAGTTTACAATTTTGGTGTACATAACAAATAAGTTTGTTATACGTGTTATTACAATTGTGAAAAAAAATATAAACTAGAAAAAGAAGTTTTCATAAGTGTTATTTAGGTGTTATAAGCGTATTTAAACTTGTAAACACCCGTGATAGTTACTCGTAACTACTTATAAAGTGTATCTTCATTAATATAGACTTTCTCTATTGAATATTAACATCTTATTAACTTGTTAAATATGCAATTAATCATATCCATTCGTATATATTTCTTTTTTTATGTTCGTTTTCATCAATCATTTTCTCATAATAGCCCAATCAGTAAAGTGTTAAGTATAGTAGACGTCGTACTTGAAATATATCTTTATACCATTATTAACTTCAGGAAATATCATTAGTCGCGTTAGATAGATCAAGCAGTAGTTTTTAGTGTACTTTATAAGGATTCCGGAAATAGTAAGTATAAATTAGAAAAAGAAACCTCCATCCACTTACAGATATTTAAAAATAGTATTTTATTCGTGTCGAAAGAATTATAAGGCTTTCTGTTAATTTTTTTGACGTATTTTCCAAATTTTAACGAGGTCTATAAGAAATTTTCAATTGATATTCACTGTTTTCATAGGTTTTAAACTCAGTTCGGAATAGTTATCCTAGCTTTTATGAGTATTACTTTACGGTTGAAGTCTTATAGCGTCCGAGATGCGGTATTAAGAGTAATTACCAGTTGCCTCCCCCGAAGAGTAAAATCTTATAATAGGACTTGGAGTAGGCTTGTGCTTGTAAATAAACTTGCTATAAAGTGTCTTTTAAGGGGCTTGGATGTTTCAATTAATGAGTTAAATGGTAATAAGAGCTTGGCTATTCCAAAGGATTTAACTATATTACTTAATTAACTAATAAAAAAGCCAACGTTAATTCCCTAAGCCGCGTTAGCGGCTATTGCCTTGCATACCCTGTCGCCGCTAAAAACGTACTCGGTGCTATCACGTAAAGGTACTAAGCTGCCGAACAGGTTAACTAGATACTGATTGTTAACGCAGAAAAAGACTTAGCTTAGCCAAGGGTAAGGCGAAAGTCTCCTAAAATATAAATAGAGGCATTAAGGTTTTTTAATACCATTTCCGTTAAGTTGTAAGTCTTAAGGATAATCTTTACGCTAAGCCAAGTCGAAAAGGGGCTTTGATAGCTTAGTAAATCTTTTTTCTAGTATGTAGATCTATTATCGTTTAAGTTCTGCCTTTAACTTTAACTTCATACTTTTTTTAAACCTTCTTTGATATATTAATAATTAAATCTTCGAAAAACTTACCTTTTTTACGAAAAGCACGGGTTCCGCGGTTAAGAACTTCATTTTCATCCTAGTCAACGATGTAATTACCGTTGAATCTTACTAGATAATTATTTGTTACGTTTTGTCGACATTGTAAACCTAAAGCTTTTTATTGTAATAATTTCAAAAGAGAGGTCCAGAGTCTTCTATCACCTCCATTTGGCTTTTACTAAATACCATATCAAGGTTCTGAGTGACGTAGGACTTGTAATGCGGTGGACTTGGTAATTTGTAAATCTAAAAACACGTAGAAACTCAGTGACTTGGCTTTAAATAGCGCGATGTAGTTTTCTTATCACTACTTGGTGAATATTAGTGTTCTCGCTTAGATTAAATAACTTGCCGATTGAATTATCGTAGTGGAAGTGAAAAAAAGTCGAATAAACGACAAGGTTTAATGTAAAGAGTAAAGTCGAAAGTTGTTTATCATTAAAAGTAAATGTCGAAAGTTGTTTTTTATTTGGTTGTGTGAATCAATCGCTTTTACGATAGTAAACCCCTTAATCATATTAACTTAGCCATTTACTAACTTACCAAACATTGAAATTTCTAATATTTATTATCAACATCTTTAAAGAAAATCCATAAAGATTTCTTAGTATTTTCAATAGCGTTACCGTCGCCACCTTCAAACCGCCATAAAGAGTAACGCAACTCAAAGGTTTTCCTTACGTACTACCGTAGAGTCTGACACAGTAGTAAAAGCTCTTCGTAAAAATTCTTCCTCTACACTAGCTATTATTGTTAACGTAAAGCGTAACCGGAAAGTAGCTTCTTATTCTACTTAGCTAATGTATACTTAACATAATAAGTACCAATTCGTATTAGTAAGACTTTAAACTTAACAATATTGTCGATTCGATTAGTCGAAGTAATAGCAGTATTACGTGTTCAGATGGTGAATATATGGTTCTAAGTTTGGCTAACCGCTAGCCGGTCTGCATAGTAATTTGTATAGCTAATTGTTTGACCCGTGAACTATTGTGAAGTAGGCGCATACCGTTCATCACTTACAGCCAATACAGTAGGCACATTCAAAACAATACACTCGATTTTCAGTTAGTACAGTCAAATTTACTTAGAGTAAAGTAGACCTAATGCACTGCGGGTATTACAATTACAACAGAAAGGATTAATATTTGATCTCGACTTTTTGAAGGAATATACATTTAGTGGGATGGAAGGAAATTTCATTGATATTTTATAATTTAATATATGATGGTAGTTTAATTAGCTGGTAAATACTATTAATAATTCAGTTGTTAAGAAAAATTACGGAGGTTTGTAATGGTTTTTCACGTGGAACTTATGTGTACAACCTGTTACATATCCTCTTACTTGACGTCTGTGAACCGTGCCAAGCTGGATACTATACGTGCACCTTTTATTACATACATAGACACGTACCCTATAGACTCACCGATTAATAACCTCAGTCCATAGCATAAAATTGATTAGCAGCGGCCTGAATCTAGTGTAGAACTTACTGTTACAAACATAAAAGTAGATATTGGTGGAGTAAATCTAGACTCGGGGATTTTAGCACTATAATTTATGTGAGCATTTGGATCATAATGATATTCCACTAAGCTTGAGCCTAAACTGCTTTACAATTTAAATACTTTTAGGTTTTTATACTATAGCACTGATCAATCCGTCAATTGATGCTTATTTAGTTACCATATAACGCTTCTTAAGACCAAAGATACAATTGCATGGTTGTTTAAATAGGTGACTCCATAAAGTATTAATATAAATATATAGTCTATATATAAACGAAGATAAAATCCAATACGTTGAAGTATGACGGTAAACCCTATAATGTATTATTAGAGGATTCTAATCCAACTAGTAGCCAGTATGTTATGACTATAAAACAAAGGCTTTTGTTAAAATGAACCCCTACAGATGACCTTACATGGAACAGTGATTCCAAAACCTATTCCGTAAAATATGAGAAACCTTCATTTTTATAACTTTCGTCGTTTATATGGTACCATATCCCAATATAAAAATGTTGTATTTTACAAAGAGAGAAGCGGCAGACACATATGCAGCCGCTTTAAACGTTACGTATCAATACTATGAAACAGTGATACTACACTCTTTTAGGCTGTTCAAGCCTCAACAAGTCACTTAACCCCCCCCCCTTTTTTTTTTCCCCACTCTCGATTCGTCTACCCTTGCCTAGCTCACTTTACTCAATCGAGATTTACATTATATAGAGTGCATTCAGCTTTTCAACGAGTTTGAACGATAGTGTCTATATAGGTGAGATAAAGAAATAGAAGAGTACTCGATTCATTTATGAGTGCCACCGTTAATTTTATATATGGTAGTTTTTAATTAATAAGTAATACCTATTAAGCGTAAAACGGATATATTTCGGTTGTTATTACCGTTATTTAGACCTTATCTGTTTCTTCTCAATAATGTTATCTAGTCGTTGATGATGTTTTTGATGAGCCTTTGGCGGCGTTTTTACGTTGTCGTGGAGGCGGTGGAAGGCCGCTATACGTAAGCTTCGGATGCGACATTTCTAGGTAGATATCGTATTGAGTCAACGTGTCATTATTCCTCCAGAGGCAATATTAACGATCACGAAGACACACACGTGTAATATACGGCCTCTAGTTGGCTGAAATTCTATAGTGCTAGGTCTGGTGTAAAGGATTATTCAAAAGGCCAGTCAAATGTAATATCTCACGTTGTAACTGTGGGCAATACTATAAATTTATAATGCTGTTTGTGTTGGGAGTTAACTTTACCGTTGTTAGTTGACACAACGTCCGCTTTTCCCTTCTTTTTCATTGATTTCACAGTATAGGAAGGCTGTAGGTTGATGTGAAGTACCCAATAATCCTGTGCAAAGTGATTTTTATGAGAGCTGATAGGGATATTTTTCCTGAATTAACTGATACTCTAGTCTTTGTCAATGATCTGTTTTGGTATGCTTTGGAAGATAGAATTCGATATTTCATTTTCAATTTAAAGATGGTTTTCGTCTCATCAATACGACTCTAATTCACGTATTATGAAAAGAACTGCATTCCTTAATTCACTTTGCATACAGACTATCAAAACTGAAAATTTGGATGAGTATAGATCAAAAACTAAACGAAATACTGAATATATTTAACCCGATAACCATGATAAATCAAACTTATTTTAAAAAAAGTCCAAATGCTGCCACAAAAGGTACAAAGAAAGAGTAATGTAATGAGTATAAAAAACTAGGGTTTTCAAAAGGCTTAAATTACAGATTGGTCTAGTGCCTTAGCATATGCTAATAAACTTCAAAAGGGTTTTTCAAATGTCTTAAATATCAACGATACCGGATATAAGATATACAGAATGAAAAATATATATAGGGTACGCCTTGATTTGTGTATGTATAGTTTTAGAGGTTCTCGTAATAATGTTGTCGATAGGCCTAAGTTTATAAATTCAATTCATTTACCTAAAAACTATATTCATCTTTGTTTTATAGAAAGCGTTCAACATGACAAAATATCTATGGATAACAATATATTCTTTAACTTCTATTCACTATTTATTATGATTGATAAAGGTCACTATTCGAAATTTTTCATAATTGTAACTTAGGCTTGAATAATGACATTTTTTCATTAGCTTTTCAAAACGTGTTTTTAATGTTGTTCCCTTCTATTTCATTAGAAAAGTACCCGTTGCTTCAAATAGTTCCGACTTCGTTATTTAGGGACTTGTATAGCCATCTTCAAATTAGTTATTAATTTGTCTTATATTTCGATAGCTCTATTAAATTCCTCCCGTTCCGGATGGTATAGAACATAGATTGTTCTAAACTCTGAATCTTTATCATTAAGAATTTCCGTATGAAAGGCTTAAATTTATTGCTCAACTCTTGCCCTCAAGGCATCACCAAATGCCTTTTGCCTTTTCTTTAATATGGCCCTAAGATATAAAGCCTCTGAAGCAACGAGATTAGCTCCAAATCTTAGGAACCGAAGGGATATGGATTTAGGTAGAGGAGTAAAAGAACCTATAGGTACCGAAAGGTCGGAAGTAATAACAGTCCTTTGAGAATGAAGATCATTATGACTTGTAGTGCCGTAAGACTGACCTGGAGGTGAAAACAAGCTACGTTCTGGGATAGAAAAGAAGTATCATGAAAGGTAACAAGAGGTCCTGAAAAAGTATACATTTTTTATTTATGTTGGTGCAAAAAGATATAAAACTGTATTCAGTTAAATAATTAAACCGTGGATATTATTATATATCTTCATAAATATTATATTTAGGTGGTAGTATATTACGCTACAAGGTACAATCCTGTAGAATACATAATAACGTATTATGCTACAGGCTATACTGTCGCAGAGTATATGATAACATGCAACGCTGCAGATTATACTCTCTCATATGTGGAGCGGTCTGGAAGGGGTATTCCAGAGTGTTAAGCTCTGGGTAATGGGCTTATAAGCCCTCACCAGTAGCGTGCACCTTTGGATGCTTATTCTAATTATCATCTTTTATACTTCAATACCAATCTTTCAGATTACTATTTTGAATACCTTGTTTTCACGTAAACCAAAGGTTTTCGACCTTACCGATACTGATTAGTAGCTGATTCGGTCGACTACTTATAGTCTATGAAAGAAGAGATAGACACAAGTTGAATACATATAGCGGGATGCTGTAGTAGTCCCAACTGTTTTTGTTTTAACACTTCGTTTTTACAAGAACTATACACCGACGTGTATTGAGACTATAAAGACTAAATGACTGTAGAAAGGATTACTTTAGTACAATATTATCAACTTTTATTGGATGCTCTATTTACTAAAAACCCCGTTACGTTACTATCAGCCCTTATTTAACGCTTTAACGTACCTGGGTACTTCTTTGAGAACGTCCATTCGTGTACATGCTACGCAAGCCAAAACTACCAAGTTTCGGAACCCGTTATTAAAACCCACCCGATACCAAACCACGTAACTACTAAGTTTCGAAACCCTTCGTTAGGAACAATTTAATTTTTATAAACTACTTATTTAATTTAAATTCGGTTACGAACCAAATAACCAGACCGATCGTTCTAATAAAAGTAATTACGTATAAAGCCATTAAATCGATTCGACTATCAAGTTCGGTCACAATACTTTAATCTAGACAAAATACCATACACTGTATTAAATAACACACCATCCTATAACCTAGTTTCCCTTACCCTACCCATTTTTCCACGTCCGCCTTTTATATTCTACGTTTGCCTAAGTTCGCCCTGTGTATTTTAAGTTCAGTACTTGTAGCGTTGGAGTTTTCCTAGTCATTTGGCTAGCGTAGCGCAACTAAGCGCTAACAAAACTAATTTAAACGTCTGACCAGCTTGTGGTTACGTCTTATTTGCATATCGTTTGAAATCTACTAGTACTAATAAGCGTTTGTAAGCCTTGTTTCAACTACTTTAATTAATTCATTTACTTTACATGTACCGTTGGTAAAACGAACTTCCTTGAACTTTAAAGTCCGGACCCTTAAACACAACCACAGCGCGAAATTACTAAATTACACCGCTCCAGTAAATCACCTAACCGCCCCAAGATACTTACATCTATAGCTCTAAGACTGACAATACTAGAGAAAGCCAGCGCTAACTTTGATCTTTTGTCAAACATATGGGAATCAAGAAAGCTGTGTTACATGAAATCGATCGAAGTCTGTGTGATAACACTATTAATACACCAGGTAAGGAACTAGAACCTTTTAAAGTAAATATATATATCTTGGCCGTCATGATTCGCAATTAGGTGGAAAGAGCACAAAGACCTGAATTACTAAAGAACTTCTATAAAAATAATTCGAAATGAACGTTGGATATAAGGCAAAAAATAAATCTTACCATTGCTAGAGCCTTATGAACCTAATTGCGAACCAAAGGCATTAATACTCCAGGGGATAAGAACGGCCGTTTTTCAAAAACCCTATTCAAAATATCACAACTCATCAACATACCAGACTGGGAGGATGAAGATTTATATATAACGGAATTTGTAAAAGGGTATTACCTTACTAAGTAAAAGAGACTATTATTATAACGGCGGGAACGAGGCGTAAAACAACCTAATCCTGTACCTATACCTCAAGTCAGGAACAGAGACCCTTATAGGAAGGAGGACTTGTGTGTACAGTCTAAGCTGCAGCCTTAAGACAAGGGAGTGCTATGAAAGGAAAAAAAGGAAGACTTGAGTGTACTATCTAAGCCACAGTCTCAAGACGAGAGAGGGCTGAAAAAGAAGGAGGCGAAAGAAGATCTGAATACGTAGTCTAGGCCGCAACTTTAAGAGAAAAGAAGGGAAGGTCTGGATACGCAGTCTAGGCCGCGATTTCGAGAGAAAAAAGGGCTGGCTACGTATTACTAGCGACGACTTTAAGAAAAAGAAAAGCCAGGTATACAATCTGTGCCGTACCCTTAAAAAGAAAAAGCATTGTAAGAGAATTAGGGAAAAAAGGTTTAGATACACAGTTCGAGCCGTAATCCTAAAACTGGCGAAAGCTATAAAAAAATGGAAAAAAAAGAAAAGATTGCCCACATATGCTTTCAAGAGAAAAAGGATCTGGATACAGAATCCAGACCGTAGCTACTAAAAAAAGAGGGTCTGTATATACAGTTTGAGATACAGCATCAATACAAGAAATGGCTGCAAGGAAAGGAAGAGAAGGAAAGTTTAGATCCGTAGTTTCAAACCAAATACGAAACCTAAGATTGGCTGCGAATAAGATTGGCCGCAAATACGACATCCGCACCGATCCTACAATTTAAAAGCGGTCACGATTACAGTACCCACACTGATCGTACCAGCAGAATCGACCATGATATCCCAACCCGAACTGATACTTTAGGAGGAGGAATGGCCAGATGCTTTATATGTAACTAGGTCTTAACGAAAAAAACGGGCCGTAATATCACTTCGTAACGCCACCTAACAGAACAAATAGGCCAAAGTACAACGAACGACTTATGAGCATTCCTGTCACCACGAAACGCTTTAAAAGCCGTATTAAACCCGCTCCTATCACTACGAAAACAAGCCACTTAAAGCAGTATTTCACCGCTTCCGCCCACGTACAACGCCATGAATTACGTATTCGGAAAATATACAATGCTTTTAATAACTGTTATGACCATCGACGTTATGAGGAAGGTCACGTAACCTAATTCGTAACATTACTGCTTTGCTAAACAAAAGAAAAGGGAAAAGAAAAAAAAAGAAGTTTTGCCTGAAACGATGGCATATACCACTATCACTATTAAAAAGGAATATCGCTACTAAACGACTAATACGAGCCGTACCATAACAATACTGACACTACTGGATTACGAATACGAACCAAAGCTATCCTGTTACTACTGGATACGGAACGTATAAAGAAAGAAGAAAATATTACCTGTGTGCATATTATTATATACCTTCATAGTATATTTAGGTGGCAGTACATTACGCTACAAGGTACACTCCTGTAGCATACACGATAACGTGTTATACTACAGGCTGTACTCTTACAGAGTATATAATAACGTAACACGCTGCAGATTACACTCTCTTATACGTGGAGCGGTCTAGAAGGGGCGTTCCAGAGGGGTACGCTCTGCGTGAAGGGCTTATAAGCCCTCATCTGTGGCGCGCACCTCTGGATGCTTCTTCTAATCATCATCTTTTATTCTACAATACCAATCTCTCTGATTACTCTTCTGAATACCTTGTTTTCATATGATCCAATGGTTTTAGACCTTTCCGACAAAAACAGTAGGGCATAATCGTACTGATAATATGGTCAAGTTACTACACAAGAAGATATTATGCAGGCTTCTAGATTCAAGTATTCTTGGATCTACATAGAGGATTTGATATATAATCAAGTGTATCCTTATAAAAATTTCCATCAAAGGTCGAGGCTCTATCCTAATTAATACTAGCTTATACTAGCAAAAACCAATTCTTCCGTACTAGTGAATACTATTCCAGGCAGCATCTCCATGCTGATCCTCCGTACTTGACAATACTAGTACTTGCAACAGTAAATACTAGTGCCCCTTGGAGATATCCTCATTCTTGGTGTTTAGATGTATCAAGTACTGACTGGTCCTGTTGTTGAGTGTGCTGAATGACTGTACCTGTTGTATTTTCAATAGCATTGAAAGTGGTGATGTCGTCCTTCTGAGTTTGGCAGACTGCTAGCTGTTCTGCACACTAATTTGTATGGGTATCTGCCTGGCTCGTGCCCCACTTGAAACTGTGCACTTCACTGCCCTTCACATACAATCAATACAGTCAATCTGCAATCGGTATAATCAAATTACTGTCAGTGCAGTTGACTTGACGATACTGTAATTGACTGCTATTTCAACAATAATACCCATATTTAAATGCCAGGTAATAATCTGATTTTCGGCGGTTGAGTGCATGTAGTCAAAACGATTGAATATGGTTAACATTCTAAATTAATTAAAATAGAAAGTAGATTGGCCAGAACTCAATTTGAAAGGCTAATCAAGTGAGGATAAATACTGCCAGTTCACAATAGTTCATAAAATTTCAATACGGTAATATAAACCCCATCACAGAAATTAAACCATGTAAGATTAAACATATAAATTTATGTTTCGTGTTGATAGAAACTTCCTTATTCCTATAAATAGAGGAGCAAAAAAATTCAAAAGTGTTGGCGGTACAGGTCGCCTATTGGATTCCACCCAATCCCATATATCCTATTATAATATACTTTTATCAAGACCCACCTGTACCAACTTGTGAATATTATTATATACCTTCATAGATAGTATATTAAGGTGGCAGTACATTACGCTGTAAGGTATACTCCTGTAACATGACACGATCACTTGTCATGCTACAGGCTGTACTCTTGCAGAGTATATGATAACGTGACACGCTGCAGATTACACTCTAGTGCGTGGAGCGGTCTAAAAGCAGGTATTCCAGAGTGGTACGCTCTGGGCGAGGGCTTATAAGCCCTCACCTGTAGCATACACCTCTGGGTGCTCCTTCTAACAACATCTACATCTTACTTTATACTACAATTACCAATCACTCTGATTACTCTTCAAAGACCTTATGTTCACGTGAATATTATAGACTTGAGACCCTACCGACACAACTACTATTTACTAGAACATGTTTCTATTTTTACCAGTGCTAACTTTTGTTCTCACAAATTATGTAATATATTACGCTAAAAAACCGCATACGTACATGTTCAATGCTAATTATTGTATTAAGTTATGTTTATCATGACAAAAATGCTTTATCATTTAATTGAGGAAATGTCGCAGCATTTCAATATTATTTTCATTCATTATATGTGGAGTTTAACAAGAATCTTTACGGGAAATAATAGACGAATAGCTGTATTATCAGAATCAACCTTTGAATTAATTGGTTTTCTTGTAAAGGGCGAATAATTGAAATGAAAAGTTCTTAAAACTGGCGATATACCCACGACGTATAACCCTAATACAATGTGCGGCGAGTAAAGACCCTCGCTGATGGGAAGGCTTTCACATCCCGATAAGTCATCGAGGTTGCCGTATAGATTAGTCCAATCCTCTACCATGGAATCTTCTGGAGATATTAATATGCAGGCGAGGTGTCCCTGTCATCTAGGCCAACTTTAATGCAACACAGCCATATTTAGACTCGTGTTTCACATGCCGTGTCTATTTTGTTGGCAAACTTGAGGTCGGTAATTTGTATCATGCGACAGTTTTGCTGAACCAGTGGCGCCAAAAGCATATGGCGAGCCACGACGACGAAGGCATATATGGCTGCTGCTTTTGAGCGATACGTGGCTGGCAGTGTTGCATGATGCAAGGGAAGTGGTTATGTCATTTCACAGTAGAATGTATAGTGGGTATCTCGGCTGAAATTCAAGACCAACAATCCAGAGGGGCCGCCCAAGGCTCACAGAGACACAGCGCAAGTCGGCGGCTAGCTCATGTATCCATGCGCTCGCGCATGCCCTTGGTGCGCAGGGTCATCTTGCCAAACTCGTCGTTTAATGACACGCCAAACGCAGGAGCATTCACTGGCGTCGCCATGTCCTCGCGATGGACACGGTTCTTGGCGCCTGCGCAACCACCGACCATATCACGCATCTTGCGCCGCAGAGACTCGTCGCCGCGCACATTGCCGTCTACACTACCACGTCGGCTGTACACTATGCTCCCCGTGTCTTCCGCGAGGCTGATCCCTCGACCCCGCATCATGCCAGCCCGTAACCCTCTCACGCCGCCCTTCTTGCGGTCGGGAAGGTCTTCGCTGCCGGCGCTGCAAACGTAGAGAAGATACTTGAGGTTGGGTAATGTGTGGCGGATGTCCATGACTTGGAGGCCCGGTGCCGCACAGAGTGCCTCGATGTCTTTATTCAGTATGAACCAGCCGTAGTCGAACCGAAACTGGGCCGCGGAGCCGCCTCGCGGGATGTACAGCGGGAAGTCACGGATGGGGTCCTTGAGGATAGAAATGGTGTCGGTTATGTAGCTTCGGCTTCCGCAGTGGGAGATGTCGTAGGGCAGCGGGACGGCGAGGTAGAGCGACAGATGGGAGGTCAGGAGGGCCACATGGCCCAGCGCGGCGGAGATGGCATCTTGTTGGGCATTGGTGAGCAGGGAGCCACCGTAGTCTTCGGCATTTGGGAGATGGATGCTGCAGATTTGAAACTGGAGCGGTTTTCCGTCTGGCCAGGGGCTGATTTTGAAGATGTTGTTCAGGTCTTCGCAGATGCGCCGGCGCTGGCCGCGGATGTCTTCTTTCAGCCTTGCGCATTGGTCCTTGTCGGTGCGCAGCTTGTCCAGCGCATTATCGATTTCCTTGTCAGTCTTGGCCATGAGCATGCGCCCCTCAAGGATCATGCGGCGCCGCTGGGTGATGGACCTGGTCATCTGGTCGATCTGGTCACGGGTGCTCTTGACAGCCTTGGCCTCGATGGCGACACAGTTGGTGGTCAGGCGGAAGTTGTCCTCGGCCTCGGTGAGCTGGAGGCGCTCGTCCGGCTGGGTGGCGGTCAGGCCATTGATCTGCTTCTGGAGAATGGCCTGGGTAGCCAAAGCGTCCTGGATGGAGTGCTCGAGGTTGGAGAGGCGCATAAGTGCGTTGTAGGACGAGGTCGGCTGCGCGGTGCCGTGGCGAGGAGCAAAGGGCTTTGCGGGGATCTCGAGGGTGTAGACGCCATCGACGAGGTGGAAGACGAGGCAGTTGGGAGGGAAGTGGGCTCCGAGCAAGGTCCCGAGGAAGTTCAGGTGACGCAAGTCGACAAGCTGTTGCAGGTGGAGAGACCATGTACCGGATCTCTGGGCCCAGACTTTGACGGTGAGATGATGCAAGCGGAGGAGGACGGGGTCGAGGGCGAGGGCTAACTCGAAGAAGCGAAAGTCGAAGTTCTACAGCACAGGGCACGGAGGAGGGAGGTCAGCATGCGGTCTTGTGCCGAAGGCCCGGGAGGTGGCAGAGGAGGTGGAGGTGGATGGGTGCTTACGGCGGAGCGTTGGCCAGTCTCGCTGATGTAGACCGGGTCGTCCCCGCCGTCGAGGTGTATGGAGAAGAAGACGTCGGCAAGCCTATGTTCAATGCAAGCCTCGAGGTGCTTCTGCCTGGCCGAGGGCGAGGCATTGGCCAGATTGGTGCTCCGGCGTCGGGAGCCAGCAGGACGTAGCGGAAGGGCGTCGGACGAGGCAGAGTGGTGGAGCTGCGGTTGGGCGGACTGGCTGAGGGCGTCGGCCTTTGCGGCCGAGTTCTTGACGGCCGAGTCGTCGGCCGTCTGTCCACGAGGCCGGTCGAAGGAGAGATTGCGCAGGGCGATGGCGTGGAGATGGCGGACCTTGCGGTTTTGGGGCAGGAGCACCGGTCGTGACGGCGCGGACTCGGCCATAGTCGCGCGGGGAGCCGCAGAGCGCAACTTCAAAAAGTTGGCACTATCATTCGAAGTCTCCTCGCAAGTCGATGCTGGAGGGCCTTGGTGGGTCGGCGGGAGGAAGGCGGTGGTGTTGTGTGGTGTTGTGTCGTATATTGGTGGTGTTTTGTACAATAGTACTATAATAGTACTATAATAGTACTGTAGTACTTGTAGGCTTCCTGAGATGCTGGCGTTGGGCCTGGCCGTGACAGGGTTCAAGGCTTGATGTTCCAGGCATGTCGCACCGTCATTGGTACCCCAAGTCATGGTACCCATTTCGCTGCTGTCTCCATCAACTTTTGATCCTTTGTTTTCTTCGAAGGGCACTCAGTGCTGCGGCAACAAACACATCAGCAAATGGTTCAGTAGTAAACGGGTGGGAAAATGTGGGTGCTCTGACCGCAGCATGGAGGTGAAGTAACTAATCTTCTGATGCTTTCCATTGCATTTTTTGAAGGCTTTGCATGAGGCATCACATGTCGTTTGCTTGTCGGCCACGATTACACAACAGTGTTTACCGTTACTGTACTTGCATTGGCAAATGTTTACACCCGATGAAGAACTGTGGGCTAGAGAGAAAAACATAAGAAAGACCAGGAAGTAAAGTGTGCGGGCCATTTCGAACAATGCGATGTTGAAGAATATCGTCCTCAGTATCTAAAGGCTTGATTTCAATTTCCAGTCTTGCGATGCATATGCTGTGAATTTGGAATGGTAAAGGGACGCCTACTATGCAGACGAGAACAAGCTGTTTATATGCTCACGCCGTCTAATGTAAGAACTGAATTAAATACAACGATAGGTTGGTAATACGGTGGTAGATAGAATGCCGAATGGCAGTCGGGGAATCGGAACTCGCCGGTAAAGGCATGGTTGGACGTGGCAGGCATTGATATGTGTTGAAATATACTGTGGAATGAATCATTTCTACTACTGTGGGGCGATTCCCCTTGGCTTGTTAGATTACCCCCATTTGATGGGCTTCGCTCTTGCGTTTCATTTTCAGTGACTCTTTGTAAAAAAAGGCCCCGTGCCCAAAAATTGGCTTTCTCGCTCGTACCCGGAACTTATAACAACATAACTCTGTTCTCCATAGTTCCTTTACGTAAAAATACCATGCTTGTACTCAAATACAGACAAAGTCGGTTCGTACAGCTACATACCCTACGTTACCTACCTTTGGAACTAACAAAACGTTTGGTCTCCACAAAAATTGAACATGACTGCCAACCCAACATGTTTGAAGTCTTGAAGCGAGACAAAATAATGATACTGGAATAAAGATTGTGTTTCCCAGATCACCGTACATGTAGAATTGGTTCGTCTCTTGTTGATGCGTGTGTAATTTCATATCGAATTCCTCTTTTAATAGTAACCACTTTCAAATGCAGGGAGATTAAATTGAAGTATGACTTGATTACATTGAAAATTATTTGCTGAAAAGAAATTAAAAAATTACTGAAATTGAAATAAGATCTTCCTCTTCTAGTATCCTATGTCATGAGGTTCAATTGCTGATGGTGTTGGTAGGCCTTTATCGTTGCAACGTAGTCGCTTCGAATCGTGATCGAAGTAACTGGTATATTATTACATTGAAGTGATGATGTGTTACTTCTAAATACAGCAGACGGCTTACTGGACTGCACACTAGTTTGTATGGGTTACTGTTTAGCCCAAGCCCTACATTGAGTTAGGCACTCAGCGGTAATTGACTTTCAGTCAATCAAGTTAATTTACAGTTAGTATAGTAAACTTCGTGGTGATGTAATTGTCGGTAAGATCTGTACGTCAACGTATGAAGAAGAAAGTATAGTATTCAAGTAGTAAGGCAAGATAAGTTATGAAAAGGGAGAAGAGGCATCCGGAGTGTATACGTCTCAGGTGAAAGCTGATAAGCTTTCACCCGGAGCGTGGCACTCTACCATACGCTCTGCCCACGTCTCACCTGGGGCGTGACACGCTATCATACACTTTGCAAGAGTGCTTCCTGTAACGTAACATGCTATTATACACTTCGCAAACGTGGTCCCTTACGCTTATTAATTATGATGATATTTAGTAATATCCACATTAGTAATCTTTTCTTTTTGAAAGAACTTTATATTTCTACTCTATTATTCATAATGTAATACAAGTTCTATATCCAAAATTTTACAGCAATAGTGTAAGGTAGGTCGTAGTTTATTTTGGATAGTTATCATTTGTTTGAGAGTAATGGTAGTGTAGGTTTATTTTGGAAGATTGCTAATTTATGTGAAAAAGTAATTATAAATGTATGATTTTACAAGATTGGTAATCCTTATAAATATATCATTATCGATACTACGTGTTTCGAAGTCGATACAAAAAGATATATAGTTATTGGTAGAAATAAAACCTTTTTTATAATGAAAAGCCACTATTTGTAAAATAAATCATTCATAAATTATTCGACGTTTATACGTTTGAATTTAATAGTTTTCCATAACTGATTCGCCGATTTCTTATAAATTATTTGCTTTATTAATTTTATATCTTGACTGTCTTAAATCGATATCATGTCCAAATTGCTTTGAAGATCGGTATTTGGCACGTTAGCTACGCTGTGTTTAAGTTACCATAGACATCACATAATACGCCGTTAGTGTTAGCTCTAATACTAGCAGCATATCTTTTATCACGGCCCTTATCTTCTGCTTTTCCTTTACTATCGTCGCAACCGCCATCTTCCCCTTTTCTCATTTCCTTTCTTACTTTTCTCCTTCCTTTACTCATTAAGGATAGGAATAGGGTTTTTCCGAGGTTATAAACTTTACCCTTTTGCTACGGTTGAAAACTCCACCTTTACCTATAACATTGGTTTATCATCGTAAACGTAATATCATGGAGTTGTAACATGGCACGTAATAATTATCTCTGTAACTCATAGTATATTAAGATCCGCTAAATAGAGCCGAGATTGCGGAACGAGTTTTCCACCTAGAGGTGCAGTTTGTAAGTATACGTCGTGAAGTTTTTTAGACGTGTAAAGCGCTGAAGCGATGTATACGGGTATGTATTCTCAGCCTGTGAATAAATACGCCATATGTGACTTTTGTTACATGCACCAACGCGGGAAGATTTAGTAACGAATATTGTTAAAACGGAGGTTTTTTGTCCCATTATTATTATTATGAGCGAAACGATCAAGGGTACGTTTCTATGTCAGTAGTGTTAAAGCCTTTTGCCGAGGTTATGTTATATACAAGTCATTTTTATAATTCGTTACCTTTTTTTAATACGTTTTGTGGGGTCTAACCAATAATCATTTATTTGTCAATATTTTGTTGGGGGATGTTTCAGTGAATAAACACTTTTGTTGAACTGGTTGTAATTACAGTATAGTAGGTCAACTTTACTTATAGTAAATTTACCTATACTGACTTCAAGTTGAGTGTATTGTTGGTAGGTCTACTGTATTGATGCAAGTCAAATATTGTATGCGCTCACTTCACACTAAAGCACGGGCTCAGCAATTGACCTGATCAATTACTGTATAGACCGGATAGAGATTTACTAAACAAAGAATTATATATTCACGACTTAACCCCATAATATTACTGTTACTTTGACGAATTGAACCTACAACGTTGTAACGTTTGAAGTCCTATTAACTCTGATTAATGTTTATTGAGTCAAGTACGAATAAGCTAAGTAGAAGGAAAATCTACTTTCCGATTACATTCTACATTAAACGGCGGTTAGAATAAAGCAAAGATTCTTACCAGGGGCCTTTATTAGTATTTCATTAGTTTATAACGACAAAAAAACAAAGAAAGCTTTTGGGTTACATCAGTTTATATTAGAATTCTCGAAGTAAGCAACGGTATTTTTATTGAAAACACCATGAAATCTTTACCAAACCCTTTTTGTAAAGCGTTAATATTAACAGGAAATAGTTTCAAATTGATGAGTTTCAAAACAGCTTAATTATTATTACTTATACGTAATACCACGATGAAAACGATCAAGTTCAATAGCTAAATAATAAATAACTTTTAATCTTACCGTTTATACTAAATCTGTACTATAAATATCATTTTTTTTTCTTTACATCACTTTTTCCACTTTTTTTACATTAATTTAATCATGAAGATTGCTACTTTAAGCGAAAATACCGAAAATTCTCAAGTCTCACCAAGAAAGCCATGTCACACGACTTTAAGCTGGGTTACTAAATCTTTACGCCACGAATTTCCAAGTTACTCACCCACTAAGTCATACATTAATTTAAACGTTAAGTTAATACCTACCTAGAAGCTAATAAAAGTAATTAAAAAATTTGTATCCGCTTTTATTAAGTATTATGATAGAGAGTTTTGTGGTAAAATGTTAATGAAGATTTAACTGAAAGTAATATGGTTAACTTCGTTGGCTGTTATATTATTAAGTTAGCTGGCGGCAAAAATTATTACCGTGGTATCCGTTAATTTCAGTAATATTACGATTTTTTCGATGACGAGACTCTTATTATATTAAAAATCATTGAAAAATGTGTTAAGGAAGCTAACAGCGAAATTCGAACGAAAAAAAGTATATGTA
Source organism: Anisogramma anomala (assembly GCA_038502455.1). Taxonomy (NCBI): domain Eukaryota; kingdom Fungi; phylum Ascomycota; class Sordariomycetes; order Diaporthales; family Gnomoniaceae; genus Anisogramma; species Anisogramma anomala. Next base: position 16,637 of record JASMMZ010000002.1, on the reverse strand, counting down.
CCAAGCAAAAAAAAAAAAAAAAAATACTAAGTTGGTAAAGACTTTTTATAAGTTGATTTGCTTTAAGGAAACCATTTAATATCCAAATCCACAAGACTGTCTAAGGAAAAACAAAGGAATTGACGACTCTTAACGCCCTTTCATATAATTCAGAGAAGATATTATTTAGTTGAGTTAAGCCTTTTTACGCGTTGACGAAAAAGAACCTGTTCATTTTTTCCGTAGCTTATCACCTTCGCGTGATAGCATGAAGTAGCGGTTTCTAACGCGGTTAGTATAATTGACATTAGCGCCATTCGATTAGTTAAATAAAATCGTCAAGTTCCCTACAACCATTTTTATAGCTAAGTTCCTCTTACCCCTTGATTTTCCCCTCAGAATCGCCAAGTCCATGAAGTCGAAGCTTTCCACAGCAAGTACGCCTATATGTATGAACCTACTACAGGTTCTATTATAAGACTTTACTTATCGAGACAAGCGAATAACAACTGAGTAGATACCTCGACTCGAAGGCTTTAAAGTTTAAATTAATATAAAATAATAACGACGATTAGAATAATTATCGCGAATTTCCGTTTAAAACTATGGAAAAGGTCAACATAATACAAAAGTTGTTGACGGATTTCGCTAAAATTTTGAATAATATAAAGAAGTAAATTGTAAGGACTAATAATCTACTTAATATCAAAATGATACCCTTCCTAAAAATTTGTAAGTAGATAAAGGTCTTTTCATTTGGTTTTTACTTAGTATTTCCCAGAATTGTCATTTGGTATACTATGAACTATTACATAACTTTCCTAACGCCAATAAAATCCTTTCCAAATAATTAAAACAGTACAAAGATCAATTTTCAATACATGATTTACCTAGCTCAATATAATAAATATTAAGCTATAATGATGTAAATAAAGATAATGATAAAAAATAAGGTGGTTGAAAGATCGATGAATGTTTTAGTTTAGATATATAATAAACTCATATTATACTATTGGGCGATAAGAAAAAACCTACATTAGTGAAGCCACGTTTTGAAGGCAGGTACGTGCAGTTATTCCAGGCGTTAAAGAGTTTAAATACGTTTTATAAATATTGGATATAATATGTAAGTCTTGTTTTAGTTAATTGAGATTTTCGTTTTCAACCGTGATAGTTCGTACAGCAAACTCGCTTGGTATATATCTCAAAGTTAATGAACTTTGCAATATAGATAAAAAGAATTTCCTAATACTTCATTACATTGATCGTAAATACGAGTAGCTCTAGCGTTCGAAATCTGGCCTAATATTATTGAATTGGAAACTACAATTATACTGATGTTAATAACAAGAAGAAAATTCAATTAATTCAATTAATTGTAATAATTATTATTGTAATAATGACAAAATTTGTTAAAACTGTAGTAAGTCCAATTATGAGTCCATTTATTACACTTCGATTTATGGTTATAAATAATAGTTGATATATGACTTTTAGTACCGTATTGTCTTTAAATCTGGTTAAATTAATCGTATCGTAAACTTCAAAGGCAAAGAAGATCCTGACGACGATTATATGCCGAATCAAGTCACGTGATATAATGATATTACTATTGATACAACCCAGTGATTAGCCTTTTATGCCTATCTGTATCGTTTGAGTGGGAAAGATTTTTACCTTTTCTCTAACCAAGCTTTTCACCGCTTATATATCTTTAACATTTGCGATCATTATGTATAATATACGTTTTAAAGTATTATATTAGATACGGGGGTCTTAAGGTATTTAATAGGAGGCTATTTGTTGTATATAGTATTGCAGAGGGAAAGTATTATTATTACAGAGATTAATTGTCAAGATGCTAGTAATGCTAAAGTTAGGTTCGGCCTAGATAAATACCTTTTTTCACAGGGGATAATAGTAGTTCAGACTGCTGTTAGGTCGATTATGTTTTAAATTTTCAAGGTCTATTATCTTTCCACCTTTGTTTGTAAGACATAAAGACTTGTGACATCAATCACGAAGTTAATGTTGATAATCTGGTTGAGAATAGCTTACCGTCGATAGTTTGTAGAACATTCAAATTAAGTAGAGTATAAAGATGTACAATACTTTGATGTAAACGCCATTAAGAAACTCTTTCTTTACTGCTGAATGTGTACTGAAGCTTTTCAAAACTTCAATTTTACGATAAAAAATAACAAAAACTTGAATTACAATATTTTCATTGGCGTTTTTTACTTAGACAACAAGCCAATTTTTTACTTTATTAATTTTTAAAATATTTTTTCTTATAACCAAATTTTTGATATAACTGTCAGTGAATGATATGTTGGAAACGTTAAATATACTATAAATTGATACATATTTTGGCTCATATAATGTCGATTTTTATGATATTAAGAACAATTTTATAGCGTCGCGAATTTAGAAGAATATTAAGATAAAGGGATTTAAATACAATCAGGCGTCTGTTGAGATCTATTAGAGAATAGAAAAGATGGAAAGGTTATACTCATTACTTTATACAGCGTACGATATTTTTACATTCGAGATTGAAAGTTTTACAAATTTCGAAACACGTGTTACAATAGTGAAAGAGGGCTTGAATCATATTGTGGGCCTTAACAATCTAGTACCAACGCTATTTGTTTTTGAAGCGTAGTTTCGCCTGACGAATAAATTTCTGTTATTTGTAAGTACCGCAACAATAGTGATGGTTTACGGTAAATTACTAAAGAAACGATGGAGAGAATCGATACGACATTCAGTTAATAATTTCATTAATACTAGAATCGGCTTTACGATAATCGTCGTATTGGTTTTGTCTTTATGGGGTGAAGTTCTTATAGGGCAGCAGTTGGATTATTGGGATGACTTATATAGGATCTTAAATATCATGAAACATAAAATAATTTTGAAAACATTTAATCATTCCACGACGTTTCCTATGGAATAGAATGAGCTTTACGTTAAAGCAACTAATAATATTGATAAATACTTTCAAATTAAATGAAAAAAACTAATACGTCACTTCTTTACTTATTATCGATAAGCCAATATAATTTCTTTAGCACGAACAACCATTTGAAAAGAGTAAAGTTAAGAACGAAGAATGCAAACCGAGTCGTATCTATAATACTGCTTGGGTAAGTAGAAAAAAATGATATCAAAAACTTAGTTTTAAAGTTTATGGTACAAGGCGTTATCAAAACCTTCGGCAAACCTTTTAAGGAAGGTAATGAAGTTAATATTAACGGGCTTCAAACTCGAGGAGTTGTACAATTCATGTTTAAAAATATTTTCAACCTTTACGACCCGAATATTACGAATTTCATGTCGAGGATTATACACGAGATTAAAGGAAAAACTATGAGGCAGTCATGTGAATAGTTACATTTAATTTTTTAAGAATACTGTGATAATAGTCAAGACTATATCCTTATTTAGTGGCCGAAAATCGAGAATATTGATTAACGTTTAGTAGTTATTTGGATAATGATGATGTTAACGAGAAATGAAAACAAGTTTACCCCTAATGACCGTAATATAACGTGAACGTATATGTAATTAGCGACCGATCTATAGCTTATTGTATTTTTTGGTGGGTGTTTACTATCTCCTGGAAGTGATATCTACCAGAGAAGCAGTAGCATCTACCAAATAGTCCTATAGATATCGGTGGGGGGGACCCTAACGCAGGCTCTGTTGAGGCCTGTACGATCCTGAGACCCTGCGCCATCTACCTAATCAAGACCTTAGGGTGCCCCATAGTTCGGAGACCCGTAGGCGTGTGAACTACAGTCATGGTCTGAAAACCTAACGTTGCTATCTTAGTCTCCGTTCGATGCCTAATTACGCTATGAATATAACTGTATAGGTACTTAAAAGGGACCCTGTAAAGATGTAGTAGCAGGAAGAAGAGCTCATGTAATAGGATGCCCGTAATGTTAAAATGCGCAAATAAGCTTCGTGGTAATTGTGTTTTAGGAATTATTAAAGTAAATTTGTATTAGGTATATTCCAAGAACAGTAATGCTTTGTATGAAGTTACTATGCAAACTGGTTAAAGTAATCGTTTAGAAGTTTCCAACTGATGAGTCGTATTTTAAATTACGATTAGGTATGAAGTCTTCAATATACTACCATTATTTCTTCATAATATAACAGAACGATTTTAGCTCGATGTATATGTAAATTAACAATACCTTTTTTGTTAAAACGGTTGGCTTTATGGTATTTGAACAGTAGATAATTCAGGATTTCAAGTTCTAGAATTTTAAGTTCGAACCTATTTTGGCATACGACAATAAATTTAACTTCAAAAGATCGTTAATTCGTATCCTGTGTATTAATACTAGCCTTTGATTTTGCTTGAAGAGCTATAGTATTAATTTGAGTATAGTTTATAAAGTTAATGTAGAAAAGACTTCATAGTATTTGGAAGAATATACTTGTAATAACTACATTTCTACATTATTTCAACCAAATGCCGTTTACGACGGATATATTTCGGTATATGTATAGGATTCAACGGATAAATAATTTAACAAATTGAACGAAGGTTATAATAATAAATGCACAACTTGGACTGGGTTATTGATATAGTTCTTATTTACCTATCGAGAGCTAAGTTGATAATATTTACCAATCTCTCTTTTATTAATAACATAGAGCTTATTATGACCCAAGAACATCGGAGGGTTAGAAAACAGGCCAGTATGGGGCTAAGCCACTAAGAACCTGATATCAAACATATCAGGTGGGGATATCTCTTATGTCAGAAACCTTAGGGTTAGGGTTACGCACTAAGGATCATTGAGATCATGTTTCGATCCTATATGATCTAGCACTGAAGGTGTATGAATAATTAAAGATATAAGAACACGGTCAGCACCACATAGATAGTATTTCCTTCATAGCTCTTCAGTTGTTAATCTAAGTATTCAATCTCTGTATATTCTGAATAGCATCAAGGCTTTTGATCATTACTTGCACGGTTTCGATATTGTTTGTTCAGCACCTCTGCTACCTTCTTGAAAACATAAACCCTCTGATACCTTCTATATACTCACGGGTATTTAGTGTGATCATTATAGAGTTATCCTTACAGATTGGCTTTAAAATAACCTTTGTTAATAAATATAAACATGAAAACCAATTTAGCAATACCGGTGATTTACCTTACTGAATTATAGTGAAATGAAAGATAATTACATGTAATATGTTTACTTGGAGGGTTTTTGGTAAAATGATTGGTTTCGATATATATATAGTATTATATGAAATTAATGAATGAATTAACAAGTAAATTCAAATTTTATTGATCCTGAAGCTAATTATGTTATTAGAAAACCTTGTTTGAATACCCTGTAAAGCTCGAAATTACCAATGAAAAATACCTGATGATAGATATAATGACAATTGGTAAAGCCTACGAAGGTATAGAGTTCAAGAGGTTCCGATAGACAGATAGCTAGGATTATCTCATTGATGCAATAATCATAACGTCGCTAAATAATACCATTATAAAGTGTGTTTAGAATAGTAAGCTAATTATATGTATTGACGGCTACCTTATCAGGCTACCTAAGAGGTTAAGTTTCATATTAACGAATAAGGATATACTAGTGAACTGCAATACTTTCAGGAGAATAAAGCCGACGATAACGACGTTTTGGAGTGTTACAGTTGAATTCGACATAATAATAGGTGAGTTAACCTACGTAAGCTAGGTAAGATTAATAAGTGGTTCATTTTACATTGGTTAACATAACTAGTAGCAACAATAATAATAGAGATAGAAGTGGAATAGTTAACTCACGTGGGTTAATTGAAGTAACAGACGGCTTAATCTACGTAGATCAAGACGGTTAATGGCGACATTAAGCTAATGAACAATAGGTTTATGACGAAAGATTTATGTACAAGAGTTGTAAAATCGAGACTCGGGGCTATAGGGAAATTAAAAGTAATTTGAGTTAATTTCGGCACAAAATTTAATTTGAATTAATAAGTGTTTGAATAGTTAACATCGATTGAAGTGAATTTGACTGGAAATATGTAATTAACCACTGTATAATACGCGTAAAAGATAAAATGACGACAGTGTTTGCATAGTAGGATTTGCAATATAATATATGAAATTGACTTGCACTCAAGTTGACTATATTAAATGAAAGTTAAGTGCATTATTTATAAGCCTCCTATATTAGCTGCAGGGTAAGTATGGTATATACCTACTTTATACTAAGTCACGGTTTAAATATTAAGTCATATAAATTATAAAGTAAAACGATCAACGGTTTTTTGAACATACAATGATATTTTCACCACTAAACTATTGAATATTACAATTACATCAATAAATAGAATCGATAACGTTATAAAGTTTAAAGCCTTACTAATAACCTTTCCGAAAACTAAAATAAAGTCGAAGTTATTATTTTATTAAACTTGAATCGTTAGTCATCAGAAACAACGACCGTTATTATTATTTAGTAAACGGCTTGTCTTGCGTATTACGCAGATAAATTCAACGCTATTTTAGTATGTTATCGTAAAAAGTGCGACTTTTTCTTTTACCCTTACTGTCAAGGTAGGTACCTCGAAGCGCGAGGGCCTCCTAGTCTCTTTCGGGGCGACGATATTGAAAATGGCGTTAATGATAACGATAGTATTATCGACAACGACGGTAGCGAAAACAAGGGTGGAAACGATGACTAACCAGCCTGTTTCTCTGTTAGCTTCATTAATAATTAGTTTTTTTCTCTAATATTTTCCGTTTTCTAATAGCTTCAATATCATCAGAATCCTAAACGATATTATATTGTTTTAAAATAATTGTAGTGAAAACAACAAAAATTCAATGTAAATAAAGTTAATGAATCAATGAAATAATAAACAGCATTTTTTTCAAAAAACACGGATAAAAACAAATATAAAATAAAAGATATTAAATGGAACACAGTAGTACGTCTATTAAAGGCTAGTTATAAAATATTTTTTTAATGTTAGAAAAAAATTGTGTCTATATATAATTGTTTCAATACTATATTCGGATTATTTTTAGAAATTACAATTGTTAGCTTCAATTTTCCGTCGATTTATCTCGTTTCCTTAATTTCACAGCTTTCTTACGATTGGTATAAAACTATAATAATAACTATAATGCGTCATTCATTCATAATATCAAGTTTAATCGAGTATTAATAAAGGGAGAAAAGTTAGAGTAAATTGCTAGAATAGAGGGTTCTAGATTAAGGTTTGTAATCATTATATAGACCATTATAGTAATGATAATGTTAGAGTCGAAGTTTTTAACTATATTATAGATTTTAGAAACGAAAACGTCTTGTCAAACACTTTTATATTCAGTTGGGGGATTGTAAATCATGTTATTATATAAGGTAAGCCCGTTTCGGTTTGGTATTTTGTTACCAATAATATGTATAAACACTATTTACAACTTGAAATCTCTGTTTCATGAGAAATACTTGTTAAAAGAAACAAATAATTTCGTTATTCGTATAGAAAATTATATCAAATATAAGTTGCGTTTCTGGTGTCCACTTTATTATTCTAAGTTTTTGTTAAACGTTTTCTATATACCATTCGACGGGTTTGTTAGAAACTACGTAAAGATATAAATATTCAACATAGCTTTGGACTGTACGATTAATGTAACTTAGGCTTGAAGTATATAGTGGTATTTATATTTATTAGTATGTTTTATATTAGTTAGATCAACCATTGTACTTTTGTTTTATTCTCTTTTTGTATAGACTTCAATATATTATTTCAGATTATGCTCACTAAGTTATTTACTGTAACTAATCAATTCTTTATAAACTGTATTTTCTTCTTTGCTTTTGATTCAGCGTTTTCAACCTTTATTTAGAGATAAAACCTAATATAATATATTATATAAGTATATGGTCGATTTGTATTTCAGTAAGTGTAAAACTTTTCCAATAGGGTGTCAAAGCTCGTAGTCAATTGTCGAAATAGAAGTTCGTTATATTCAGGCATTGCTTATAATATTTTTATTATACATTTATCGAGTGGATATTAGCTCTTACAAAGTCCTAAAGTGGCTCAAATATTCGAATTAACGTTTCAGATAAATGGTGATTTTGTAGTTTTATAGTCATATGTGCGTAAATTCATTGTTCAAAGTATTTTCTCCTATTACATGTATCCTTATATAATATATCGTAGTTTAAAACGATACCACAAATATTGTGGATATTATCATATCATTTTATAACAAGAAAGGTCTCACGCTGCAAGTTGCACTTTTACAGAGTTCTTGATAATAAATCACTCTGCAAGGTGCATTCATGCAGAGTATATAATAGGGTGTCACTTCTTAGAAAGAGAATTAGCAGAGTGCGCGGTAGATTACCACTGCCTATAATAGAGGTTATCAGAGTTTATAGTAGTGTACTACTAGATGGGTAAGGGAATATAAGCTTTTATCCAAGACACGTTCTCCCAGGGTGCATCTTTTCCCTTTTATTTAACTATTAACTTTAATATAAACACAAATATTTATAATTACTTTTTTAACGAGCCTGATATAATAGATATCCAACAGACAATTATTAGTAGCCAACTAGATTGATTACTAATAGCCTAAAAAACAAATATGAACCAAAGGTTAATACTTATATATGGATTATATGACGGTTTGAATTACCATACTTTAATACTACAACTTATAAAAACTATATATGAGTGTAGAAATATGAGGGAATACCTTGAAAACCCGAAACATAGAAAGACTATAAGATCCAGAGTAAATTTGAAAAGAATAACTTAATACAATATTATTAATTCAGTTAGTACCCTGTTTACTAGATGGTTCATTACACTATCCGTTAACTCGTTTTAGCGCTTTAGATGTATACGGGCACTTTTTAGAAAGCGTCCTATCATATATTGGGCCACGTAAAGTAAAATCACCAAGTTTCGGTACCTTTAGTTAGTAACTATCCGATTTAAACATAACACTTAAACCGTTAACATACTTGAGGAGCGGCTAATTCTTAATATCCAAACCTTTTGAAGACTCTAAAAGAGATTATTACAAAGCGTTTAGAATGATTATATAACTACTTGACGTTTTAAAAATAATAATCGAACCGCTAACTAAACGTACATCATAAACCAGATACGTATACTAAGCCTTACACACTACCTTATCATTTATACACATATATATACCTTTCTATATCTCATTTTCCCAGTTTTACTTCTCCGTTTACCCTCTTTCGATCTCTTTACATCGCTTGTTTAAATTTATTACTGATGAATTTTAAGTTTACTAGTTATTCAACCAGTATAGCGCTTGTAAATTATTCAATTTTTGATTTGAAAAGATTAATTAGCTCATTATTACGCTTTATTTTTACTTTACTCGACTTTGATTTGTATTAATAAGAGTTTAAAGCACTACTTTGAACGCTTAATTATATTATATTTGCATTTATTCATATATTTTACGCATTCATTTAGGTTGTTCCTTTTCAAATACTTAACTCCTAACGTACTCAAATCTTATTTACTAAGGAAAATGAATTTTTGAACCGCTCGTTTTCTTCCCGTGTAAATATAAACGAACCCGCTAACATATTTTATATATTTCATATATTTTTAACCATAGCTTCAGTAATATTAACTCTGACAAAAGCTAGTGAATATATAAACCATTCTTCAAATAATACACCTTGTTGAAATAGTATGCTAAAGAATTTTTACCTTAGTTCGTTGAATAATAATATAGAAGTATGAATATATAAGTGGGAAACTTTTATGGCAAATATATTCATTATTAACATGATTTTTCAACTATTATCACCGAAATATTCAAGGAGGCGACTTATTCGATGATTTCCAAGGGAACCTTATAGATTAGACGTTAGATATGTGGCGTATAGCCGACGGCACATTCTTGTGAATATTATGAAAACAAGTATGAAATAGGGTAATTCATATAACCAGTGATATTTATAACCATATTATAAAAGCTTTATCAGTCATAACACGGCTTATTTAAATTCCAATATGCACCAACATTAAAGTAATTAAATCTTTGTTCGTAGATTTATACTGGTTGAATAGGCATTAGAAACAACTTTTTGAAATGATGGACAGGAAATAAAAAAAAACTTTATATAATATAGGGTTCGAGGCATTTAGTTATACTTAACGTATGTCGTATATAGTAGGCGGACCTTAAAGAATCGATGGAAGAATAGAAAGGATTATATAGATTATTCACTATTCGTGACGAATTTGAACCCTTCTTAAAACATACTTTTTAAAAAAGGCACAAATAGGATTAATTTCATATTATAATTAATGTTCCTTGTGGAAGTAGCAAAAACGGTCCAAATGATAAAAATAACACTTCCGGAGAAAAATAAAGCGGCGAAAAACTATAATAGGAACTCTAAGGACTAATATCTTCCAATTACGATCCATTCCGAGACTTCCCATTATTTCTTTCTCCAACTAACAAAATTCGCGTTATAAAAATGAGTTACTTCGCTAAATTAGAGGATTATAATGAAAATTATAGTGATGAGTCTTACGATATACTCGGCAATAAAATACGTGGAATGCTAAATACATGTAAAAAAAAACTTGATATTAAGTCGTTACAGTTCTGTGTTATTTGACCTGAAATATCATTTGGGTAGATGAAAAGTTGGGATATATATTACTTCACGTATATGAAAACTTTTATAGGGAAATAAATTGCGAATGTTACAATATGGACTGTATTAACAATACTGGAGAATTCGTAATACTTAGCTTAAAAACATTAAGAAAAGCCTATTAAAGTATTTACTGCCCTTTATGCAAAGTTTCGCAAATCGTAAGCGGCCTTGAAACCAAAATACAAGCGATATAAACTGTTTATCTAAGCAGTTACCAAACGTGTCAAGAATATCCAAATTCATTCTTTACGTTGTTCAAGCTGCAAATAAATTTGAAGGTTTTTTCTTTGAGATTGAAAACATCGTTTAAAACTTTTGTATACTGATAAACGAGCTTCGAATCAATATTTATAGCCGAAACGTCGAAAAAAGAAGGCTAAATTATCAAAGTAAACCTTATCGAAACAATCCACCACATCTTACAACAACGATTCGAAGTGTACTAGAAACAAAATGTAGGCCTTGAATACGGCTACCTAAACGAAAAATGGTAAAAAGGAAGCCCCGTAAACCGAATATAAAGTAGTTATTAACGATGACAACACTATAACTAAGCACGGAATTTACTACATATGTAATAATATCTACGAAAAAGTATACAAAAATTAATAAGTTACTAAAAACACTATATTATATAATGTTTGTTAGATTTACCATCATCGGAAGTATACACTTGATAGCTATTATAGTGTAACCCTCAGTTATGTGAAAATATATATATATACCAGCGGGAACGCTTACAACCTAAAGTCTTTGCCTTGTACAACCATCACCCTATTTAGTTCTCCATTTCTTCATTATACCCTTTAACCATATTAAATAAACTACCACATTCTTCATACTACAGGAATGAAACCTAAAAGACGTATCTACCACACTTATGGCTAATTTCCAAACTTTTTGTTATATATAATATTAAATGCCTGTCGAAAGGGCCTTATATTAATTATATAGTTCCCAACTTTTCAAATAAATCTTTTACGCCAACGAATGTAAATCGTATTTTTAAGGTTTTTCTTCAAATGGTTACGACGAAAGAATAGACTTACCGTTCGTTGTATTGAATATTTATTTTGAACTTTATTCCTATAATATAGAGAAAAAATCTTTAACTATAAAATAAAATATTAAGTAAAACCTTGAACAGGAACACAAACCTTAAGATAACTTTTTAATCGAAGCCTTAAAGTACCCTACTGTTTAGCGACCCGTAATATTATACAGGTATAAAAATTGTAGCCTTGACCACCTCGTATTATACAGCTATTTCAGTACCCGTTCAAAGTTTATTCGTATCGAGGATTTAATGGCACTGAAAGAGTAAAGAGTGTATAAACCAAAAATATCCTGATTAAAATCTGTAGGCCATAGGAAAGATATACTTTACAACTCTATGAAAGACGTACTTGACAACTCAATAGAAAAATCACGACTCGAACCACCTTTTTTCCACGGATCGCAAGCCTAAAAAGTGTAAAATGATCATGAAAGGGGTAAACCACTAAGCGAATAGTGTGCCGTATAAAGTTTTTTGTGGATTACTAAAGAAAGGCATACGAGGTATAATCGAATACCCCGCGAATCGGACGGGGCGCCGGTGAAGGCAGCGACGGTCTAAAGATAAAAAAAAATAAAAAAATACATCGAGCAGTCAAGTGCGAGCGCTCATAATAAAGATATTTTTTAGAACTTAAAGCGCAAAAGGAATCAGACTTGCAGTGTGTAAGTTCAAGTCGGAAGGGCCACGTTGACACAAGTAGCGAAGGTCGGAATCACTAGTTGTAAGGGCTGTTCCCTGGATGCACCACTGCACGAGCGGTGTGCTGGGCCGACGACGATCTTCATGGCCAAAAAAGGGTCGCCATAAAAGATTCAAGTGGTGATAAAGCCGAATAGAGACGTTATGGTAAAATAGAATACATGTGAAGTAATGGTGTTGAGATGTTATGACCCAAGGACCAACTACAGGTCATGAAACAGGCCAGCGGTTGGCTGCGCCATTAAGAGCCTGATATCCAACACACCAAACGGGGAACATCTCTTAGGTCAGCAACCCATGGTAAGGGTTAATCTACAGATGCATAGGATATGTTGGATATCTTGCTATCCAAGCTATCAAGTACTGAAGATGGTATGAAGGCACGGATATATAAGGACACGGACATCACTACATAGATAGTATTTCATTTATAGCTCTTCAGTTGTCAATCTAAGTATTTAGTCTACACATCTTAATAGCCTCACAGCTTTTGATCATTACTTGCACGGTTGCGATATTGTTCACTCAGCACCTCTGCTACCTTCTTGATAACATAAACCCTGTGACACCTTCAATATACTCACGGGTATTTAGTGTGATTATTACAATCGGCTGGACTAAAAAGAATTCTCGAAAGTTGGCACTATTAGGGTTTACAGTGTAGGCCTCCTACCCTCCTTAACAAAGTAGTCCATACATCCATGCTAAGAAAGTTGATGTAAGGTCGAAGATGCGCTGTATTATATACGACAAAGTCGGATAATAGTGAACCAATCACCTAATATACGAATAAATTCGGACTAAACATTAATTTAAGGACGCTTAAACTCAAACTAAAGCAAGTTTTATATTACATGCAACCAACTGCAAAAACGTAAAAATATATTCGACAAATACTTTTACAAATATAACTTTTGGAAAAAGTAATCAAAGGATAATAAGACTTACTTAACAGCCTAAAATATGGAAACGAATCAACGAGTATTTACGGGCTTATAAAATACCTCGTTTTTATACATCGTAGGTTTGTATTACATAAACAGAGTGTTAAACGCCTATATATCATCGTAATTCCCGTTTTTAATAGGTATAATAACCTATTTCAGAAAATTATTCGAAATAACGGCGTAACGAAAATTTTGACCGACGAAAAGTGACAATTTAACGCGTTTACGGCGAAGTGTAATGATCACACTAAATACCCGTGAGTATATAGAAGGTGTCAGGGGGTTTATGTTAGCAGTAAGGTAGCAGAGGTAACAAAAGGTGCAATATCAAGACTGTGTTCGTGCGAGTGATGATCAGAAGCCTTGAGGCTATTCAGGGTAGACTGAATACTTAGATTGACAACTGAAGAGCTATGAAGGAAATACTATCTGTGTGGTGCTGACCGTGTCCTTATATCCTCAATCCTTCATACGTCTTCAGTACTGTATAATGTGGATAGCTTGGATAACCTCATATCCAACATATCCAACATATCCTTGGCATTGACCCTAACCCTGGGTCTGCTGACATAAGAGATGTTCCCCGCCTGATGTGTTAGACTTCAGGCGTCTCAGTGGCGCAGTTTCCTTGCTGGCCTGCTTTCCTGACCTAACCGCTGTCTGGGTCATGACACTTTAAACTTCGGTACATTAGTTTCCGGTGTTTTAATACATGTTATTTTTAGCAAATTTCAATAGAGTATTTGTGAAATAATTAGTATGAACTTGAAATTAAAACTGTTGATAAGCCTTAACCTTAGCAATACACTCGATTCTAATCACTTTGTTCGAAGTAACTGGTATTGTATTGGAATCGGTTCTGGTTTAATTAGTGTTAAGTTCTAAGTTTGGCAGACCGCTAGCCACTTTATATACTAATTTATATAAAGAACTGTTTTGGT
>JASMMZ010000001.1:43840380-43935330 GCA_038502455.1 Anisogramma anomala | reverse complement strand
GGCTGTTTTTCATCAAAAATAGTTATAATTTGCTCAAGGATTTGATAACGAATTATTATAGAACCTAAATAAACTACCAGAGTTTGCTTTCAAATCAAAGCTCAAAACGCCCCAAGCTAAGGCCGGAAATTGTCCTACCGAGGTTGAAATTTGAAAAACACATCTTTAATACTAAAAAAAACCCAGTTTAAAATGTGGGATATAATGGTTAAAATACTAAGAAAGGTTAACTTTGATCAATGTCTACTTGAAGCTAATAGATAATAAAAGTTTCAATGTTGATAACAAGAATTTCAAGACTGGAAGGAGAAAATCGTTTTAATAATCATTTAGATAAGCCACACTCAATACAACTCATTCTATTACTTATTTAGTTTAAACCATAGTTTGTTAATCATATCGGACCAAATCTTAGCTATATTTAGACGTGTCCGAAAATTACCTTGGTAATTGAATATTTTCTTTGGTTTTTATAGCTCGTAATCGAGATCTCAAACAAGGTTTCAGATGTTAATAGGAAAATACCAAGAAATGATACCAATTTATCATCAAACACGTTTTCAGAAACATGCATTCTTTCGCCTTTTTTTTTTCACCTGAACGCCATTCCAAGCAATATTAAAGAACTTTAAAAGGATTTGAATGGATCAGAGTCTACAGATACAGGATTCTATATATTCCTTTTCATTACCAGAATATATTACAACCAAATTCATTACATAAATAGTACGTATTTGAAACATGTTCAAAAAATCTACTCTTTACATACCCTGAATAACTAAGTTAGTTTTATAACCCGAAATGGATTATGAAATGCAAAATGATTCAAACTGATTGTTATTTGAATATTCACAAGTATTTTAATTCCCGACATTAACGAATCACTGCATGGAAAAAAAACTGTATTATTGATACCTACCAAAGCAACGGAACAGAATATATCTGTTTCAACACATATATGAAAAGACCCTACAATTATTAACGTTGTCACCAGATCTGTACATAACTATACAACGATTACCAAAAAAATTCAACGACTGCTGCTATAACTTAATCTGAAGAAGCCAAGTCAACTGCGCGTGCTATCGGCAAGTCTACAAAAATACCCGCCCGACATCTGTAAACACTCATCCTTAACCTTACATCAACTTTCATGGCATATGTGTATGGACCACCTTGTGAAGTAAGGTAGGAGACATATACTGTAAGCCCTAACAATGCCTCTTTCTGAGAAAAGTTTTTAGGTTCAGCTGCTCTTAACACTATCACTTTACATGCACCCTATTCCACCACAATATCAATAATCGGCTCTATTACTACCTGAATCTTCGCCGGTGACCCCTTTTGGCCATGAAGTTCGTCGTCAGCGCAGCGCACCACCCGCGAAACGGTGCTTCTAAAGAATAACCCTTATAATCAATGATTTCATCCTTAATTACTTGTACCAACGTATGCTTTCAAACTTACAGTACGGTGAAATCAAAGGTCTGATTACTTTGGGGTTTAAAGGCATCAAAAGCCTTTATTATAAACGCTCATAATTAAAGTTTTAATACATTTTTGTAGATTCCTTTATCACGAATCAATTGATTCGTTAATTCAATAATATATTCCTTCAGTTGTACTTATATTCATTCAATTCTTTCTTTTAGACATTTATCGATTTTTCATGTTTTCATTCTTTTTTTATTTATTTCTTTTTTTCTTTGTTTTTCTTTTTTTCATTCTTTCTTTTTTTTTTCTTTTTTTCTTTCTTTCTTTTTTTTTTCTTTCTCTTTTTCTTTCTTTCTCCATTGCCTCTATCCTTATTTATTTATTTTTCCAATGTTTCCCCTATATCTTTATGTCTTTTTTTCCCTATTTACTTTTTTCTTCATTTCCATCTTCATTTACCATTTTTTTATTCATTTATTCATTTGGGTTTTTTCATTTCGTTTTCATTTTTTTGTTTCATTTCTTTATTTCTATATTTTTTTATTTACTTTCTCCTTTATTTCGTCCTATATTCATTTTTCTCCTCCCTTGTCCATTTATATATTCATTCATTATTTCAATTCCTTTATTCCTTTATATGTTTACGTTTTTTTTCCCTTATTTATTTTTGTTGGAATAGTATGACATGCTCTGCAGTTGGTCAACATTACTCTAAGTGAAACTGACCATACTGCAAGTGTATTTCTTTGTGCGGACTTACCACATTAGCTGCAAGTCAAGTGCGGTACGCTACACTTCACTCTATGGCACGGGCCAATCAATTGGCCATACAAGTTACTGTGCAGACCGGCTAGCGGTCTGCCAAACCTAAAACAATACATTCACTGCTTGAAAAATGTCATACTTCTGTTACTTGGACCAATTGAATCGCCAACGTTGAAACGTTTAGGCTCTACCAACAATTTCTTTTATTATTTCGTTATTTATTCATTTATTTATCTTGTACGTATTTATTTGATTCCTTGTCTATTCATTCATCAATTCATGTATCATTTGTCATTCCTTCATTTCGTTGTCCCTTCTTTTTTCTGTGACTTTATTTCTTTATATCAATTTTCGTATCTATTCATCTATTTATCATTCATATTTTTCTTTCTATTTTTTCTTTATTGTTTGTGTTTTTTTTTATACATGATTTTCTTAGTTTCTCATTTTCATTGTTTTTTTTTTCTTAGTTTCTTAGGTTTCTTTCCATTATTGGATTTATTATTTTCTTACAACCGAAATTTCTTCAACTCTTAGTATTTTAATTTATTAGTTCTGTTATTTCTTAGTGTTTTTCTTTTAGGGTTTTTGAGTTTTCTAGTTTTGTAGTTTCTTAATTTCCTAGTTTTCAATATTTCAATTTGTTAGTTTTTAAGGTTTTTCGTTTTTATATTTATAAGTTTCTTAGTTCATTAATTCTTTAGTTTCATAGTTTTCTCTTTCCTTCATTTTGTAGTTTCTTAGTTTCTTAAGGTAATGAAGTTTTACTGGCCTTCATTTCTTAGTATGTCAATTTCTCAATTTACAACTACATTGGTTTCTTTAGTTTCTTTGTTTTATATTTTCTCCTTTTCTCAATTTCTTCATCCTTTTTTTGGTAGTTTTCCTAATAATTTAATTTCTACGTTTTTCATTTGCAAAACATTATTTTTTTTTGTTTTTACTTTTTCTATTTCTTTGTTCGACTGGTATTTTGTCTTTACATTCTCAATTTCATTGTGTTTTTTTTTATATTTCTTTGATTTCGAATACTCCAATGTACTAATTTACTAGTTTTTTTATATTTTGGTTTTCTAGCTCCCCATTTTATCCATTTTCTTGTTTCTGATCCTCTATAATTCACGCTTTTTAGTCTTTTCGTTTCTTCATTCATCAGTTTCCGAGATCATTCATTTCTCAATATCTCATTTTTTTATTCTACAATTCTTTTTTCTGTTTTCTTTTTTTTAAATAGTTTCGTTGGCTTGTTTCTTAGTTTCGTAATTTATCAGTTTCCTATTTCTTTTTTAACTTTATTTGCATGATTCTCAATTCTCTCGTATTTTTATTTTTTTAGTTTTATAGTTTCCTATTTCTTGCATTTCTTGACTCCTTATTTTTTTAATCCCTCATTTTTCCAGGCTTTCCAGTACTTAAATATTATAATTTTCCAGATGTTCCATTTCGTAGTTTGTATGATTCCGAGTTCCTAAATATATCAATTTCCTAATTTCTCAATATGTTAGTTTTTAAGTATTTTCGTTATCAATTTCTTTAGTTTCTTTTTAGTTTTTCAGTTCCTTAGTCTTTTTTTTCTTAGTGTTTTGAATTCATAATTTGGTTTTGGGTTATATCTTCCATTCATCAGTTTCTGAGTCTCATAGTTTCTTAGTTTGTTGGTCGGTCAATTTCTTTCGTCGCTTACTTTTCAATTTTTCATTTTCTTGTTCTTAAGTTCTTTTAGTTCTCTAGTTTCCTCTTTTCTTAGTTTCCTCTAGCTCTCATGGTTATTTTTGCTAGTATTTCTGCTCCTAAGTTTCCAATTTCCGAGTTTTATAGTTATCTCATTTACTAATTTTCTCATTTCTCACTTTTGTAGTTTCCCAATTCCCTGATTTCCTCGGTCTCTATTTTTCTATTTCCTAATTTCATTTTTTACTTGTGTCTTCATTTATCAATTTCTATGTTTCCTAGTTTTCAAGTTCCCCAATTTCTTAGTTCTTCCGTTTTTCAGTTTTCTAGTTTCCTCGTTTTTTATTCATATCATTTTCTAATCTCTAAGGTTCCTAATATCCTCATTTCCTCACTTGCTGGTGTCCTAGTTTTCTCATTTCTCAGTTTACTAATTTGGTAGTCTCTATGTTCTTTCATGTTTTTGGTTTTTCAATTTTCTCATTTTTGAATTTTTGAATTTACTAGTATTTCAAATTCGTGATTTACGATTTCCCTAATTTTATTTTTTCCGAATTTCCTACTTTACCAATTTTTGAATTTCCCAACTCTTCAATCATAAATTTTTCAAATTTTTGAATTTTATAGTTTTCTACGTTGTTTCCTCATTTTTCAATTTCCTATTTTTCTTGTTTTTCAGGTTCCTAGTATCCTAGTTTTTTTTTTTTGGTTTTCTAGTCCCCTAATTTTCTAGTATCATTATTTTCTTGTTTATTAGCTTCCTAGTTTCCTAGTTTCCTAGATTATTAGTTTCTCTATTTTCTTGTCTCTTAGTTGTCTAGCGTTACAGTTTCCTTGTTTAATAGTATCTTTGTTTCACAGTTTTCTTGTTTCGTCATTTCCTAGATTCTAAATTTCCAAATTTCCTAGTTTTCCAGTTTTGTAATTGACTAGTTTAATACATTATTTGTTCATGAGTTCATTAGTTTATGAGGTTTTTCATTTTTTGGTTTTTTTAGTCCCCTTTCTTCTCTATATCATAATCATCTATAATAGTGCGCCGGCCCCTCAGCTAAGCTTTTGCCTTTCATCATTATTTGTATATCTTTTTTGATGGTTTATGGACAACTTCGCTCTGCAAAACACCCGCTTAGAGATTTACCAAACTTTACCTTATTTCTCACTTATTAGGCTCGCGATTTGCGGCAAAAAGGTTACTAAGCTGTCATGTATATTTCAAATATCGCCGCAAGCTTTCGATTATAATACGTTTGTTTGATAAACCTTCTACATTAATTGTGCTATCTCATCCCATATGCCCATAGTAATTGAAAGGGGAGTAAGATAACTCTATAACGTGGGATGGTCAAGGCTATAGCTTTCACGCTCTTATGTGTTTTGAAATGGTTGGCTACCTTTAAGTCATAATTAAAAGGGCAGCTTCGGGTTGTATTTTTGGTAAAGGCTTTGGTCTGTAACGTCTCTGCCTATTGATGTGAACTTAAATACCTAAATAGTAATCTAAAGATTAATAGTATTGATGATGGATAGTTAGATAGATCGATGGGTGAA
The DNA here is from genome assembly GCA_038502455.1 of Anisogramma anomala. Classification (NCBI taxonomy): domain Eukaryota; kingdom Fungi; phylum Ascomycota; class Sordariomycetes; order Diaporthales; family Gnomoniaceae; genus Anisogramma; species Anisogramma anomala. The sequence goes on along the minus strand of JASMMZ010000001.1, from coordinate 43,929,909 downwards.
GATGCGTTCGCAGAGTGCATGCCTTAGGTGAGAGCTTATAAGCTCTCACCCGGTATATGGCACTTTATCATACACTTTGAAAACGTTCTTTCTGGGGCGCTGCTCACTATTATACACTTCGTAAGGGAATACCTTATAGCGTAACACGTTATTGTACGCTTTACAAGAGTGCATTTTGCAACGTGGTACATTACTGTGGACTTTAATACAATGTACCCTATAACATAATATGTTTTTCCTTAGTACGCTTAGTATACATATTTTGAAAGTAGCACCATAATTCAGTTGATCTTTTCATTAGTTATTCATTAACAACAATATTGTTTCCTTGGTTCTTTAATTAGTTGTTTAATAATAAGAATAATAGTGATAGATTTCATTTAGGTTTCTAGTTGACTTTGGTAACGATGATGTGATATTTAGTAGCGCTAGTACTATAAGCTTTGAATATTTGATGTGGGGGGTTGATAATTTTGTAAAGTCCAATTATCACTGAACAATTGCTCATATTACGTATTTTAGGATTAGTACAAAGATTATTATTAATTAACGTTCAAAAAACTCCTCCTACTTATGACGATATGCATTCATATAAAAAGTGTCCAATGGATCATCTGGTAAATATACGCTTAAAATTCCTGTCCCCATATTTATTTTTAGACCGAGCGTATAAGTTGTTTACTTAGTTAATACATTGTTCCCACTGAGTTTTGAAACAGATGCCCCGTAAAAACAGGTTATAAAGGCACCGTTTGACGAGTTATTGTAAACGCGACGACGTAGCCGCCGCCAACATCCGCCTAACTTTAACTTCTCTAACTTTAGAAACATGTTCTCAATCCCGTGCTTGATTTTTAAGACCCCCGCCGCCATCATTAAAATCAAAACCTCGCTTTCATTTTTTTATCGCCTATAACTAACCAAGAGACCCTCTCTTCCTACTTTTCCTCCCTTTTTTTCCACTTTCCCACCTTTCCCCACCCCTTCAAGTGAGGAACAGAAAGAATTTGAGAATATTAACCTTATTCTCTCGCCGTCGATAAAAAAATTATTACCTTTAACAACTATTGGTCGCCGTAAAGGTAATATCACCAAGTTGTATTGCGGTTTGTATAACTTATATACCTTTTAACTTGTATTATGATAATGTTTTTTTAAACTAAGTCGAGGTGGCGGAACGTGTTTCCGATTAGAATTACTGTTTGTTAAGGTGGTTTGTAAGGCTTTTGGGCGCATAAAACGTTAGAAGTACGTAACCGAATTCACGTCTTCAGACTGTTAATGGATACGCCTTACGTTCCATGCGTTACTTCCGTCGCCTCAGGTCATATTATTAGCGATGATGGGTGAATGTAACGTTATTCGGTTCATTATTTCCGTCAAAAACAGACAAGAAACGAATACGCTATTTTTAGGTTAGTTATAAAGCCATAGCCCGATTTATTATTATATGTCCACCGTTTTTTTGATAAATAACCTATCCGTTCAATCGTTTATCCTAACCGCGACGTATGTTTATATACTCTTTGAAAACCCTATTCGGGGCTCCTCTGAAACATAAGCATTTTCATAATACCTAAGATAAGATTAAGACAATTAATTTTTAACATTTACCGCCCCCTTAAAAAATGGTTACAGTTATTTCCGCCCAGCTGGCGGGCTTACGTATATACTGTACAACCGAGTAAGACGATGTTATTGGGCGTCTTCATCAATAGACTGAAATCCCTTTACACTTTATATATAAAGGTATATTGCCTAAGGTGCGGGGCCCTCCCCCTGGCACCGATGCCGATATCGGCATCGACGGTCGTGGTAGCGATGAAACCAATAGCGTAGGTGGTTACGGCGGCGATAGAGATAACCGCGTAAATGACGCCGGGAAAAAAAGACGAAGCCCTTGCCTTTCCTTCAACTTTCCGTAAGAACAATATAATTATTTTTGTATTTTCCGCTCATTCAAGAAATAATATAGTTAACTTCATAGTAATATACCATTTTTTTGTTATAAAGAAAGCCGTACCATGAATAACCAATACCAAAGGTTTTAAGAGAAAATATTTTAATAAAGATATCAATTGTTAACAAGAAAACGTCATAATATATCAAGAATGACGCAAATAGTAAACGTAAATAGTAATAATATTTTAAAGGCGTTGTCAATATGAAACCTGAAGGGTGGTTAAGAGATAAGAGGTATAGAATGTTTAATAAAGTAATGTTTGCAACAAATTAAAAACAACGCTAACGAAAAAAATACTTGTAAATACAAACGCCTTTAATACTACATTTGAGATGCTTTTAGTCATCGTATTTTCTGGGTTGAACTTTACGTTAATTCCCCTCGTCTTTTTTTTAATTTCGCGGTATTCTTAAGGCCCGCTGAAATCAATTATATCGATTATAAGGTCTTTTTCATTTTGAAAAACAAATTTGACGACGTATTTCTCAAGTAGAGAAGAGTGAGTCTAATCTACTAGAAAACGGAAATTTAACCCAAGGTTTTAAATGAATTTCCGGACCATTGTTACTATAGTGATTCCAGAGTCAAATCCTCTAACTATTCGCTAAATTTCCGAAGAAAACCCTTCCGTAAAAACCCTTTGTATTTCATCAAACTCCCATAGATAATGTTACTATTAAGTGTCAATTTTTGGCCGGTCTTTTGTTACTTAAAATGAGGACACATCCTAGTCACAAGTCGTAATAGGTATTAGTCGCGAAAGATTTATTCATAAAAGCAAAATGGTTTATGAATCCAGCTTCTTAATCAATTGAATCTTTAAAAAGGTTTCTCGGGACTTCCATAATTTCCTTTCAATGGAGTTTCATACATATCTTATAGTCCTCCTTCTCGTTGTGCGAAAACCCCCAATTCTTAAAAAAAACCTTGGAACATTTCCTATTTTTCAAAAAAAGTAGACGTATTCGGCGGCCTGGTTCCGGTTTCGCTTATATAGGATAATTGATTTGGTAAGGTGGTGGAAGTTACAACGGGCTATCTAAAACGTATGTGGATTTCGGAGGGACTCACTTTGATTATTCAGTGAATAGCTTTTTGGTGTCACTTATCGGATTACTCTTTCGGGACGTTGTCTTTCACTCTTTCTATCTTAAACACATATACTATCGTTTGACGAAAGAAACTTGTACCGTTTATTAAGTCTATAAATATATCTTATCCCTTCAACCCGTTAATTTTCCATAAGCCAGTTCATCTGTCCTTAGCTTTCACAACAGCACTTCAGGTCATAATACTTGATTCAAAAAGCCTATCTCACGTGTGCCGTTCCTTACTACAAATGTTTTCGAGATTATATTTCCAGCACTAACCGAGCGTAATATATCCATACCTCTTGGAATAGAATTTAACTTTCACACCAATGTTAATAAAGTGGCGGAATCTGTATTAACCATGTAATAAATACTAAAAACAAAAAGTGAAGATATTAGGATTTTTGAGTTAGAACTATAGTTTACGGAGTTTTCTATTAGTTCTACAATGAATTACTTGGTCCTTATACCTTCATTTGTTTTTTTATATAACCATATACGTATTTATAAACAGTTTATAGTATCGTTGATACTCTTCAATACCCTTGACCACTTTTACCGATGTTTTTCTTGCATTTACTTCAAGTAAAAATCTGTGCCAGTAACTTTTCTGAAATAGTTTGAAGTCCCAAGATAAGCATTTGTTCAGCAATTTCACAAAGTGTTATAATTGCCTGTTGCGGAGATGCTTTACGTAAATTTCGCAGTCCAAATATTGGCGCGGTATCGAGCTCGAGCCTAGAAGTTTCTTGGTTCAATTAAATTATATTCGTCAGAAATTCGTAAGAAAATTTCGCACCCTTTTCAACAGGTAATTTATATCTGCTTGAATCGTGTAAATACAATCGGCCTTCGTAATTAAACTTTTCCAAAACCTTTAAAGCTTCCTTTTATATATTCGTGTAGCTTGTTATGTGTTACAGCCGTTGAATTTGTTCCATGGCTGGGTGCATGAAACATTGGTGTAGTATAACTATTTCTAGCTATATTGAGTATGAGGCTTTGATTGTATGTGTTTCCTAGAAAAACCATAGGTTTAAAAACTTCAGTTGAAACTGAACAGATATGTTATCCAAAACACGAACAAATTCGTTTTTCGTGTTTAGAACCTTAATTCCGATCTTATTTATATTATCTAATCATAAAAAAATTATATTCCAAAATCAATCATATAAAACTTAATCGGAGCAAATTGTGCATTAACTATGGCGATTATGAGTAATAATGTTGTTACTTAACTCAATAGAAATTACCGATTATTTTTTTGTTTAATCTTAATGCAACCTGGTAAACTTTATCGGAAAAATGTTCAATATCATTTTATTGCGATTAATATTTTTATTACGCCGTCATTTAGTACGATAACCTAGAATCGGCTACTATACTTATTAAATATCGTGAAATACGACCATATATAGGCGTTCAATTCGCCTATTTCATTATCTAAACCTACGCTGAATAAGGACAAGGTATTTTTCAAGCGTAAAAATACCCGCCCATATGTTCCAGTATCTCATGTGGAAATATAAGTTTCGTCCTGTTTTGGATGGTCTTTTTGGAGTGGAATTGGTAAATTTAAACGTCATAATTCAGTTAACCAGTTTCGTAATCGGTTATATACGTTATAAAATGAACTTCTCTCAAAGACTTTGTCGGGTAACCGCCAGAAAAATAGTTTTCAATCTGAATTTACTCGTAAACTGAGTGGTTAATCGACTAATTACCAACGTCATTATATATAATACAACGTTCCCAAAAATTAAGAAAACAATTTGGAATTTTTCATAGATATGGTAATATATTAAGTGTGTTTTTTACTTGTTCATGGGGGCGCTATTATTAATACCTGCCTCACCTTCGATTTCTGGAATCTTTCTTTGGACTCTGTCATCTTTATAGCTCTATTTAAGGCTTTCGTTGTCCCTATATCTTGGATAGACTTTCAATTATCGATTTAAAACTTGGTAAATCCATTTAACAAGGTTTATTTTCTTGATTTTCGGGCACTCGGTTTGAGCGTTCCTGGCCATAAAAGGTAATCTGAGGCTCTTCTTTTTACGTATCTAGATTTCAAAAAACGGTTTAGAACATTCATAAACAGCTTCCCGATTACTTTTCGTCGTAAATGATATAAGGTTAATGTACGAATTTGCGCTTTATACCTTTATAGCGACTTTCATAAACAATTTACAGTCCTGGTCTTCAGGTTAAATGGCCGCCTAATAATTTCGAAACTTCGCTTACCGGGCAGCAAGAACTTTGTGCAAGCTTTTATCGGCGTTTTCACGTTAGGTTATACGGGATGTCTCAATTATGCCTCTTGAATCTCTATCATAAAGCTTTTGACCAATCGAAATTAATTCTTAATATTTATAATGTTTCGTAAATATGTCTACTTACATTAGATAATATAAATACCACTTTTCACATTAACCTGTTACCATATCAGGTAAATTTGTATAAAAGTGAAACAGTTCAACATTCAATTTCTTAAGTTTTGGATATTACACGGATTCCGTTGTCAACAATGTCGTAGAGCTTGCTATTTTCTTTTACTTCTTTATACTATTACCTATCAAATTTTGTAAGCTGTATTGAATTGTTTTTATTTATTCTCAATCGATGTGGTGGACGGTCTCCATGAGCGTTGTAAGTTGTGTAAATTGTATCGTAAATCTTATATTGTTGTTTTGCACCACTGATATTTACTTAGGAGACGTTGTTTTCTTCATTTTGTGCGCGCTTATTGCGATTTTAAGGATTGTTAAATACATCCTGGCAGTAGCTGGATCTATATCTCTCTTTAAAAACTCTTTCTGACAACGGTCCGTATTTAATTCTAATGGCGGATAGTTTTCCTAATAGTTTCTCCCTTGATTTCGATTCTTCCGAATTCCTTTGCCTATCGCAATGCTCGGGAAACATTCGAATCATCTGAAACTTTGCATATGTGAATTTTTCGATGCTTATTCCGCATCTCCTTAATAAGTAGTTTTTAATTCTCTGCCAACTAATATCTTTTTACACAATTGACTTACAACACCTCTTTGTACCTCCAGTTTTGTAATTTATCGAGTTAGTGCGTTGTAAACAAGGCTTTTGTAATACGGTCGCTTCTACTAACCAACGCACTAATTCCTACGTTTCATAATAGTATCCATAACATTCTGAAAACTAAGTCATACATTGTATAACACATTGCCAATGTCAAAATAGAATTCGTTTTCCAAAATTCTTCGAATATATCAAACCTTTAGGCCTTTTTTGTTTTAATAGTGCACAATCACATTTATAACGTATATAATCGCCACGTAAAGGTTCATATTCTCTACTGATGCTTCAATATCATCATCCTTCAAATTGAGGTTCATTAGCTGTGAAACGCTTTTTTAGAGAGTTGTATACCTGAATTAAATCTATGTTTAATAGCTAATCTTGACTATATTCGTTGTGGGTCATGCCATACGAGCGACGGTGTTGTGTGTAAAATGCTAGTATAAAAGGGGCGAAGTAATGTAGTGTTTTATAAGTTTCAAATGGTGTATTTAAAAGGTTTTATGTTCACTATACATTTTTCATGATATATTCAAAAGGAAATTTTCTTCCGTATATTTTTCAATAACAGCGGTTAGCTCGCAAAATGAATTATTAATGAAAATTATCAGAGCCATCCAAATAACGCGTTACTATAAACTAGTAACAAATTCCAAATCAGTTGTTTAGCTTCTATAAATATAATATCATGTAATTAACTAGTAAATTCAGGTTTCAAAAATCAAAATTTAAATAAGCGGTGTAATACATAAGGAAAAGTAGCCAAGATGGGTGTGGAAAAAATTGGGTACTCGTGGTAAGGTCTTGATTTGTAAGAGCGAGTTGAGATAATATGGTAAACGTTTTGAATTATATGGTTGCCGTTCGAAAAATGTGTTGAAGCGTGTCGAACGGTGTTTTGAGGGCTTAGTATGTATTTGTGTAGGCGTTTCAGAAGTTGTTATTGAGGCTTAGGGTAATATTAGGGTTACCTTAAAATTTGTATTTGAGCTTTTTACAATGATAATATAAGTAATTCGGATGGTGCTTTGAGTGCCTTCCAGGATCTCTAGTGCGCTGCAAAAGTGATTTGGGGAATTTTTATGTTGATCGGAACATTGTAAAGTTTATTTCAGGCGATTTTGAGGTTTTCTGAAGTGGTTCGAAAAAAAAAATTCGAATAGGTTCTGACAAACGATTCCGAGCTTTAATAGCTTGAATGGGCCATACATAACGAAAAACTCTTCGAAAAGTGACCAGGTACGTCCAAAACATTAACCAAATTAATGGATACACTAATAAGATTTAAAATATTAAACGGATACTAAATCTGTGAATGGTTTCGTAGTAAGTTTATCATTTACCAATTCATTAAGCTTTTGCATTTTTTTTATCTTTCCGTTTATTTGTTATAAAACTTAATACTAAAACACGAAACAATTGAAAACCCTTCAATATCCGACTTCATGTATTTAACCTATGTTCTTCTTCTTTTCCCTTAGCTATTTTTAATCGAACTAGTCTGCTCCTAATTAGTATTAGTAACGTCTCTATCTTTCAAGTAAACATAAAGAGTAGAAATTTCATCCTACTATTGGTAGTATTAATGATAAATAGTTATATAGATCGAATGAAGAAGAGGTATCCAGAGAGTATAAGCCTCAGTAAAGGCTTATAAGTTCTCAACCAGAGAATGGTACTCTACTATACACTCTTTTAAAGTTCTTCTTATGGTCTGTCATGCTATCCTGCACTTTGAAAGAGTTCATCAAGCAGCGTGACACGTTATCGAAGACACTACTAGAGTTCATTTTGCAGCGTAGCATTTTATTGTATACATTACAAGAGTTAGCCCTGCAGCGTAATTTTTTACTATGTATAGGTATATATATGAAAGTACCCACAGTTGTATTTGTTTTTATTTCCATTTTATGAGTAAAGGTTTCGAATATAAGGGTATGGAATTTTCCTTATAGTTTTACTGGTTCAAATCCTTTTCCGAAACACCTAATAGTGCCTCCCCTTTTTTCACTGATACTTTGACAAACTTATATATATATAGTTCATATTTATAGTCTTCAACGAGTTTGTTGGCTCGTAGTCAAAGTCAATACGATTCATTAGAAATATCTGTCGTCATTCCATATATAGGAACAATACGTTTATTGAAAAATTATTTACAATATACAATATTGCTTTTTTTCAAATTATCTAGTAGGGGATAATCTTTCGTTTAATATGATTTGTCTAATGGATTTTACGGTATAAATTGGAATCATTAATATTCCAATTGTTTGGTTCCTATAATGTAGTAACCCTTAAGTTTTAAACGTTTCCAACGTCATATGTACTTTTAACACACGTGCGGCCCGCATTGTACTGTCTATGTGGTCGATACTGCCCATTAATAGTAAAAATATTGAAAAAAGAAATCAGTAAACACTCTAAATACCTACAAGGAACCTTTGGACTAATAGATAGCCCCACACACAACGCTACCATTGTCCACATCTGACGCTGAAGCACGAAGACATGAGATAAAGCTCGTCAAACCCTAATATATAACCTATAGGTACGTAAAATATTTTACTAAGTTTACCAATAGGCTATTAAAAAGTTTCATATTTAGTTTAAGCGTTCCATGTTTCGTTGACTCACATGATTTTACTTTGCGAATTATGAGACACGAAAGAAATATTATTATGTAGGAAGGCTCCGTTTTGTTCCGGGGACACAAACTACTATTTTTCGAGCCCCTACTAAAACTACCCCTCTGAATACCCTCTCTTACACTATCGTAGGGACATTCCTCTTCAATCTCATCAAAAGACTCACTTAACCACTCGTTTACTTTTCCTGTCTAAGGTGGCGCTAAAGAAAATTTAAGTTATCATAATGAATTGGGGTACGTGGCCAATGAACCTCATTTCACAAATTTCCTTTTATCTTTGAACGAAGTTTAAAAAATCTCACACCTTGAATAAAACTAAATATGACCCGCGATAACGAACTAACCCTTAAAGCACAATAAAGAAAAATGAATCACTAATGTTTATCCGGGTTTAAAAAGGATATAAACGTGATTCTAAAAACTTCACTCTCAATAATACAGTTTCAACCATGTTCTATTAAACCTAACGGAAAATGGGTCAGTTAAAGCAAACTCAACCAACTCTTGATATATTATAAGAACTTCGTTATAAAATTGACCCTATCTCGAACATATGATAGCTATATTTTCACAACCTTTTAAAGGTTTTACTGCGACGATATGTTAATCGTAATACACTTCACTACTGAAAGGGTATCGATATCAATAATCTACCCTAGTACAAAAATGGGAATCGAAATCTAGAAAAGATTAGAAACCAAAATATTTACGTAGGTTATGATTTTTTGGCTAAATACTTTATCGTCAAGAAACGAATGAATTTTTAAACGAATCATACGACTTGAATCGTTTTCTTTGGAAAATATGTTTTAACATTGAGTTGATACTGGACTGGCGAAGAGGGAAAGTCAATCTGAAAACGTCATGAAATAAAACATAATACGCATGATAATTTTTTTTTAGGCAATTTACTATTAACAGGCAGTGCCAACTATATTACTACTATGTTGCGACCTTCATAAATGTAGGCGGTATATACGCCGGCGGGAAGACTGTCTATTCTATTTTTCCTACGTTATAAGATCTAACTTAGTCAAGAATTCCTCTTTACAAATTATACCGTACTATTCGTTGAAAAATTCCATTGTGAAGAAAAGCCTTATGTCAAAAAAAAAAAAAAAAAACAATTATACAAAGTGATAAAACGCATCCTATGCACGTATAACCAATTTTTGAGAAATATTTCTTACATATAGATTTAATATTCCAAGCGTCTTGAAATTAACCGTTTTAGTTTAAATCGTTTCCTATAAACTTGTTTGAGACAACCAATTTACACAATATTTAGTCCAGTTCATCTATACGAATCATAAAAATAGCCAGGCATTTCATTGTGTTATGAAGAAAACCTTTACTTTATATACCTAGAAAAAATACATTTGCCTTTGAAACCTTCTTTTATAAGACGTAAATACAGATAAAATCCTTTTCCAGGGATACAACCTTAAACCAGCCTTCTAATTAAAGCCTTAAAATATCTTACAGTTTCAAGACCCGTAGGTACGAAAAAAACTTTAACCTTGGTTCAGTCGGATTGCAAATTCATCGAAGTATCTGCTCGACTTCAACTCATATCAAATAACATACAAAATGAAGGAAGGAGTGAGAAAACAAAATACATAAAGTGTAGTTTATAGCCAGCGGCAATAAAGAAAATATACCGTTCACTTTAGTTACTGTTTTCTACATACACCGCACACTGAAAAAGAATAAAAAATGTAGAGTAGGGAACAACAATGAATTTGTAGAGCGCTGAGATACGTCTTCTGTATATCAACATAGAATGGTATATAAATTAAAGTTGATGGCGAAGGCCTCATCAAGCGGATAGGACGTTGGTATAAGTAATAACATATCAAAATGAATAGATAGATAGAGCCATCAAGTAGAGAATTCTGTGATAAAGTGTTTAAAGGCCTTTAAACGCAAAACTCAAACTATACTTGTACCGTGGAACAGGTGTAGGTTGAGAAAGTTACGTTGGTATAAGTGGCGAGGGATGGAATCGATACTTGTACAGTTTGTTTTTGGATGCACCTCTGGGAAGTCAGTGGGCCAGGCCAACGAAGATCTCAGTGCCTAAAAGGGGGTAGCCGGAAAATATTTCAGTGGGAACAGTGCTAATTTTTGATATTATGAAAGAATAGTTTTTATGTAAAGTAATAGTTTTGAGAATGGTTGAACTTGAGTTTTTTCTCTGGAAGATGCGTATTGTTAGGGTTTACAGTATAGCCTCACAACCTTCATTTACAAGGTAGTCCGTGCACTCAATACAAGAAGCTTGATGTAAGTTTCAAGATTATTTAACGCAATTTCTACCTGGTTAACTACTTTAACTAATTTTTTTATGAAATGAACCAAATTTTTAAACCTTTAATGCGATTACCTAATATTTTGGATACTGTAAAGCTTTCCATTCTGAAAAAATAAGTTTATCTCAAATCTTGAGGACGAAAAAGACAGAACATGGAAGGGTTTTTTAACGATAATTAAGAGAAATTAATTTCATTACAAAAACCCTCATATAAAGATAAGATAATGGTAAAATATGGTTTAAATATGATACGACAGCTATACAAATGAAATTAGACGTCTGTTTGTCCAAACGAAGACGTAATCAAAAACTTTTTAGAACTGTATAAATATCGGTTAATATTTCATTTTGAGAGGCTTCTAATCCGTTACTCATATTCCAGGAGCTTGATTGCTTGCGAATATTTTTTAAGCCATTAATATCAACCACGTTAACGTTTGTGGCTTTATTCTTTTCTATTAACATATTCACATCAATATCGAACGCAGATAATAGCGTCAATAATTAAAGCCCGAAAATTGAAAATATTAACATTATAAAAGTAGTGGTTAATAACTATAGTACAAAGAGGTCGATAATATAAATAGTCACTTTTACTAAAACCTTGGAGAATGAATAGTTGAATTCAAACTAGAATCTATGTTTGATCAATATAAAGCTCGTTAAATATTGTGCAAACTTATATCAAATATGGATGAAACGACGAGAGGCTCCCCAACGCGGAAACTCATACGAGGATTACAATCGTTTCGCGAAACGTAAGAGAAAATTATATTGAAACTTATAAATAGGATTTTTTTTGGAAAATTTCAACGTAACTTATATATTATACCACCGGAGTAATGGTGTAAAGAACGAAAGATTAAGAATATAACGATGCCAAAATTCAAACATATAATTTCTCATCAACAATCAAAGCACGACCTATCCTACTAAGATGGTACGACGCAAAAATCATTAAACGTTAAGAAATTGAGCGCTCTTTTTTGTTGAAAATAAAATTTATTGATTAATTAAAACCAAAATAAGTCTAACAGAAAATTTTCATAAATACCTAGCAAATGAATTAAGTCATTGAACGATTGAAAAGCAGGTGTTGAACGTCGAATCAATTGAATTTAATCATGAATTTACAATGACTTGAAATATAGTTAACAGGAGTGTTGACAATGTTTACCAGCAACCAAAAACTTCATTAAATAAGGTAGAAGAAAAGGAAAGTTTAAATGAAACTACGCATTAACCATAGGCATACTTCTTCATTAAGTATGTAGACTTTTTACCAAATGTTGAAAAAATGTCAACTATCTTATTTTTAACAATGAAAAAAAAAACGGTAATAGTACCTATCCATGACAACAATTAAAATCATAAATTCTTATTCAACACCTCCCACTTATGAAAACTTCCATACCCCACTTACATAATCCCTCATATTGAGATGTGACTTACCTCTTAATAGGATTCTTCGCGTTTTAACATTGTTTATTCGAAGTGTAATTAAAGTCACAGGAGTATTACACTGGTCGGGTGATAGATCATAGTTTCTTCTAGGTTTGGTAAACTGCTAGCGAGTCTACACAGTATCTTTATAGATTATTTTGTAGCCCGTTAACAATTGTTTTTTGAAGTCTATTAAAATTACTCTGAAACAGGTGTATTCTAGTTCAAATCAATTCCACCTTCATACTTTCCTAATAATAACGGTTTTTTATTCTAAAATCATAATACAGCCCGTGAAACTATTTTCTGATAACTTTAATATTTAACAATACTGTTACCACCAATCTTTGTAAAAAGAAATCCCGTTTTACCCACTAGAAATCCAAATAACTAATACGTCATCCCCTTTAAACTTCAATGTCTCAATATACAAAGACAATTACCAATTGTTCTTCGAGTTTATTAAAATATGCCTACCTTATATCCTATTAACCTTAATGTAATTTTAACTTGCTAAGTATATTTTCTATTTTTCCATTCATTAGCATAATCAGCCTATTGAATTCTATAAGCCTTTACTGAGCATCATGAGGTATAACTTTCGATAATACCATAGACGTGTTATTCTTACCATCAACACTAAGAAATTCATTCATCCACCAATTTTACTAAGTTTAAAACAAAATATTGCGTCGATTAACAATCATCATTCGTTAATTATTGCGAATTTAACAAGTAAATAAAGAAAACGTGGTAAATTAGTTAAAAAAACTATCGAAATGAATTTATTAAGTATCTTAATGGCCACCACGTGAAGTTCCTCTAAAACTACACCTATATTAATAAGACCCATCATACCGTCAACTTCTAGAAAAACAATACTTTTGACATAACCACTTCATGATTAATAAAGGCGAAACAAATCAAATGGGCAGAAACAAGAAATTAATTATCGTACAATCAATCCTCGCTAACGTATAACATAAGAAACCTGATAGATAACGACAGTTCAGTATTATTTACGGATACTATACCAGTAAAAAAAAAACAATTGAAGCCTCGATCATGTAATAATATCCATATTAATCTCAAGGAACAAATTACTTGTCCATAAACATACTAGCCTATTTAAACGAAGTTGAACCTTATAAGTTGATGCTTAATCTTACACCTCATGTAAAAGTTCTTACGATTCCGCCAGTTGGCATTGAGTCGCAATATAGTTACCACGGTTTCGTTTCTCAAAGTGCTGTTGAGGTTTTCAGACGTTGGTCTTTTTGATTCTGGTCACGTTAGTACCATTACGTTCTAGTTATTTTAAGAAAAGAGTACATGTGGTAAGGGTCTTCGGGATGTGGAAAGTGATTGGTCAAATATCTGATTGCAGAATCTTTAATTCGAGTAATGATAGTTCGTTACTTACTCTAAAGCCGAGGCTTCTTTTACTGGCATCTTGATGATTCATCTCCGTCGAATTCTTGGCATTTCGTTCCAACAAGATATAATCCAAATATATGTGAACAAAGTATTCTACAGCCCAAATATATTGTATAATGTTTTCATACTATTCACTACGAGTATCGATCGCAAACGTTGAACGTACATAATCGTGAAAAGATTGATTCATGTTAATATTAATCACGATTTTGGCTTTTCACACGATACAAAAATACACAATCTGCTAGGTACTTGGTGTGTGCAAATTACTATATATATCTACATTTAGTAGGCGGCTACACCAGAGATTGCACTTTTGTAAGATTGAATGGGAACGTACCACTTTAAAAAGTGTATTCAAGCAGAGTTATTGATAGTGTGTCACTACCTAGAAGTGGCATTCACAAAGTGCATGATAACAATCGACTACCAGAAGTGAAATTGGCAAAGCGTATGGTAAAGTACGACTACTAGGAAGGGGGATTAGCAAAGTATATGGTATAGTGATATGTCTTGGGCAAAAGATTTTAACCTCTTACGTGTAAAGTATACTTTCCGGACACTTCTCAATTCTACTCATTTTATTAATTTAATAAATATATTCCTTACGTATACCCTTTTCGTTTTTGATATTTACTTAACAAGGCAAATACTTTAACGAAACTAAATTTTAGCAAGTTCATTCGACCATTAATACCATATGAGAAAAGGAGAGAATATATGTTAAATACTAATAACTGTATATTATCGCGATCCTAATTATCATTGCTTTAATATTACGATTTATTGAAACTATAGGGGGGTGGAGAAATATAAAGGTATACCTTTGCAACCCGAAGCAAAAGAAGACTATTAAATTTGAAATAATTTAAAAAAATACAACTTTGGTATGATACTATTCATTTTGTAAGTGTCTTGTTGACTAAAAGTCCTGTTACACTATTTATTTGTTTGGTTTGGCTCTTTTAACGTACCTGGGAACATTTTAATAGCATTTCATTACTATTAGGCTACGTTATCCAAAAACACCAAAGCTCGAAACTCTTCATTAGAACTTGTACGATCTAAATACAGTATCTAAACCATTTACACACTTTAAAAGCGGTCAAAACGTAATACTAAAACCGTTTACTAGTCTTAAAAGCGACTAAAATGTAGGTTCCAAACCGCTTACAAACGCTAGAATCAGTTGTAATACGATATCAGAATCGTTTATTCAATGTATACCGTAAGTCGAATACGTATACCAAGCTTTATATACCATATATTTTTAATATTCATTTTTTACATCCCGGTTTTCCCACGTTAGCCTCTCTCTATTCACCTTCCATTATCCAACATAAGGTATACCGCTTATTTAAGTTTATTATTTAGGATATTGAGTTAAATAGTTTCTCAGTTAATATAAATTTTATAAATCATCAGAGGGCTAATTTAATACATTGAGTTAGGTTGGATTCATTCTTTTTTTATATTGTATTTAAACACCATTAGAGTCAATAACTGTTTAAAAGCCTTACATTACACGTTTTGCGACGTTTTGATTCCCCTTTTCTACATGTAATGTACTTTTTCTTGACATCAAAAGTTTTCAAATACGGTATTTCAAACGTACAGAAATTCCATCTATTACGTAAAACCAACTTATGCACCGTTATAACATGGCTGATACATGTAAAGTTCAATCTCCCAATCGCTTTAGTTCACTTTGTGGTTCAATTATCATATCTTTAACATCATTAACCCTAGATAAATGTTGACTAATATATGGATATTTTGTTCAAAATCACATTGTTTCATACAAAAAATTGTATGTATTCGGGAAATGACTAGTAGGATTATATGATCGATATTTCAATAGTAGATTTGAACCCGCTTTCTGCAAATGAATATATTATAAATTTAATTTTTAAATATGTTAACTGATTATTTTCAAACACGACTTATTTGATAATTTCCATGCTAAATTAATGGACTTCACAGCCGAAATTTGGCCAATAATTAACGCTATAATCTTGAAAATATTTCGAGGAACACTACAAGGTAAAGGCTTTAATACGACTGGTAATAACAATATACGTAGCGAAAAAGAATTGTTGGAAACTTCCCAAATTCTTTAAATACCAAAATAAACAGATAAAGAAGAAATAGACGTGAAATTCGTGAAAGGATACTATATAGAGAAGCACCAAACCCGGCATTTCGAAATAACGGATAAGTGTAAAGGGACTAAGGCCGCAGCTGTCGCTCAAGGTGGTCGGATTTTGTCTTTCAACCTCGATGAAGAAGGAGGAGAAGTAAGGTCCATGGGAGGGAGTGTCTATGGAGCTAAGATGGTGTAACCCTCTCCCTAGTCATGTAACGTGTAGTGGCGTGTCATGAGGGTCTTCTTCCTTGCTTTAAAGTATCGTAGGAGCGTATATTACTAACAGGGTTGGATCCCTAGTAATACTAGTCAGGTACTAGCCTATTCCATTACCCCTAAAGAAATCCATATCGTTCCTTCCCCTATCGTTGTTTGTTTTCCTTCTTTTCTATATGTATAGTGTTGTGGTTGCCGTATATATAAAAATGATGCGCGCGCCTTCCAAAATATTACGGTGCCATGTAAAAGTCACTAGACTAAAGTTATGTGAAAAGTGTTTAAGCGCCTACCCTCCCTCTTATAAATAATTCCTAAAGTACTAATTACGAAGATAAAACTTCCTTTTTCCTTCAACCTTTAACTTTTTCGGATAACGTCAATACCTATAGACACTAGTATAACACTTGTTCATTTTGTAATTTCAATACTTTTTACAGCTTTCCTTATAAAGTTTCGATGAATCCCTTATTCGTCGCCGAGGTGGATACCACTATTAGAAAGGTGAGTTATATGTTTTCAAGCTAATAAGTACTAGTAAACAAGTATTAATTTCCCTGCGTTAAAAGTCATCGACATGTACCCCAATAGGACTCGAGAATAAACATATTTCGAATACGTTTATAAAATATCATATAATTACAGAAGATTATATCAAAAGATTTAAGTTGAGTGGTTTCGATAATTACGAAAAAGTTATTAGCAAGTAGCTAAATACTAAAGCCCGGTGCCACCTTGGTTTCGTGAAGGGTATAGCTCATAGTTTTAGTTATACGTATACGTTATTAAACTTAACCCAAAATATATATGAAGCGATTAAAAAGTTGTTGAAAATGGATTTGCCGTATAACCTTCAAGATCTAAGTAAATATACGTTATATAAGCCGCTCCTTAGGTATTAATAAGTGGGTAAAAAGCGTATAAATTTAGTTAATCGCTGTTAAAAACACTATAAGAGTCCGTCATGTTACGTAACGCTAGGTTAATACCCGAAACGAAGGGGGTTTTATCCCCGCTACTCCCGTACTGTTTAGGGGCCTACGGGCCGTACTGTTAATAAACGAGAAGCGAAATACTTAGGTCAGTTTTTTATAGCTAGGTGTAAACGTAAAGGGCGCCACTAACTAGTTATTACGGTGCGTTATTAAAAGTAATATACATGTTTATTAAAGTCTTGAGATATATTGATACTAATCTAGATCGTATAAATGCTAAGCCCAGTAAACTTATTGAGATAGGTAAAAAAATACTAGGTAAAGATTGAAACCAGGATTTTAGGAACATGGTTCAATAGGTCTGGTCATAATCGTATTTTTTCGTTTTTATTGATATGAATACTCTTATTCATTACGCTTATTTAGTACCCACTGACTAACAGCTCAACCGCAGTTTTGTTTCGTAAAATAAAATGTAAAATTTATACCCGTTTACGGGTTAAGCGTAAAGGCTTATCGTTATATTTTACTGGTTTATTATGCTATTTGAAGGCATCAAGTACTACGATATTAGAAAAGATTACAAGTGGCTTTCACGTTAGGTATATATAACCTATTTATTTAACTAAAACCTATCGTTTCTGTTAATTGAAATATAGATTATATCCGACTTATTGTTTATTACGGGTACGTAATATACTTTCAACGTAATATTTAGGTTTTACCTTAACGTCTTCGCCTTTTATAATTACAATTCACAATTAAAAGTCTTGAGTTTACTAGCTTAACAGCGAATAGGAAACTACTCGTACGAGTTAATCTATATGTAATCGAAGATACTTCACACCCGAGACATTCAGTTTAATAACGTGAAAATCGAATATACGTATTATCTAATATTTATAATAAAGCCAGTTCATTTTTTAAAAAAATCGTTTAATTTAAAGTTTTTTACAAAAAGCTTAATATCGTCGCCTACTTGGAAGCTTTTCGATGGAGAATACAGCTTATTAGCGACTTTCTTTATTCTTCATTATAAGCCGCTATTATGGCTTACACTAATTCCGGAAATTCGCGAATCCGTTAAATATAGTTTTAAACCTTGACGCGTAATATCGTTTTCGAAACAAGCAAATGTTATGATGGTTGTATAAAATTGACATAATAACTATAGGTTATAAAAAACGGGTTAATAACAATAGTCGTTGTATCCTTATTACTTAGTAATGGTTAAAAGCCTAGCAATAAACGGATTGAATCGAATTGCGTATAACCACGAATGAGCGTAAGTACGTAAAGACCTCATAATTTATGCGTTTGGTTACGCCGTTAGTCTAGGGGTAAAAATCATTGCTTAGGGGTTAATCCACTCCAGTAAGGTCGCAAAGTCGTTTTAAAAACCTACTAATCCAATTTCCACCACGTTCGTCAATAAACGAACGCGAAAAAAAAAAAAATCGCTAATGGCAATTAAAAAGCCGCTCCACATAAGCCTCGACAACCATAATAACTATAACCTCGAAAATAATGGCTTAACTTAAAAGTATGGAATAACCATAGAGTAACGTAAATCACTCGCCTATTCTTAAGGTAAATTAACTATATTGTTGACAGAAATTTAGCTCTAAAGTCGTTTGGAAATTAAAAGGAGTTTGAAAATCCCTTTTCGATTGTATCTCTGATAGACTATACGACAAAGACCGCCGCAGTTACTAAAAAAACGGCTGACCGCATGGTATAAAATTGACTAAAAATACGTTTTAAAAATAAAATGAAAATAGCGATAATAGCATCGCAGCTTGTGTCACCGGTAAAAAGAGAATTATAGGTAGCTTAAATTAATAAGATAACGATAGGCTCTTCAAAAGGTTCCAAAATGTAATCACGAAACCTAAAAACTTTTTCGTTGTTTACTAAACATTTCGAAATTAAAACCTTTAACGTACGATCGTCGTCTAAAAGAATATCCGCTGGGAAATGTCGGTCGCTTATATGCACTACACTTACCATTCGGGGTTAGGTAGTGTTACGGGTAATAAAAAAGTCATAATAACACTAAAAGTCGACGTTTCTAAAGAGTTTAGGGCCTTTTGAAAATTTATTCGCCGATAACGATCAACCGGAAGACGTACATACGTGAAAGCAGCTCGAAAGTAAACTATTCAGAGCTTATAAACTGGAGTTCACGACCCAGTTAACATGGGTTTAAAAGGCACGTGGGAATATACTAATCTTGTCGTAACAATATATCAGATTGCTCATAATTTACAATTTTATTATATACTGATGGAAAGCCAAATTATAACGGCTTTTAAATTAACAGACTCATTATTTAAAGATACATTGTGTCGTTATAAAGTATTTCAATTCTTTTAATGCATTAAGATGGTAAACGGGCATGTTATGCCTCGGAGTTCCGTGTTCTATACTTCTAAACAGCTTATAATTCCGAATAGCTTTTTATTATGGATTTCGTAGTTATATTCAACGTGAGATAAACGACGGGAGTAATACCCTACTAGGCGTAGGTTACCGCAGTCGTCACGTTGAAAAAAAGAAGCCTTCTAAGGCCTAGCTAAAACAGTCGTATTTAAAAAAGGTATTGCGGTTAGTATCCCATTAGGCGAACATAGGTTCGAAGACAAAGCTAAGTTTAAGACGTTCGAAAATCACTTTTTTTTAAAGCTCATAACGAAATAAAGTACCTTTCAGAATGAATCGAAATAATGATTCAACAAGCATGGAATGATTGTAAAAAGAATAAGGGTAAAAATTTACGAACCCCAAAAATAACCGTATTCTAAAAACCGTTGTAAAAGTCGCTTATTCCCGGATAACGCGAAGCTTTTTTAGGCTAATACAAATATTAAAGTTAGCTTTAATAACGATTTTTAAGTATTTGGTTTTCTAGACGCCTAATTCGTATTTGTAAATATTGCGGTAAAGTCTCGTAACACTTAAAAAGTTAAGGATTTACTTAACCTTAGTTATATATTTTTTACAAGTGTTATTCAAATAAATAGTAATGTTGTTAAAGTAAACGAAAAAAAAAAATTGAAAAAGAGGTGTAACAAATCATTGATATATGGTTAAAAGGTAACGTGGGCGTTGATAAAGCCGAAGGGAGTAACAAACCATTTAAAAAGTCCGAAACGTATATAGAATATAGTTTTTTCATTTATCTCCCTCTATAATTAAAATCTTGTAAAAATAAACTTCAATATGCAAATAAGTAGACCACTTAGCTTACAAAATATTTACAAACTTCTTTTTCATAAATGGAAACAGGTAACGATTTACTTTTCTAATAATATTAAGCCGGCGATGATCGATGAAAAATCGTACCCCCTTTTTAGTTTTCTTAACGAATACTATTCAAACGCCTGTTAAAAACTGTTATATTGGAATATAACCTTAATGAAATAATTTGTTTGACGTCTTTGGTAATATAAAGAGCTCATTACACGATATTCTATATAAAGGGCCCTATAATAATTTGGAAGGTTATCTTTACCAATCGGTATGCTTGATAATTTCTTAATTCGTTTTAAAGCGGTAAGGGTGTATTTGTCGACGAAGGCTTTGTCGAATAAGGGAGCGAATTCCCTAAGATTACCGGAATGTTATTTGTAAACGAATATGAATGGTTCAGGACAATTACTTTAGTAATATTGTCGAGGGAAAAGGTGACGCGATATGTGGTAATAGCTCGGTCCCTACAAACCCATCGTAAAAGAACGTAAAATATAACAACGTTAAACTCTTTTCGTATCTTTTCAACGGTCGCAAATATCCACTTTTAAACGTTATAATTATCGACTCGCCTCAATAATAACAACATAAACTTTACATTGTTGTAAGTTACTTATTAAAAGTTTAGCATGATTTGCCTAAAATAACGTTATATTGTAAAAAATAGGGGATATAGGTTTATATACGGTAATAATATTCATCGATATCAATGTAAAAGAAGGTTATAAAGGGAATAAGTCGTAAAATAAAACCGGGCGAGTAAAACGTGGCTTACTCTAATTATCGTTAGAAAATATTAAAGCATGTCAACTTTAAACGGTTAGTAAACTACTTACTCGTAACGCAATAACATATATAATTTATATTTACCAAAGCGTAAATGAAACGGATAAAACTACAAAAAATGTCTATTTTAAATGGAAAACTATTTTAAACCTGTGGTGTGACCATTGAGTTCAATTAAAATCTTATTAAATTTTTTTATCCGATTATTTTCAAGGGTTACGTTTTTTTTGTTCTTGGGATCGATGAGGTCCTCGGCTGAAATAAGATGAATTTTTACAATAGCTTTAACTTTAAGGCCTCTTGTGCGCTCCTCCGGGTTCCACAAACATATATGGATCCGGTAGCCGTTCATGCCACAACATAAATATATCTTGAGGTCCTTACGACGGGAAAACTCCATGGGGTTAACTTGGACGGTGCGCCGCTTCAAAGCGATTCGAGAAACGTTTACGCCGATTATAATAATATCGCCCTAACTATTTCGAAAAGGCGCTTTACCGCAATTATTTCCATTAAGCGAGGCACCTTCGGCAGTAACAATACCAATACCATCGTAAAGAATACAGAAATTATAAAGGCGCCCATCGATAAGTTAAACGCTGGCAACGTATTTATTTTCATTCGCTGGCAAATGGAAGCGGAATAATGTATTAGTAAAAGTATGATTAATAACCCCTTTAAAGATGTCGAGTTTAGCGTTGAATTTTTAGGCTATATCGCTAACTTATGCGAACAAGATTTCCTAAATGGTTTAAAAAAAGTAAAATATTTTACGAACTCCTTACTTCAAACTCGTTACCCGATTAATATCTGTTTTAGCCATGTTAGAGTTGTAATGATAGGCGCGAACCATAGACGTAAAGTTATCGGAGTCGTTAATACTGCCATCGCCTCCGCAAACGTAATAACTTTTCATAATGGTTTTCGCGGAAACTTCTAG
This sequence comes from Anisogramma anomala, assembly GCA_038502455.1. Lineage (NCBI taxonomy): Eukaryota > Fungi > Ascomycota > Sordariomycetes > Diaporthales > Gnomoniaceae > Anisogramma > Anisogramma anomala. The sequence continues at coordinate 43,907,682 of JASMMZ010000001.1, read as the reverse complement.
TTATTGGAAATTAACGTATAATGAAGCCTTTTTTATACCGAAAAAAATCAGGTTTCGACGTAATATACGGATTATTATAGCCTTTAACACCGGGAATCGTGGTTTAATACCGGAAACTTTAACCGGCTAATTAAAGACTTTATGTTGAAGTCGTTAACATCCATTGAAAAGGGCGTCAATATTGTAATATAAGTTAAAAACGTTATCGATATTTGGTAAGCTAACGCGATTCCTCAAAGTGAGTGGTTTAATAGCGGTGTCGTTTCTAATGTATGTAAGAGGAACCTCTTAAGAAATAAATTTACTCGAAGACGTAAGCGTATTAGTAGCTTCGAGCTGTTGGTTTATGGTCGTTAAAACGTTTAACGCGTTAGTATTCCGTTATTTCAAGTGTAAAACGTATTTCTGAATAGTTCAATTCCACTGGATAAGTTCTACATATAAATCGTCGGTAAAACGTTCGTATTAAGTTGTAAAGTCATCCTACTAGACCGTTAACGCGCTTTAAATCTGCTCCCTGACGCGCGCGTCAAGGGATTATTTTAAGGCTCAGGGGTACAGATTCGATATGTCGGAGGAAAAAGATATCACCTTAGGCTATAACCACTAAAAAGTAGCCAAGACACTGTCAGGAAAAGGATCGAAGTTTATGTGTAAAGTGACCAAAGCCGGAGCTATTGCTTAAAGTAGTCGGATTCTGTCTATAAATCTCAATAAAGAAGAAGGCAAAGTAAAGTCCTTGTTGGGGAGCGGCTATGGAGCAAAAATGGTGCAACCATCTCCCTAGTCACGTGACGTGTGGTAACGTGTCTTGAGCGGCTTCCTCTATGCTCTATAGAATCGCAGGAGAGTGTAGGAATACCAAGATTGTATATCTAGTAATACTAGCCAGGTATTAGTTCGTAACAATGAGGTAAGAAAGAAAATTCGTAAAAATAAAAGTTAAGGCATTAAACAAGGCTAAATATACTCCGTAAAAGGTATATAGAATTTGAGGTATTAATAAAGCAGGAGGAAGGACTGTAGTAAATATGTACGACTCAAGTTGAATAGAAACCTTTACTATAACACACTCTTAGATGAAGACAAAGATAAAATTATTTCCTGGATATAATAGATAACTTTCGCTGGCAAAATAAAATATGACCGGATAAAGAAAACGCACCGCCCGAAAAAACGATGAACGACATGAGACGATAATACAAACCTTACGAACCAACGCCTACTAACTACGATATTTATTATAACCTCCTACCATACAGCTTTCCAACTAATAGTAGAGATTAAATAAGGTTTACCAACTTGTTCAAACTAAAAGATAAAGAGGAGAATTATAGTTGCAAGATATACAACGTTCACGATAAAATTATACGTATAATGTTAAATACATGCAAAAGACTCGATATTAAACCATTATGGTTTTATATTAACTTTTCTGGTATATTGTCTAAATCAGTCTTAACTTGATATATATATCATCATACCTAGGTCACTATTTTTAAGAAGTATTACACCTCTCAAGAATACAAATACCTAAGGAAATGAACCACAAACTTTACAATATAAATTAGATGAATGCGATAGGGAAATCGGCATAAAACCAGCGTAAAAACCTCAATTGAACTTCATTGAATATACTTACCTCTTTTTTTACAAAGTTTAAAAAATACTTTACATACCGTGAACTAAAGTATTAAGTAAACAATGTATTTATTTAAGCATTTACAAAAACATACCGATAAAACCATATTTTAAACTTCCGCTTTTGATACCGGAAATAAACTTAAATCTTTTCATACAGGCGTTAAGACCTCGTCTAAAACCTCCATATCCCGTGAATCAAATTTTGAATTAACATTTATAACAGAAAGCATAAAAGTTGATTGACAAATTACTCAAGCAGATATTATCCAAATATTCTATTACGTCCTAGACCGATTTTTTAAGGTATACCAAAAACATGAAGAACGCCCTAAATAAGGAGATTAAATCGAAAAACCTTGTTGGAAAAACACGAAGACCAAAAATTAAATAATTACTAAGGAAAAAAGTCCTGTAACTAATCTCGGATCTTTACATATATAACGCAATACCTACTATAAAGTATAAAAACCTTCACTGGTTTTTTAAAATGCTATATAATATACCGTTTAGTCGGTATTTAGTTTACTCATTACTCAACACACGAATTAATTCGAATTCAACGGCAATTCCTGGCCAATTTCTTATTACAAACCAAATGATACTTAGTTTCATAACTTACACAACCTAATAAATCCAAGTAACGGATAAGCTTAGCACCTACACCGACAAATACACCTATAAGAAAGAAGATGAAAATAGAGATAATACTTACGAAACAGTCTAGGATCATGAAGGCACCCAGCGAATTTATATAAGGGTATAATAAGCCGTTTCATCAACATAATGTAGGGTTGAATTGCGAAAACAATATATTAAAGGTATATATAGCGTCGCAATTTAAGCTTTCTAATAGATACAGCAATGTTTCCGAAGATATTATAATTCATGCCAGCGAAACAAAATTTTCGACCGCTAGAAAACGATAATTCATTACGCTCGTGACAAAGTCCCCAAAGTTTAAGCTTGATTAAATGAAGACATACCGAAGAGTCCAATTCGATGAAGAAAAGTAATTATCACTTAATACGTCCGTTATAACTAAGCGATTCGAACCAATTAATTTTTGAGTAATAGATTATAAACCGCCATTATTACTATCATTAATCAATGTAAAAAAGCTCGGAATCAAGAGTCAAAATACGGCTAACTAACTCATTCGCGTTTCGGATAACGTATCAGTACACTCTTGGCTTAAATTTAAATCCATATAGTTTTTCCCTCAAGTTCGTATAATAGAAGCCATCAACTCAATATAAACAAAACTAAAAATATTATACTGACGATTCGGATACTCGGCATCAAAACGCCTTCTACAGCTGCTTGCCGTCGCAGAACAAGATAATATTAGCAAGTGGGTATTTTAAGCTGTCATAAAGTTTTGTTATAGATTCCAACTATATTCACAACCCATATAGCAGTGAAACTCCAGCTTTTAAACGTTGTACACTTTAATTACAAGATAATTGTTGATATAAAATATCATAACGACTAATCTGTATTATACGCCATCAACGTAATAATATTATTTCAGGCCCTAAAATCTGCGATACATGTTTTGTGAAGGATTACCAAACTACTTTAGTAAATTACTGGTTAAAACACTATTTAAAACCTTCTAATTAGATTATACCAGACAAAAATACGGCCTTTTATTAGACTTAATAGAGTTTCAAGACTTGAAACGTCAGTATTAAATGTAAATAAATGCTGTTAAAATATTTCAACGTATGAAAAAGTATAATAGGTTCTATGAACCAGTTGAAAAAACCGTATATAATACTATACGAAAGGTAAAAATATACTAATTTTAAATAAGTAATCATATAATAAACTTTGCACGTTATGAATAATATATCTGACCCAAATATGTTTATTCTCTTACTTTTTATTGTCGGTATTTACTTTAAAGTCCTAAAAAGTTCATATTGTTTCCAGCTGCGATATAACGCACAAATATTGTAAAGAAGTCCATACAGGAATTACGTTTCATACGGGATAGAAAGAATATTGCAAAAATCAAAGAGGAAGAAAAACGGTCCGCATAAAACTAAAGTTTTGAACCTACCACTACAGTTTAAATTATTCGTCCGTAAAGCTCCAAATGGATGAACTAAGCTTCGAAAAATCAACGGATTATAGGGTCACGATATATGGGTAAATCAAACAATAGTACGACATTATTTAGTTCAATAATATTAAATAAATATAAAAGGAAAAAGGTAGATGCAAGGGGTCAAAAACCGTATTTAAATCATGGAAACCGACGAAACTATTTTTAGGATAATGAATACAAGTCGCTCCTGGATCCTATAACCTCCCAGGATATTACGTCAGATCCTTTATCATTTTCCAAATATTGTTCACCTATATAAACGAAAACAACACTCAGTTGCCAAAGACGCTCATATAACTAAGAAAATCTCTTGAATGCCTTTGTAACGGACTATTTTGTTACTTAAAAACAAACGAGGGACCGTAAGTTAAATTTAAAGCTTTGCCGAAAAGTTATAGAGACTACGACGTTCACTACATTTAGATTATTTAACCAAACCGAAATCGTTATTTAAATCCAAAAAAGGCGTTAATAGTCTGAAAAGGTTTGAAATAAGAGTTTTCAACTCATTTAAAAAATTGATATACGTTTAGGTTTACAATATTAAAAACTAGAATTATAAGCTTTATAAAAATAATATTTTTAAAATTGAAAGGTAAGATAACGAAAGCAAAAAAATGTTATAACCTAATTACTCACTTTATCAATGGTAAGCTATCATTCGATTTTAGCATTCTCCACTTTTTTTCGTACGCCCCATACCCTTTTTACTAAGTTTTGTAATATTACACAAGCTGATAAATGGTTGGAAAAACTGTTTTATTACTGTACCTACGCCCATATACCTGGGAAACTCCGGAAACATTGTGTATCTAAGATGATTATACGTATTGAAAAACAGCTTTACCGATTGGCTAAAGCTAATATATACTAGTTAACAATTACCCAATGTATTATAAGTAACGGCTCAAAATATCCAACTCAAACTTTAACCTATGTCTGCTAATTTTAAAAATACGTTTTAAAAGCTTTCCATTTATAGAGATGTAAACGGATAACACGTTAAGTACGTATAAAGTTTCATTTTCTATAGTGGAAAGAAAAAAGCCTTTGAAAGTGGGCCCAAAAGTGAAACCTAAAATGTATTTGATGAAGGACTATATAATCAACCTTGACGGAAAAACCATTACTGCTCAAAAGGGTATTTTAAACATTACACGGAAATAGTAATTATATAATGTTGCTTTTATAGAACTGGATATTGAAAGACAAACTGAAAAATATAGGTATTAGCCCAAACGAAGCGATTGAGTCGTCTGAATGGCATAGTCAAAAGCTACATTTGATATTTCAGTCATTATGTAATGTTTAACCGATTTTTAGAATGATGTATATAAAACATCGAATAAATTACTTACGTGAAAAATATGTAATGTGAAACGCAATTCATAATTTCTTTCATTAAATACAGATATGATTTAGTCGATTTTGAGACAAACGGCTTTCTCGATAATAATAATAGATTTAATTTCTAAGTTAAATTGATTTTTCGTTTGTGGTAATCAAATATTGGTTTAAAACTAATATCTGTTTCATAGTAATATTGTTTATTTATGTTACACGAAATGTAAACTAGTTATACGAATGGTTTTTACTTCCAAGATTCACAATATAGTTGTAAGTTTCTATTCTGGAATTACAATTTCGATAACAGGTCGAATAATGGTCTTAAACTTTAACTTTAAAATTTTTCCTATAATTGCTCATACCAAATTTATTTCTTTTTATCAGTTCTTTATTCAGATTCGTATGAGCGCCTCAAAATTAGAGATAAAGTAAAAATTAATCTAAATTGAAACCTAGTATATTTAATGATTAAAGTATCCTATATGCTATTAAAAACGCTTAGTTTAACAAGAACTGTCTGTGTTGAAGTTATTCCAAGGAATTTACGAATTTACTCATATCAAGCATTTTTGTTTTACATACAATACTTTCCTTTTATTTCAAACCTTTTCCTCCCTTTTGACATTTTATCGCTGTTAGAATCCATTCTTTCTACTCATTTTGACGTTTTATCGTGTTAAAAATTATTTTCAACCCGTTTTCACCGAGATTATACTAATTGGATGTATTATCCGCTTATCTTTAAATACATAGTTACAATTTATTTTACGGTTTACCATATGATTAATAGTATCGATAAATTATGTATATTATGATTTCTTTCAAAGTAATTGTATTACTGTTTAGTAAACTTTATTATAACTGGGAGCGCCAGCTTAGGTAACAATAGGTAGCTAATCGTTGCCGATTAGAGAGAGAAAAGGAGGCGTCTCGTTTTTATCATCCTCCTTACCGCCACATCCCTTGTTGTCAGTGTTACCGTTACTGCCATTATCGATTCTGTTATTGGCGTCGCTGTGGAGACGGCCCCACGCTTTATAATATATATACTAAGGTAGAGATGCCGGCGGATTTTAATTATTGTTATCAAGACACGTAATAATGTCTTCGAATCCACCTATTTAATATATACGGAAGCCCTACTTCTGGGCGAAAATAACGGTTATCATCTCCTTGATCAACCTGTTAGTGTTTACTATTAATTGATATCGTCTTATTTAAGTAATTTTCTACGGTAATTATTTTTATTAATAAAATAAATGGTGTCTTCATATAGTTTGCGCATTTATAATCGAGGTTAAAATTATGACTATAAAGTCCATTTATTATAAAGATGAACTACTCGTAATGAAAAATTGTGTTGCTGTCATAAAACTACCGTAATAAAGGACTATCCATTGCTCATTCGTTTGTAACGGTAATAAAACGTCGAATGACAACTGTTTTAATAATAATAGCCACTAAAATTAAGCATAGCAAAAATGTAATATACGTAACGTAATTTGTATTCATTAGCGTCTCGTAACTATGGACTCAGGTACGCACATTTACCTTTCACACGTTAAACGAACTTTACAGTATATATTTAAGACCCGTCACCCACGTTGACATATATATTCAGCTTTTAGAACCTCATGTATAAGATATCAATATTATATATACTACTGATAGAATGAGTAATATGAATCGCGTTATAAAGTCGTTCAGGTACGTTAATAACAACAGGGGAAGAGATAACCCCTACAGGTAATAAAGTTTTACCCATTGGAAAAAGGTAAGGCTTATGACTTCAAAAGTCTTTTATTTGTTGTTTAAGTGTTAAAAGGAGGGAGTAAAGCGGGAGACAGGGCAAATATGATAGTGGTATAGCGAATAACGGCGGCGGGGGAGGCGGCGAAAAGGAAAGCTGGGATTAATAACGTATTACCCGATAAAAAAAAGGATAGAGGAAAAGGGGGCGGCGATGTAACGAACGCCGGTAACGGAGACTTATTTACGCTTACGCTCCCCCATTAAAAGGTGCTTAAAAACAGTTTTTCCACGGTATCTATTTACAGACAAAGTTAATATACATGGTAGATTATATAAACTACCTATGAAACTAGTTTAAAATAAATATTGAAATCATAAATACGGTTTATATATACTAATCATTTACTTTTAATCTATTTCAATCAAGGGCGCATGTTAAGAAAAGGGAAAAGATAAAAAGTTTTACCAGAACCGATAATGACATATTTTTTATACTAATGCTAAAATACGTAAACCGTTATCACCTTTACCTCCTTACACCCGTATAATATTTCCTTTATTCAACCCATATAAGACGCTCATAATTACATTTTTACAAGGATCGATAACCGTAGAACTACAAATTTTCTCAACTAAATTAGGCTTTATTGAAATTACTAGCGTGGTAAAAACTACTAATCCTAACTTTTATGATTCATACAGAAAACTAACAATTATTACTAAACAATGAATAAAATTAAAATAAAACCAACCTATTTAGGCAAAATTGCGGATATACATTATATTACAACTAAATTATGAGTACTAAATTACGGATACATGTTATAATACCTGAAAATTAGGATTACCAAATGCCGGATATAACCTTTATCAGAGATAAACCATAATTACGAAATGAAGAAAATGAATTACATTCAAAATTATTTATAATTATTGAACTACGGATACGGGGTAATATTCCTAAAAAATAAATTGCATATCTCGATATTATCATATATATCCATTGTTAGTAAGCGGCGATGCTACATATTATACCTTTGTAGGAGTATATGGCAACGTATCAATTCAAAAGCTGCAATCCTACAAATTGTAACATAGTGTGCTACAAGCCAAAAGTAGCATTTGCAAAATACAGGATAAAGTACCACTACCCAGAATGAAGATTATCAAAGTTTATCGTTGAGTTCCACTGCTTATGTAAGATGTTATAACCTTTTACCTGTGGTATGCACTCTCCGGAAGTTTCTTGCCACTTCAACATAACTCACTACTTTAATATATACAATATTTAAGCTTACTCGTCTAATCTTTTACACTGATAGGATTAGGAAGAGATCAGATCGATGAGATTACCTTGAAATCAATAGCATAATATTACGTAATATATTTAAATATTGCGTTCATTGTGTTATAGGTCATTGATAGCGTAATTCATGATTTAATTGATTTAAAAATTTTTTTGGAAACAATTGGGTTCCAAAATACAATTGAAGTAATTGATATAAAATTTTCTTGTATATTACATAAGAAATTTTGAGTGGTCTCTTCAATATTAAATAACAAGTTGATAACTGAATCAGTTGCTTCAATAACCATGAGGCTTACGTCTTTTACTACTACCAAAACCATGTTTTCATCATTATCATAATTATTTAGTCTTTTACCACATTGTTATTACCAATATTACTTTTAATTTCATAGACTTCAAGCTGGTTTTAAGTTCCCAACTCAACTGTATTAATGATTATTATAATGCGAGATAACACATATTTCATTGTTTTAATCTCATGAACTGGTAACTAAGGGGGACATACCCAATTTTTCGGTGTTTACAAAATGAAAGTCGTAAAAGAAGAGGGCGAATAATTTAAAAAAGCTTCATAGTTCTTATCCCGTGGTTTAATTTGATTTACACGTAAATCATGGATGATTTCGACGCGCGTATGCTCACGCGAAATATATCCTTCAATTTATTTTATTGATCATTTTTCTTGCCAAAATATCATTCATTGTTTGTATTGAATTCAAAATATTCCTGGATTTTTACAATTTTTTGTTAGCCATCATCGTCGTTCAACGTTTTATAACCTATATTGTATGTTATAGATCAATATTGACGTCATTGTAGACGCAATTTTGAATTTCAACATAAATTTCACAGAAAACATAGTGTTTAATATAACATGTGACGAATGAATAAACGATATATCATCGGAGAATTTCAAAAATAGTATTTAAAAACTAAAATGTCAAATCATATTTCGCATGATAATATGGCGAAACCCTATTACTTATTAATAAGGAAATTGTAAAGTTACATAATATATTTTTACGTTAAATCACGAGTTATAACACGATTCGTAGGTAGATCAAAATCTATCTTATTATTTTTACTCCATATCAAATTAATACACCTTTGTTTGCCACGTTTTAGAACCTCATTTATTACGATTGACCGGTGCTTTAGATATTGAACGTGTTTATAACAAGTTAGGTGACAAAAATTCAACTTTTTAATTGAATTAATGCTAAAGAACAACCGGTCATCGCACGCGTAAAAACTTACCTTATTATAAGGTAATAATGCCCACAAGAATTATACGCAATCACGTTTCGCAATTCGAGATGTTAATAAATACCTTGGTAGTCCTAACAATCATATTAATTAAGCGTTAAATAACACCTATATAAATTTCCGTAAAGTATTGGCACAAGTAACGCAAATTATTCTTCCTTTATAAAGGGGGAATTTTGTGTTACGGCTCGCCAAAGTTAAATTGTATACAAAATAAATTCTCAAGAAATTGAACAGACATTCCATTATTAGAACGTAAATTCCTTTTGCCAGGATATTTAAAACTTGAATATTTGCGAAAAAAAATAAGAGGTGAAGCATTGAAACGCATATAATTATATTGCTAATCATGTATAATACTATGCTTTTTCATTGAGAATTCGTAAATACAATGTGTCAAAATCAAACCTATTTAAAAAATTATCGCATTATTTGAATTGTACTTGGTTTCTCATAATCTCACTATAATTTATAATGTAAATTAAATTCCCTCGAGTACATACTTCATCCCATCACTTCATTCAAACCACTCTTACATTATTATATTCCTTGTTTATAATTCAATCTCCAAAACATTTACAACCCATTTTGTCAATAACAATGTCAGACCAATATTGTCGCCAGAGTTCTACTTGAAGATCTACTAGTCAACGAAGTTGACAAGTATTTTAGGATAAAAGTTTTTTGAACGTCCTCCTATTAGAATTCTTCATTATAATACTTGACGAAATGGGGTTCGAAAGTGTTGGTAAGGTCTCTGCCTATTTCACGGGAATTAAAAAGAGTAGAAAAGTAATTATGAGATTGGTATTGTTGTAGCAAAAGATAGATGTGTCAAGAAGAAGCATTCCAGTGAGTGCACGCTGCAGATGGGAGGTTATAAACCTCTCATCCAGGAAGTGTCCCTTTTGCCGTGCGCTCTGGAATACCCATTCCAGACCGCTCCACGCATGATGTACTTTGCTTCTTTCAAGCGAGCAGCCTGCAGCATGACACGTTATCGTGCACTCTGCAGGAGTGCACCTTGCAATTCAGTGCACTGCTACTTAACCTATGTATATTAGCTATGGGCGTATATAGTAATATCTACGGAAAGCTTCAATTTAGGTTCATCAGCTGTATTTGTGTCTTATTTCAATCGATCTAGCTAAAAGCTGAAGCATAATATTAGTAGGTGGAAGAATTTGAAGATTTTGGAAGAGTGTGGTAATATTAATTATTACCTCTTAGCAATTTTACGAATGAGATTAACAAGGTGATTTATTTGCAACTAGATTAGCGGTGTTTTCTACTTGGTATAATCATTTTTATGTATTTCGTAACCGATTTAAGTAGCGATTTTATAGTAAGGGAAAAGATTGATGATTTTGTAACGTAAGTAAATATTTGTTTAAGCCAATAGTTATATGTTATTTAGCAATGAATTTGTCGATTATTGAATTGGTTAAACTTTAGAGGATATCTTCTTTCGATCATTTTGCTGGTTATGATATTGGTTCATTCGTTCGTTAACTTTTTCTTTAAAAAAAAATCAATGTTTACGATTAATTTCAGCATGACATGCATTCAACTAAATGTTCTATGTGGATTTTAATAGCGATATGTCGATATTTCAACTATAATATTATAAGTTTCAACGAGCTTTGGAATGTAACGTTGTTTCATTTTTCCAACAAAATATCGACATGATAATTAATGTAGTACATTCAAGCCTCCATAAGTATCTTCGTTCTACCCTACTCTTACTTTAAACATAATCGTAGGCGTTTTTTTCCTTTTACTTAACTTTTTTATATTTGATCTAATAAATGTTGATTAGTGTTAATATGTCTTTCGATTTTGTAGTATCATCAAATTGAATTGTAGCCGAATGATATATAGTATTGTAAAGGTTAGTAAGTGGATCTGTTTTTAACAAAATTCGTCACACCGTTTACTGGTTTATATTTTTTTGGTTCGTATAATTACTTGTCTCATGTTCTACATTTAATTGCGAAATCGTTTTCATTTGACTTGAGTATATTGCTGTTAATTTTGACTGCATTACACTTGAACGATGTTACAACTGTACCTAGATTGAGCTATTACGTTTCTATAAAGAATATCCATATACCCCGGAATTAAACCAAAAAAAAAGAAGTTGATACACGTGTAAACAAACTGATTCCTGTAAATGAATTTAAGTATTATTAATGCGATATGAAGAATCGCTTCGAAATATATTGATTCAATTACGAAAGAGACATTAAAAATTAACCAACTTCGATACTATATAAGAAAAACAACCGCAGCCAGCCCTCTAACCATTAGCATTATTAATTTTCTATATCTATTAGCGTATGTGTAACTAACACACACTCAATGATAAAAAGATAAAATAGAAAAATCTGCATATTTTATACGATATACAGGATTTTAAACTATCATAAAGCTTAAGTACTTCCGCAACTTCCCTTTTTCAACTTTCACAGATAATTTGTTTTTGACATCTTTGATAATAAATCAATATTGGAAAATGAATTTCTATAATTATATTACGTAGTTCATTACATTGTTGATAATTCATTGACTAATTTGATCGACGACAATTGTTAATTTCTGTTAGAGGTTTATACATTAACTAAAAGATTTCAACATTTCGGTTTTGAAATTCGAAATACTTAGATTACGCTTCACATTATCACTCCCCGATCATTTTAAGAATATTAGTGTTTCATTTGAAACCTCCTCGAATATTATGAAACAACTTCTTATGATATTAAACTTTCCGTTATTGGTATTGTTAATCAGTAGTATTCACCAACTTCTAATACATCTATATAATCATTTCCAATTATCTCTCACAAATGACCATGGGTATTATCTCAATCTACTTCAAAAGTATGAACCGTATCGTTATACGCGGAATATTACAATCCAGCATAACTACTAGCTTAGTTAATAACCAATAAGGAAACAAAAGGCTCTAACGATTCGAAATAAATTTGGTAACATTTATGGATGAGATATTAAGTTCAGTATAACCGCAGAAAAAAATTAATACATTTTTTCTCAGAGGAAACAGGAAGCTCACAACGCACTATTTCATGAATTCAGTATCTTAAAAATACTCTGTATATGGATCTATCGAAGAATTTTCAATTTTATAAAAGCCTTTCCCAATAGTAATATTATAAAATTACGTGATTAAGCCTCTATTACGAGGTTTTCAGTTCTATATATATAATATCCTACCATTCTTTCTCCACTTACAATTAGTATAGGATTTATATTTGGGCCCCCCCCAATCATAACTTAAATCAAAATTTTACCTTCAATGTTTATATCCTATTTATACTCCTAATTCATCTCTTAAAGATCAATATCAAGGGATTGATAGTGAATTTATGAAGGGAGAACCATTTTACGAGCGCTAAAAACAACTCGAGTTTATATTGTAAATGTCCAAATTATTATACACCTACAATCGCAGAGGTTGATCCCATATTGCAATATATAGTATAATGACAATTTTAATAAGCACAATTATAGTTTATACGATTGATATCCCTTTATTAAATATCAAAAACCCCAAAGATTTTGATTTTATTGTGATATATTTTCAAACACGTTCATATGTCAACTCGTAATTCATATTTTCAAAGTTGTAGGGTACTATAATTGAATATTCCGGAAGTCATCGAAGTTTTGTAGAACATTATAATAACCGAATAAATCGATTTTAACTATCGACTTGACGTTTAAATTTGTTTAGGTCGTAACAAAGATTAAATAACTCCAAAATGAATTAGCCGCGACTCGTATTAGATTTCTATTGGTATAAGGTAAGTAAAAACGACAAACCATCCATAACTACTCGAATATGCTTCTACGAGAACGAAAAAGTGTTAAAATGTTAAATTTATATTATAAACAAGTAAAATGTAAATTAAAATCAGTCGATGTTTTTTTTTTCTTTACGTATCGGGATCATATATAATAGTAGTAAAGTAAGCGGTTACGACGTATTACGCATCAAGAGAATAAAAAGGCATATATAATACAGGGAAGTTTCTCTACCTTATCTAAGCGACATTTAACGACTTATACCGCGCTGATAAAGTATTAGTCGAACCTAAAAGATTAGTTATAAGTAATTAAGACCTGTAAATACTATTCATTGTTAGGTATAAGATACGTCTAGCTTAAGAGGGCAGTTTGATTTATGCTTCGACCGTAAAGTTTAAGTATTTATGTTTTCACGTATCGTAACAAATCGGCGACGATTTATTACGATAAGTGTTCCCAGAAAAAAATCTTACTCATAAATCAAAATGAAAATTTATTATGAAACGAAATTATACAATAATAAGTAGGGTCAGGTAAACATTACCCGACATTTTCGGATATATATTAGACCGTAAGGTGTCTTTTACTACGATTTAGTGAAGATTTACCTCTTTATCACCATTATCTTTACTAGGGATTAGCTAATACCAGTTTTATTAATATTATCATTCCTATTATAATTAGCTCTGGACATTAAGTAACGTCGGAAAAGGGGGATGATCAAAACCATAACGAAAACTAGTAAAAGTCGACGAAAGGGGCTGTTAAAACACTGGATGAATATAACGCGACACCGATAATAGAGAATGACATGAGGAAAGAATGGCGCTAGAAAATGCTGATAACGGATAACACAAAGAAAGACGAACGTTAAAGGAAGCCGACAACAAAAATAACGTTAAAAGGGATAGGTATTAAATAAAGCTGAGGATAACGGTTAACTAGCAATAAATCGGGGGGCGGGACGAGTAAAGAGATCCTTTAGCCGGTCAATCAAAGATTATAACACATTAGCTTAGGTCTGGGTAATACGATCGACTTTGGTACGGTCATACGCCCCTTCTCAGTCGGCCCAATTAACTCGCTCCTATTTAAAGTTAATGAATAGCCTGGGTAAAATCAGGTATTATATAATTAAGCCTTAAACGTAGTTCATTATATTTTTCAAGTCGTTACTTATAATAATTATAAAAAACATAGTTTAAGTAATTATATTATTCTAGCTTATAAAAATAAAACTATAACAATCTATACAGCTATAGGTAAGTAAGGAAAAACTTTTTGATAAGGATAGACTCGGGGAAAAAAAGCGACATAAATGTATAGCTAAAGGGGTGACAGTTTATAGGGCCGGTATAATGAAAACATCTCATATACGAACAACATTGCGACGTCGGGTAAACCAATTAATCAATTTAAAAAAAGCGGGGGTAAAAACGGGTCGATAACCTGGGATATCTCCCTAACGTTTACATATAGGGGATAGGATATAGCTTCTTTTCATTGTCGTAATAACCAATTAACATGAAAGGACACGTAAACCGGGTAAAGCCGTAAGCAAACTTGTTTTTTAAATACATTACGAAAAGGGTATATTTTGCGATCTGGTCTCCTGTCAAGTTTATCAGTAAATTTCCCTTATCATAGAACTTCCAGTATATAGGAAACTTTTACGCCAGATAAACTCGAACTTAGAAATAAAGATCGTTAAAGTTGAAAATACGGTTAATATATTACCTATAGGCGTCCTTAACATGTACCACGAAAAGCTCACTTTGATATTTCATATATTGTAAGATGGGAAGATTTTCTATAACGCGAAGCGGCTATAATAAGGTAATATACTTTTTGAGGAGGTATGTTATCCCTTTTAACGGCGTCGGTGGTAACGTAACTAGAATTAAGCCCTTTATATATGTCGGTGATAATGATAAGTTTACACAGGCTAGAATATATGAACACAAATAGCTGGATAAGATGTACGAAGAGAAGGTGAAAGGGTTACAAAAGAGTGTGGTTAAAGAAAAAGGGCGATATTATAAAATGAAAAAAAAAAAAAAAAAATAGGTTTTAAAGATTATAGGGGGGCTTCGGTATTTAAAAGAACTGGCGGACCGGATTCGACAAAGGTTTCATGTTATACGAGATGCATTACACTGCATTGTAGGCTGGAGTGGGGCTTCAAATGGCACGTTAACGGGTACGTTATTCGCCGTTGGCGGGAAAAAAAAGATATTACGCGACTCTTTAATAGACGAGTTATACGGCGCCAGCGGTAAAAGGGATCTATTACACAGTATATTAACGGGTACGTTATATGACGCCGGCAAAAAAAAAGGATATATAACATGCCGCGTCAACGGGTATAATATGCGGAGTCAGTGGAAAAAAAAATATATTATACGTCTAACTCATGTGAATGTTCTAAGGCACCGGTAATAAGGCTAAAGGGCGCTTTATATGGCGCCGGAAACCTAGGGTTCGACCGGCCAAAACGGTATACAACGCGTTAACGGGTACATTATATGGCGCCGGTTACATATGATTCAACCGACCGAAACGTTATACGATATATTAGAGATAAGGTCACTAGATTACGCTTAACCCGCGTATTGAGCATATACGGCCCGCGTTCAGTGTTTTTTTTTGCGGTGAGCTGTAGCCTTTATAGCGTTTGGGGAGGAAGGGGGCATATTATGAACTCAGGACATTAGCTATTAAGTCTATAAATTACGTAACTATACACGTAACGGAATTAATTATACCCGGCCGGAGCCGAACCCAGTATAGGCTGGGCACGGTCCATATACAACTCGTATAAGGGCACGTGACGGGCTGAGTACTAGTCCTTTCCATAGGTCCTATATGTTGGGCCATGATAGCTTCTTTTAGTCTTCCTCAGTACCTCAATAGTAAATCCCATCTTCCCCTCATCTGGCTTACCATTATGGGTTGGACTATAATATTAAGTGTCCTATTACTTTTAAATCGGATTATTTAAATCCAATCGCAGACTTCTACGGTAATGAGCTTATTAACGGCGATAATACACTTACATAGATTAAGTAGTATTAAAATATTGCCTTTAACACAGCTTTATAATTAGCCGACTATATCTTTTTGTGTCGTTTGTGTAGTAAGAACCCTTACCTTTGCCTGAACTAAGCTTTTAACTACTTATGTAATTTAAATTTTCGTGATAATGATAGGAATGAATCATTTTCCGGTATCATACCCAATATAAAGGCAAGAGGGTTCTTGATAGAACGGTATCCGCAATACATGGCATTGCTGGGGGAAACCCCTAAAGCTATTAAAATATATTGCCACTGTATTAAAAAGACCAAATTTAGCTTCGGTTAAGGCGAATAACTATCGTAAAGATTGATAAGTATAGTTTAAACTATTGATAAAATAGTGGCGCTTTATATCCTTAAGTCTTTTAATATTTTCATTTTTCTTTACTTGGAGGATATAAAAACCCTTAGTAATAACGTCAACATCAACTTCAACAAAGTAGTTGAAAACGGCTCAAGGTTTACCCTTGCCTTTAAATAAAGGTATTTATAGTTTTATTCCTAATGTTTTGAAGCAGTGATGTTTACCCCAACGGAGATCAAAATACGTCAATTATATCGACACTTTAACCACCTAACCGTTCACCGGCTATATAAAGTTTAAAAATCCGTAAGTAATGAAAATATTGAATACATTGACGTCAAAGATAAAAAACAGATTTATTATTGCTGCGAAACGAAGACCTGTACCCACCAGAGATTTATATTTATACTCAACGACAACAAAACCTTTAATTGTACTGTTTGAATTAATGTATTTTACTTAGATAACAAATTAGTTTTTGCCATTGTTTGATCGGTAACCATTTTTCACGAAGTTAAGTTCGTGAAATCCCTTTCGACAAAAAAGATACATGGGAAATATTGAGAATATTATCGATGAATATATAGATGTGTTTTTTTAATGTTATCATTTACAATATAAATACTAACTTTACAGCGGTAGAGTTTGAGGGATATATAAAGATAATAGGTATCCAGTTTAAAAAAGTGCCTATAAATTCTTATTAAAGTAATAGAAAGGTCGAAAAGACATACGCTTGACTTCTCCAAACGTAAAATATTCTTACGTTAGAAATTGAAAGCTTTACGGATCCGGAGGCACGACTTTAAATAGCGGTGAAATACCCAAAGAATGTTGTGGCCCTTGACGGCCAGATATTAACGTTTCTGATCCTTAAAATTTACCCATGTTGAACGAGTAAATCTTCACTATTAGAAAATATTTAAAATCATTCTGCGGTTTACGGAAAGATTTTAAGGGTACTACAAAGGAAATAAGCACGTCGCTGGGTTAATAATAGCCTTATAATTATAGAGGTATTTGCTTTGCCATTGTAAATTGAAGTTTTATTGTAGTGGGAGCCGGGTAAATTGAAGGGCACAAATTAGATTTTACGTATCGTAAAATTTGAATGACTTCCAAAAATTATCTTTGTTTTTTATTTTGATTTTTACTTAATTAGATTATTCTTTATATTAAACGAACTGGAGATAAAGTTATTCAACTAAAACGACCGAGCTAAAATGAACCTATTTTTTCCGTTATTAATAAATTGATAGAACGTTGCCAGTGCGTACAACTTCTGAAAAAGAGAAATAATAAAGATCAAAAATGTATACCGGCCCGGATTTACGATATTACTAGGGTCAACAGGAAATAAAAGTATAACGAAGACTAACTATTAGAGCTTCGAGTATAAAGGATTATAAAGATCTTCGGCAAGCCTTTTGGGGAAATTGAAAATATGGGGATTTCAAACACATTAATCCGAGAGGTTGTATAATTGATGTGGAAAGATAATTTTAACCTGTCTAGATTGAAATATCACGATGTTTAGGTCGAGGATTTTCTTCGAAGATAAAGGCAAAATTATAGAGCGTCCGTACGAAAAGATACGTTTAATCGCTTAAGAATAGGGTAATGAAGACAAGGAGTAGATCTTTATGTAGTTGCTAACGATTTAAAAAATTGGTTTTCATTTAATGGTTTCTTTATTAATAAGTTTATAAATAAAAATAGAAGGTAAGTCTAAGTTTTATGGCCAAAATATAACGTGCACTTCTACTTAATAAATAACAGATCTATAACCGATCGTATTACTTGTATTTCTTTAGGAAATAAGTGTTATATACCCTTTAGGGATGGAAATAGATTGTGTTATGCTAATAAAAGTACTGGTTAAAATATGTATTTATTTTTTTATAACATTTTAGTCGCAATTTCAATTATGGTAATCAATAAAATCTTCAATAAACGAACCGTATTTACTAGTAATGTAAAAATAATATTTCGTTATAATGGGTATACAAACCAACGATACCCTATTTGTCGGAACGGCTGGCTTTATAAAATTAGAATAGAAAATGATTGAAAAATCTAAGTTATAGAATTGAGAACTGGTAACATTTTCATCGAAAGATAATTAACTTAACTTAAACTGATTCTTAATTCGAATATTTGGTACTAATATTAATCTTAGTTTTCCTCACAGGTGATAAGGCACTATTTGGTTATAATAGACAAAACTGTCGCAGTTGAAGCCTCAAATGACCTTAAATATCGTGGACACAGTAGTTAAATAATCACCCTATAAGAACCGAAGGTATCGTACGGTCTATTTATCGCGGTGAAAACATAAACGCTAGCGAATAAAGACTTTAAAAGGTTTCATAAGAGCCTCGAGTGGCAAATACGATATTTAGATCGAAAGATTAATATGTTTTTAATTAACTTATCGAAGGCTTAGTTTAAAATCTTTATAGATAAGTATTTTACGAGTATTATCATTATGTTGTTATAACTCGACTTTTTAATTACCCTCTTTATTAAAGAAAGGCGGGAAAACCTTTTTAGCATTATCGGTAACAAATTTTACTGGACTTTTATTAATTGTAAGAGGATTACACTACATATATTAGTTTCGGAAGTTTATGGTATTTTTATAGGCTTCGACGTAGATGTAATATTATAAGAAACCTTTAACTTCATTAGTAGACAGCTAAATATTTTTCCAATTTCGGTGGTAGTTAATACGATTTCAATTATTTCTTTTCGAATAAACCTTAAAGCTCAGAACTACCAGAGCAAAACATCTGATTATCGAACTAATAATACTTCGTAAAGTCTTTGAAGAAAAGGACAAGAAGAAGTTCCTATGAATCAACGATGAAGATAATCTTCTAAATTTTATGAAAACAATGACGTTGATTAAGTCCTTAAAGAGTTTTGGAAATAATAATAAGCTGACTATATGTATCGAAGGCTACGTTAATAGACCGTCCGATAAGCATAAGTTACGTAACGACGACCAGAGATGTACTGGCAGACAGGAAAACTGTTAGGTGTTAAATGATGTAGATTTTTTTGATTAACATGATTCAAGTGGATTTTTGTAAAAGCCTATAGCGATCGAACTTTTTGTAATAGGTAATAAATTTGAACCACAAAGCAGTGGGGGGATGGACGGTAAACAGGGTCAATTTTCCTTGAATTGGGTGTAATTCTATATGGAGGTTAATTAGAATTGATAGGGGTATAGACAATTAATGAGATCGCGACATTACGCTTATCGGAAAGGATTAGTCAACCTTAATATCGTACGCGTACAAACTAAAAAGCCGCAAGTATTAGAAAAATACTACATATAATGCAGCAGGTGGACTTGAATTACAGTGAATTTCATTATATTAACTGCAAATGAAGTGTATTATTTTTTGTGTGGTTATTATATAGGCTTTAGGTCAAGTATAGTAAGCTATACTTTATACTAGAGCACTTATCAAGCAATTGATCGTATAAATTATAATGTAAACCGGTTAGTGGTTTCCAAACCTAAAAAATATATCCACTATCTGACCACTCAATACTACTGGTACTTTAACCAATCGAATCGACAACATTGTAACATCTAAAGCCCTACTAACAATAAGTTTTCTTGACCAAAAATTAACTAGGCCCCTGTCGTCGAATTGAAGTATTATAATTATTTCCAATAATTATTATATTCGTTGGAAAACTTGGAATCGTAGGTATTAATTCTAACATAAATATTCATGCCGTGTAATAGAAGCCCAACAAGCCTTAAGTAGACGTATATCAAAGACGTTTAGCCCATACAATATATTACCAATTTTAATATTCTTCCGGCGAATCTTTTCATTGGAAATATCAATCTTGTGTTTTAATATTCATTAGAATCCGTTTAAATCGTTTAAATAGTCGTTTTTAATATCTTTCGTGAAAGAAACAGCCTTTCAAAATATTATTTCATAAAATGCGGGCTTATTAAGAAATATTGGTAACGAATCAACCGTTCCTTTCGATTCAAAGTACCACAGACATAAAAAAGGACTTACTCCGGTTAATAATTGTATATATCGTCCTTGGATTAAAAGCATGAATAAAATTAATCGTTTTTAGACACACTTTTAACTGTTATATTGTAAGTTACAAGTTTCAACATTTAGTAAACCACATGTTGAGCGATAGCACAGTGTCAGCTTTTTCAATATATGAACGAAATCGGTGTAACTTAGGGGTTCACTACTTTTCAGCTTTTACGTATACTTAGATAGGTTTACCGACCGCATATAAACCGTCTTCATATAACTAGGTAAGTACCTTTATCTTCTCATATACTACCAATTTATATTCTATATTCATCATTCGTAGCAGTAGGGCTGTACTAATAACGATAATGATTTCAAACTTAAATAAACTGGTTTTCGGTACCTTGATACGCGTAATAAGTGGTAGATAAAACATTCGGTAATAAAAATTTAAAATGAAACCTATTTTAAAGTATTAGTTATACAATTGTAGTAACACTGGTAGAATTGAAAAAGGTAAAGTTTAAAACATGTCTTAAGTGACAGGAATTAACTTTCATCATTGAGTTAAAATATATATTCAATATCAATAGCTTGATATCTTCAGTAAACATCTACGAAAATTCTATAAAATATGTGTCGTTCGATAATACTCGAAATTAAAATTTATATCGATATATATTTGCAACTTGTGTAAGTCAACATAAATTGTCGCTAATATGTAATTAGTGAATTAATTTTACATAGGTTGATTATATCTACACTGTTCACACGCCAGTATAAAAATACCTTGCACGACCTCTACGTATTGACGTGACGATAAGTAAAGACCCTATCTAAATATACAACTTAACCTGAAACCGAGTTTCTTGAAAGTAATTCGTGTCGGCACTTTTATGTAAAGGCATATTTAAATTAATTGTGAATTGGCAAAAAGTGATCATAAACCGGGTGACTGTTGTAATAGTAGTCAATGTAGTATAGTATGTCAGCTTTATGCATAGTAAACTTGACTATACTGACTGCAAGTTGAGTGTATTTTCTATGGGTCTAGAGTATTAACTGCAAGGCGCGTACAGTCTCCGCCCAATTCACACTAGTTTACTAACTTAATTAGGTATTCCTTTCGCTTTTACAGTTAATAACCTTTTACGAATTTGCCTTTTATAATTTCTTAATTGGGTATGAGTCATTTAATTGGCCATACAAATTACTGTGGAGTCCGGCTAGCGGTTTACCAAACCTTAAATAATACATCTACCACTTGACCTCGTAATACTACTATTACTTCAACCAAGTGAATCTACAATTATGGATATTAATATATATCACTATAGTTAGTATGTTTAGGTAGCAGTGCACCACGCAGCAAGGTGCACTCCTGCAGCGTGCACGATAAACGTGATACGCTGCAGATTGCAGTTTCAGAGTGCATCATGCATGGAGCGGTCTATAATGGGCGTTCTAGAGTGGTAAGCTCTGGGTGAGGGCTTATAAGCTCCTACTTGTGGCATGCACCTCTGGATGCTTCTTCTTAAATAATAACCATATTCTATTATACTACAATTACCAATCATTCTGATTACTCTTCAAAGACCTTATGTTTACGTGAATATTATAGGTTTAAGACCTTACCAACAACAATGTTATAATAACTAAAGCGTAACTAATATAAATTATTTATCCTTGAGTTGAGAAAGTATAAGCTAAATAGACGAAGTTACTTTCCAGTTACGCTCCATGTTAAATGGGGATTAAATTAGAGGAATGATTGTTACGAAGAGCCTTTACTATTCTGTCAGTTTCAACAGTAGTAAGTAAAGAAAACCTTTAGTTTACATTAGTTTTTACGGCAGTTAAGCGGTAGCGACGGTATCGCTATCGAAAACAATAAGAAATATTTACTAAATCCTGTTTGAAAATCGTTTTGATTAACCATTAAAGGTTTGGAATGACAAGTTCGCACACGGTTAATTTGGTATTATTGCGGGTGCTATTATCATAAAAACGATAAAGTCTCATAGCTTATAATAAATGATCTTTGACCTTAGACTTTACACTAAACCGTTACACCTATTTCACAATTTTCCTCTCCCTTTTACGCTAATTTAAATAGTTTAAATCGCAGTTTAAAGCTATACCACCGAAAATTACGAAGTCGCGCTAATAATGCTATGTTGAATGACTTCACGTTAAATTATCGGGTCTTTACACCTCGAATCATCGATTTTTTTTTTACACTAAGTCCTACTTGGAATAGAACGCTAAGAATCCACCTATTTATGAAATGTAGAAGGGTGACTTCTTTCCGTCAAGTAAAACAAAAAAAAATTGAATAATTGATTTAACTTCAATGATTGTGTTTTCCGCAAATCTCGTAAGTATTCAGCTGATTGAATTATTAATATGTTGTATAAAATTTTGACGTATATTAAGTTTTAATTAAAAGTTACATTGAATTACGAAGGAGTCTATGTGACAGAAAATATCTACATTATGCTGCTGAAGATTGTTTTTGTGCTAAATCAACTTAACAAACAACCTTAAAATCCGTGCCTTAAAAGAAATTGTATTGAAAAACCCTAACGACTTGATATGCGTTCAAAGGAACTCTTTCTATACTTTTAGCTAAATTAAGGCTTTTTACGCCTGAACGATAAGGAATCCATTAAAATGATTAGAAGTCTAGTGCTCTTGATTGATAGCGCAGAGTATTTTTTTGAGATATGATAGGGCGCATGAAATAATAGTTGTCAACGCGGTAAACGTAATTGACGTATGTACTTTTTTCCGATTGATTAAACAAAATCTTCAAGATCTTTGAAACCACTTTTATAACTAAATATCTATTTCTGTTTCACCCTTCATTTAAAATCGCTTATTTTTTGCAATCTTTTCCTACGGTAGTTACACCTATAAGTGCGAGTATATTACAGGTTTTACAATAGGACTTTACCCCTCAGGTTCATCGACTGGTAATTAATCTTTAGATTGCTACTTGGAGGTTTTCAAGCTATTATTATTAGGATATATCAACGAAATCTTAAACGATCAATTCCACATTTTTCAAAACCTATTAAGCTGGTTAATATTCGTTACCAAAGTTTTACGAATCTTGCCCAAGTTTAGAAAAATGTAAAGAGTTATAAGGGAAATTTTTATTACCTTACTAATACTATAATGATATCCATTAAAAATATTATCAAGTAAATAAAGGTCCTTCTTTCAGTTTTTTTACTTACTACTTTCCAGAATCCTTATAGGGAATATTAGTAACAATTCTTTGATTTTCTTCATCCAATAATTAATATTTGGAGAAATTTACAATAATATTGAAAGTTAATTTGAGTACGATTTACACTTTGCGTAATATTATATGGAAAAGGCTATTACGAGGTAAATTATAATAATAGCGAAAAAGAACGTGGAGTAAATATCAATAGATGTATTTAATAGGATGCTTGATACATTAATATTGTATTAGACAGCGTTACGAATGATTTACGCTAGTGAATGTGTTTTCGCGAGAAGGTACGGGAAGATGTTTCAGGTGTTAGCAAGTTCTAATACGATTTATAATGTTTTTATATTATTTAAGAAACTTTTCTTTAGTTAGTTGCGTTCATTATTAAGAATCATAATAATGCTTATACCAAAGATATTTGGTATATATTCCTAGGTAGATAAATTTCGTACTGGGAATAAAAGCCGTCTCGATATAATTCATTAAATCTGTCGTACGTATAGTCATTGACGCCTTCAACGAATAAAATATGGTTTTATATCGCTCAATTGTAATTTATAGCTATACTACCGTTCAAAAAGAAAAGATCTAAATGGATCTGTTAACCTCAAAAACTATCGTCGTGATATTTGTACAATATAGGGTTTTGGGTAAGTCGCGTTATTATTTATATCGTTATCTATTAAACGAGTGTAGTAAAAAAAAAGGTAATATGTTATATTTAGTATTCTATCGTTTTCGTGTGAAATTATTCGTATTATATTATATATTTTCAAGGTGATTCTATTGACTATGTTTACGAGACGCTTAAGCCAATTAAGAGGAATAAAGATACATTTTCTAATGCAAGCCACTAACTCACCAACTCATAACTTTTATACCGCTCAAGTAGAGAAAAAGCTTATTTTGAATTAAATCACTTACCCTTTTTCTGCCTTTAATTTTCGTGATCGTCACACGAACCACCTATTTTATGGTATTATACAAGATATTAAGGCAATGAGGTTCTTCATAAAAAGCGACTGTTAGTACATAGCATTACAGAGGGAAAATAACATTATTACCGGTACTAATCGTTACGATTATGCTAAGTTTTAATTCTTCTTCGGCTTATATGAATGATTATTGCGATTGTGAATAACAATAATTTGAACTATTATCGGATTTATTGCGTTTCATATTGTTTAATACATTACCCATTTTATTTTCACTGTTACAAGTATATAATGACTCTCAGCTTTGACATTAACGTTAATGACAACGATCTGGTTAATGACAGCTAAAAGTATTCCTTTACCTCCATGTAATGATACCTACAGGTTTTTTATCAAGCTCCAAAGGAAACAGTATCAAACTTCCCAAATTCATCGATATTTAATCATATCAGCGGTAGGATTACCAAGCAGTTCATAATTTAAATGAAATATATTTTTTTTTAATTGAACGAGATATATAATCCTTTTATTTAAAAGCTACCGATAAGTTTTGTTGTTATCATTGAACATTAAGCTATACCATCCAACAATTTAAATTTTTCTTAAAAACGAGAAAGTCATCAATTACAACGTTTTAGTTAATGTGTCATATTAAAATAATTTCTTTATTTTTTTTTTAACACTATCTTTACTAAGATATTTCGATGTGAAGATTATAAAATTTTTATTACCAAAGGATATGTAAGAAATCTTAAGTATACTGGAAGTTTATATGTATTCGGACGCACTTTACTTTATCGTTTACGATGTTTGAATTAACTTCACGGCGGCGGAGTTTTGGGAAAACGGTAATATAATAAGGATCTAGAGTAAATATATATTTATGGAGGCCTACTGAAGCATTGAAAAGGTTCAAAGGGTATACGTACTACTTTTTTGGGCGTACAATATCCTGACGCTGGAGATTAAAAGCCGCAGGGGTTAAAACGATAGTTTTAAAATAGAGGTAAAAAGTGTAAACGATAGTGTAGGGCTTGATGGTTTCATATCAACGCTGTTGGATTTTGTAACGTACCCACTCATAACGAGTGAATATCCGCTATTAGTAAGTATATACAGGAACGCTATAACTTACAGAAATCAGTTTAAGGAATGACGATTGGAATCTGTACGGCTTTAAGTAAACAACGGCCTGAATATAAGCAATGGACCTACGATAATCAATATATTTACATTTATACTGAAAAATAAAATCTTCGTATGGCATAAAAAAAGCACCTAAGATGAAATATAAAGTATATGAAGTATATCTAAGTTCAAAATTGTTATTAAAATTATTAACGGCTCCATTATATTTCGTAATACTCAAGTTAAATATTATATTATGGCAAAGGACGTTAAAAACGTCTTATCTGAACGACTATGTTAATAAAACCCGTCTCTAATTATTATTGATAAGTCGTTAAAATTCCGCTGACGCGGTGTTAAGACCAAAGCACATTGGCGGGTCAAGAAACAGGCCAGCATGAAGCTGAGCTACCGAGAGCCTGAAATCCAACACATCAAGCGGGGAACATCTCTCGGTGAGCCCCAGTGAGCACCGGTGGGCCTCAGTGAGTACCGGTGAGCTTCATTGAGTACCAGTGAGCCTCAGTGAGTACCGGTGAGCCTTATTGAGTACCAGTGAGCCTCAGTGAGTACTGGTGAGCCTCATTGAGTACCAGTGAGCCTCAGTGAGTACCGGTGAGCCTCAGTGAGCACCGGTGAGCCTCAGTGAGTACCGGTGAGCCTCAGTGAGCACCGGTGAGCCTCAGTGAGTACCGGTGAGCCTCAGTGAGCACCGGTGAGCCTCAGCACTGAAGATGGTATGAAGGCCATAGGATATAAAGACACGGCCATCACCACATAGATAGTATTTCCTTCGTGGCTCTTCAGTTGTCAATCTAAGTATTCAGTCTCAGTATATTCAAAATAGCCTCACGGCTTTTGATCAATACTTGCACGGTTGCGATATTGTTCACTCAGCACCTCTGCTACCTTCTTGATAACTTAAACCCCATGACACCTTCTATATACTCATGGGTATTTAGTGTGATCATTACATGCGGGTGACCATCCAAAGGCAAGAACATTAAGATGAAGTAATAAACGTTAAATCGTAGCGATAATACTATTGAAGTAAAAAAGAAAAAAAGAGAATAATGAAGACTTCATATTAAGACTTCACGTACAACATACCCTTAAGAAATTTGGAAAACCATTGGAGTAAAGTAACAAGATCGAAATTTACGGCTTCCAAACTGGAAATATTATATAATTTATACCAAAAAAAGGCTTGAATCTTTTACACACACATATTGAGATTTTGTAATCAAGGATCATATACGAGTTTAAAGGTAATTTTTTTAGGCGTTCCGACGAAGAAATAGGATTGCGGTCTACGAACACCGTAATAAAAAATGCAAAAAGATGCTTTTGACGTAATCACTTATAATTGAAAGAATTACTGAAAATATAACCGAAATTTACATTTAATAGCTGGGGTACAAAGTAAACAAGTACGTAGTAAATAAACTATTTTCAAGTGATCTTTTTATTAAAGTTTTTTTAGGAACTACGTTCGACCTATGGAACGTGAATGGTAATATTGTATATTGAACCACTATACCAACTGACAGAATTTAAAGTTTATTAGTTTTCAAATTATGAATTATACTATAGGTTACTAATACGTATAAATTCTTTAATATACGACCAGTAATTATTATTAAAGTGAAATGTGAACTTCGGTTCAATAGGAATATACAACTACAATATCCTTATTGTTGGGATTATTAGTTTTTTAAAATCGTAGTAGAAAGAGATTTAAGACTTCAAATTTTAAATTTAAAAAATGGTAACGACTTCGGTGAAATATCTTTCACTTCACATTAACAGATCGTTATTTATTACATCTAATATTACGACTGGAATTGATTTTCACCAACAAAATATGAAGCATTCGTTTGGCTATAATGAATAATATTAACCTAACTAATGCCTTACGATACTTGAAATAACGTGTTTGAATTAGGTTCATCACTCTATTATGGAAACTAAAAGCGTTTTATAATATACCGATCATCATATAAGTTCAAAACCCAATCGACAATAACTGAATCCAGTAAAAAAAAAGCTTTCAATGGCGGACACAGAACTTGAATATAGACGTTAATATAGTTTCAATTAACGAATCAAGAGCAAAATTAATGATTTTGACATATTATTTCCTCATGAATAACAACGATTTATCTTTACAAATAGACAGTCGAATAGCGTTCGTTAATCACGATAAACAGGAAAACTAGTTTCATATCAACGGTAACACAATTTACAAAACCTCAGTCAAATATAAAAAAATCACACAATGCGTTTTGAATCAAACGTTTCACGGCATAATAGTTAGGTTTCATATTGGTATAATCCTACAAGAAAACAAAAATGCTATTACGAAGAAGATATAATTTCCCTTTATTTATATTGTAATTAATACTGACTTTAAAAGCCTATTCGAATGTCTTTTAAAGATCGGAACAACTAGTGAAAAATGTCCGAAAATCTATGAAATAATACTTCGTAAAGCCTAAGAAGGCATGGAAATCAAAGAGTTCCGATAGATAGATGTAAAGGGTAATCATTCCAGAATTATAGCGAAAGTATCGCCGAATAAATCTCTTAAAGGGTTTATGGATATTCATAAGCCAACTATAGGTATCAAAGGCTACATTAATAAGCTACTTAGTAAAAATAGAGTACAAGTAAAGGAAAAGTTTAAGTTACCAAGCTGGCAAAATACTAGAGAAATGACGATAGAAACTTACTTAAACGGAATAATTTAAGTAAAAAGAGCAATCAATGAATGATATCACGTAGGTCAAGTAAAATTGAAAGGTAGCTTAATTTACGTTAGTTAAAGTAACAAAGAAAAAAAAGAGTAGCTTTTGTCGTAGTAAAAACGTATTATTAATTATGAAAACCTAATTCTCCTACATTAGTTAGATATAGCGATAAACAACTTAACCTTATTTAGTTAAAAATAATAATGGTGGCATTGGCAATTGAACGTAAGTTTGTAGCGAAAGACTTATGTATGGGATTTAATAAATACGAGATGCGAATCTATAAGTAAATTAAAGATAATTAGGTCGATTTGAGTGCGCAAGTTAATTGGAATGAACAGGGTTCTGGCCAGTTGATGAATACGTAATTCGGTCGTAACTAGATAAGGTTCTTTTATCACACTAGCATACACGCACGATACAAAAAGCTGCAAGTATTGAAATAGTAGTAATTGAATTTCAGTAAGTCAACTTTACTTATAGTAAGATTTAACTATACTGACTACAAGATAGGAATATTGTTTATAGGCTTAATATATTAACTGAAAGTCTGCCATAGTATTCAAACGCTTTACACTGATGCACGAGCGAAGAAATTGACTATAAAAATTATTTCGCAGACGGGTTAGCGGTGTACCAAGCCAAAAACAATACATCCACCACTTAATCAAGCAATAATACTATTACCTCAATCAATCGAATCAACAACATTTAAATATCTATAGACTCACTAATAGTAACGATATATAAAATACAGGTCATTATGTCTTTTACTGTACTAAAGCTCTTATACATCTAAATATTAATGCTTTTGTCTGTATAAATCATTAAAAACCCCAAAAGATAATTTCTGTTTTACTTATATTTACGTAGATCATCCTAAATCACGTATTCGTTTCGAAGTTCAGTATCATTTAATCGCCCTATATGTGTTTAATATAGATTTAATGAAAATTGTGAAATGTTAACATCAATCAACCTATAAAAAACAGTAGATTCTTTCTTCATTATTCGATTATCATTAATAACGTTAATTGTGATATATTAGTCACCTATAATGCCGTAAAGTAATGGATATTCGAATTTGCATATGAGTAAAAACAGGTGGATAATTAAGAAACCCCTACTTCGAACAATAGTAACTGTTATTATTGACAAAATAATTTTAATTATTCAATTTTTCTTTAATTTGTAACTGTTTCTTGCATTGTTAAAAGACCTTGAATTTGACTTATTCGATTCGAACTTAATAACTACCTTACTATTTGGCCAAGGACCGGATTTTTCTAGTGTGACAAAAATTCCATATACTGCGAAAGGTAACAAACTTACGGCTAAAAGGGTAAAATATTCGATAGCAGAGTCTCATATAAGTGTCTCTATTCTGGCAGCGACAATTTCGACGACTACATGGAAATCAAGGTCCGTAAAAACGACTTTACATTATTGACCCGCCTGAATATAAAAGTAAACGTAGTTAACGGAACTAAAAGTAAGTATAAAAAATGCGAGTTGGACGGCGTTTATTCTGGTTAAGTATTAGCGAATACTAATATAGAAAAACTTTACCTCATAACCCTTTTTCATTAGACGAATTATCGTTTTATGAAGTTGTAATGTGGTATCTTCGTTATATCAAGCCTCCGCCGCCACCATCGCGTCGAAATAGATCCTACTAATGAGTCTGGTTATCTTTAGCCGTTGACTAGAAATACGAATATGTTCCCTCCATTTTCTATTATAATCCTACAGAAACTCGCCGGAAGCTAAAGAGAATTATTTTAACTGATAAATCATTATGTTATAATTATATAAGACCATAAGGCGTAGTCTTTGACCTAGACGTCGCAAATGAAATCCTGAAAAATCCGGATATAATGTATATTAATATACTATCATGAATATTTGATATTACAAAACTATAAATGTTACTGATTATTTACCGCTTTAGATATCTTATTAATGGAAGAAAGCCACAAATAGGTAATGGGATTTTAAAACGACACTATTCAAGTCGTTAAATATATATGAATATTCTAATTATGTACCAATAACTAAGCATCGATTGATATGGTTCTGGTTTTAACCGTAATTTAATCCTTAATTCACTTCGAAACCTCGGTAAGGATTTATAGGAAAGTTGAGTAAATAACATTGGAATCCCTATTTTATGCGTATATAGATCAGGATTAAAAAAAATAGTAAAGTTCCGATTAAGAAAACAATGCTGGTAACATCAGATAAAAGGAATTCAATTTCTATACCTTATATAAGCATAATACATACTATATCCCGTCGATATTTTTACAATAAACTTAATCGCAAAAACATGTAATTGCATCATTCCAATCGAAATGTTCTAGATAAAATACCTTTTAACATTACATGTTAAAAC
Organism: Anisogramma anomala; assembly: GCA_038502455.1. Classification (NCBI taxonomy): domain Eukaryota; kingdom Fungi; phylum Ascomycota; class Sordariomycetes; order Diaporthales; family Gnomoniaceae; genus Anisogramma; species Anisogramma anomala. The sequence continues at coordinate 43,876,562 of JASMMZ010000001.1, read as the reverse complement.
TTCGGAAACTTTCACAAAAACCCGTACGTTTTTCTTCTCCACCGCTCTTTAAGCTATAATACTTTATATGAGGTATTATTTCGAATAGTGGCTTATAAATTTTTAACGACCTTTTATATTCATGAAAGATTTTTACGAAAAATAGAGAACCGGTATCTTGTTACAACCTATTACAGTTGCTTATGTTATATTTAAATTTAGCGGAGTGACAAACTTCTTGTTTTTATTTACGGGGGCGACCGAGAATATTAGGCCCATTTTGTGAGAAGCAGAGATAGGGGTTGGAAAAGACATTCACCAAAACCCTTATACCTATTTAGTTTGTGTAAAAAAGGGATAGAGAGGGAACGAGGGCCTGGATACCGGCATCAGTTCGCCTATCAATATCGTGCGGCTTTTAATGTGGTGGTTGGTAATGTATAAAACAATGTATAATATTTATATACGATACTTATTAAAACCTGATTTTTAAAACATATAACAAATTCGTGAACAAATTATTTTTAAGATTTATAAACGTGATAGAAATCTTTAAAATTTCAACTTTATACGTTAAAAACCTTATGAAGGCACTCGGCTTTAAAATGTCAAATGCAGTAAACAATAACGTTCTTTTTTGCCAGAGGCTGTTTAATTTCCTTTCGTTATGAATATGGCCTTTGATTACTTTAAAAACGTTGGGCTGCCTTTATAGGCGTGTTAAAGGCGCGTGTGGTAGGTGTGACTCCTCTAATATTAGCTATGGAGGGAGTCAAGAATAAGTTTTCACTAGCGATGTTAGGGTATATTATGTATTCATAGTAGCGGTATTGTCCAATGTAGAGGATTCCTATAAATTCATGGGGAAAAGTAAAAATTTTCTTTCAAACATGTTTTAACGTAACAGCAATCACAAATATCAATGCATAAAATACTCGTAATAATACCAATTAAAGGACGTAAATAGTTTACATTACAAACTGAAAACCTTCTCATCTTGACATGTTACTATAGTAGCTACAAATAACACTGTAACACCAACTTTTGTAAATATTTAAAATAATGAGAGTAAATATAATGGTAAACTATATAAAATTTTAGACGTTGAATTACAAATTTTTCAAATATTTCACTTTATATAATAATTAAACTTTCCGGCTTCTACTTGTTATATTGAAGCATATTCAAAGGTAGATCCTAGGCATATTACGTTCGATAACTTTCGAATTACGTTTCGTTTCCAGCGATTTACCAATCTTTTCAACGTACCTTGAAGACCGAAATAATTTCTAATAAGTAACACTAAAACTGAAATATTGTTAACTGTATTAATATATTGAAGTATATGAAATTCTTTCCAACGGAATCAATCAATCATAAAAGGCGTTGGATGGAGTGATGCAGTTTTAATAACCGATTTCAAATAATAAATATAGAGATAAAGCAATACGTGAATAAATACACCAACCTATTACGAGTTAAAATATGTGTTAATACAGCTGAAAGTGCTGTTACACCACTTGTAAATATATATTTACATATTGAACGTGCAATTTACTCTTATGGCATAGGTTTACAAAATACTTTGTTCAGCATGTTGGGGGATTATACTCTAAACCCTAATATTGCACATCTTCAAGAAAAAGTTTTAAGTCTACCCTCTTTTAATACCATTATTTTAAATACATCCTATTCCACCATAATATTACTAATTGGCTTCGTTACCTCTTCAATGGTTTCCAGCGACCCTTTTTCAGCCATGAATATCTTCGTCGGCCCGGCGCACCCCTTATACAACGGTACATCCAGAAAATAGCCTTTACAACTAACAATTGCATCCCTCTGTATTTTTGCTAACTTAACCTTTCAGACTTGTATTAAAATACAACCAAAGTCTAACTACTTTTTCGCTTTAACGTCTTAAGAAAAGTTATTTATTATAAGCGCCTGCATACAGCGACACTAGTCATTCATTGATTTATTTAATGACTTATCAACCCCTAATACTTAAACTGGCGCCTCGGCTGCTTATCGGGTCTTTCGTATTCGATATTCCCGTCGATACCTTTCTGGAGAGCTCTACAAGTTTTACCTTCCGACACAACAACTTCTTCATAATATACTTTACTTTACATTCTTTTACCTTTTCTTTCTAGGTTCACAGATTATAATAAAAACAAGGCTAAGTTATAAAATATATAGTCCACATTGCCGCTGGCTTCCCGCTTAAATAAATAGATTTTATAAATTCTTTACTTTTTCATTACTATCAGATTTCTTTTGTAAGTACACGTCGTATACAAACTATAATAATCGCATATAACAGCTTGCCAAAGACTACAGGTTTGAGGCTCAGAAAATGTTACGGGTCTCTATACTATAGTATACCATAAAATATTAATTGAAAGTCTGTACCAACATTCGATTTCTAGCAAAGTGTTTTATTAATGTTTGCGTTTGAGAAGTTAAGGTTTTGAATGTTTGTCAATAGATTCTTATCTGCAAATATATTAGGTATAGATTTCCTTTCTCTTTGATAACATTTCTGGTGATGAACAGTTTTCACGTTATTTGTAAAAGAACTAATATATAGATATCGCTTATTGAAACTTTACAACAGGTATGTGATTAGCTATAAAAACGAATGAAAATAATAATACAACCTTATTAGTATTGAATATATATTTATAACGAAATTCTCGAAAATTAGGCACAAGAGCACAGGCTTGCTTCTCAACTTGGTATAAATATTGGGTCAATAATCAGGTTTTGAACCGTTAAAACTGATTCAAATAAATTATGGGTATTACTTGAAAACAGTACGTTTCGAGTTAGGCTGTTTTAGTAGGGTAGAAACACTCAAGTCGCAACCTATTCCAACGGTATTTATGCCTTAAAAATTATCGAAGGCCGCAACCTACTGGATGTAAAGTAGGAAGTTCAGGGTAATAGTAGAATATATACCAAAAAATCTTTTTAGTTAATGAAATTTTGCGTTTACAATTATAATAGTATAGATACCTTATATAATTAGTATAAACCACTTTATTAAAAACTTCAACGGATATAAGGAATACCCTATGTTAAACTACTATATTCAATGTAACTATAGGAGGCTTCAAAAGTCTACTGATTAACAAAACTTCATCTGAAAGCTTAAAACGCAATTTACGCATAGATGAAATAATTGGGTTGAAATTCATGAATAAGATTCTACAAATTATACTAAAACAATACGGGATAGTATTCAATATTTAACAAACAATTAAATAAATACAGATGTTTTATTTCAACGAAATAACAATCTTAAAAGTTGATATATGACATTCAATACGACGGTCCATCTAGTGAAAAATATATAAAATACGGTTATAACTGTACAAATATTGAGGTTTAACATGAAATAAATATACCTAAGGCTTTTTTTCTTCTTGAATTTTACGATTACGTCGCAGCTCTTCCTATATAGTATCCAACTTTTAACTACGAATGAATCCTGGAAATATCACTAGTAAAAATCGTAATAACAGTTTTTATAGGTTCTATAAGGACCCTAATACCTCGGAGCTATCCTTCTAAACAGGATCTTAAGGTGCCCTAGCGTTACAATACCTGTAAGTATATAAATTTCAACCTTATCCTATTTGTTCATAAAGTCTCTATAAGTTAACTTTTCAATAATACTGTACTCTGAACAGTAAAATTGGTTATATTGATGACAGATAAGCAAGTGGGAGATGAGGCATCATGAGAGTGAATGCCTCAAGTAGGAGCTTATAAGCTCCTATCTAGAGTGTAGCACTTTACCATACACTCTGCTATCAGTCCTCCTGGGGTGCCACTCGTTATCATGCACTCTTTAAGAATGCCATTTGAAGCGTAACACGCCATTATAAACTGCCCAAACGTAGTCACCTACGCTTACTAATCATAGTGGTATTGAATAATGTTTATATAGGTAATCTTATTTTTCTTGAACGACCTATATATCTATAATAAAGTAATAATAGTGCAATTTCCTGTTGAAAACAGCTCACTATATACAATCTAAAAATAATAGTATGATTATTTTGAAAAATGAATCAGTTGTTTCGTCCAAACAATATAATTCGTTGAAGCCTTTAATTTTTTGTTGAGTAGGAATACTATTATAGGCTTTGAAGGATCGTTTTGGAAAGTCTGTAATGCTTTTGGGGGGGTCATAATTGAAGTGGGGTCTCCGATGTTACATATTTTAGAGTTAGTACAATAAAATATCGTTATTGGTCTAGGTAAAACTTCCTTTTATCCTCCTTCAACAACCTTCCGTTATCTTTAAGGTAATTCTTCAATTGAATATTCGCGGTTTGCATATTTCAATCATCCATATCCAGTCAATTATTTCGTGTTTTCATATGGATTTATTACTGAATGAATGTCACATTCCAATTGTTTCATTAAATATATTTCGCGTAAAAACAGGTCCAAAAGGCGTTGTTTGCCGCATGAGTAGTGCTGTGCCAAGGCTGACGCTGACTCCGCACAGTGCGCAACCGCCAGCATTAGGATTTCTTTTAACAATATTAGTTTATTTTCGATGCCCAACTTTATCTTTGGCTTCCTCACCACCATCGTAGATTCCGCTCTCCCCTTCTTCCTCTACCCACTAAAGGTAAGAGTAGGTGTTTCCTAAGTTTATAAACATCATCTTTTTGCTACGGTTTTAAATCCAAACTTAACTTATAGCACTGTTTCGTCTATGTGAACCTAATTTTATCGAATTGGAATATGGTATATAATTTCAATTTGATTACATCATGTGATATTAATATTTGTTTAACGAATCAAAAATTAGGAGCGAATCTGCTGCTTAAACGCGCTGCTCTTAAAGGGGCATCTTAAGGCTTTCTTGAATCATAAAGTTCTAAAGCTATGATCTCGAGGTCGCCACTCCGCATAATGAATAAATACGCTTCACATACCGTATGTTGCGTCCGCCGCGGCAAGCAAATCCACTAACGAATACCGTTAAGACGGGGTTACCTCATCTGGTAATCATCGTTATAGTTCAAACGGAAACATATACGCTTCCGTTTCGATAGTATCTAAGCCGTAAACCGAAGCTTTATTACGAACCAGCCCTCTTTACAGTTAATTACTTACTTTTTGAATGTATAATGCCGAATAAGAATTTTGGTCATTCATTATTTTAATACCTTGTTCGGAACATTTGTAAATATGAATTGTCTATTTCAAAACGTGCGATAAAACCGAAATTAATACTTTGTTTTACGTTACGAAGAAGTCAGTTGAAACGAGATCGTAAATACCGCTTAACCGGCGGATTACGTATATGTTACATAGGTATATTCGAAGACGTTGATGCGTGTCGTTCATAGAATAACAACCACGTTTCTTTCCCGTTACCTGAGGGCCTGTAAAAAAAGATGTGGGAGGCACACAGCCCGCCACGTAACGACGATGCCGATAACGAAGTCGATGAGAGCGATAACGTTTGCTGTAACAATAAGGCTACAATAGGGGCGGCGAAAATGTAAATAACGACTATATAGTCAACGCCTCTCCCTATAACTTAATTAACAAGTAATGGATACCCTTCCAATTTACTGGATTTACATGTAAATAATAAGAGTAATAAATTAATGATGAAATTATGTAAAGAAAATTTCGAACGAAAGAAACATAAATTAAATTCAAAAAATAATCAAACAATAGTGTAGTAATGAATAACGCATGTAAAAGGTCAAAATATATAGATATCAAGCAAAATTGAAATTATAAAAATTGAAAATATATTGGAAAACGGTTTGAAAGTCATTTAAAAGCGAAACAATAATCCAAGAAAGTGAAAGTTAAAAAAAGGTAAAGGATAATATACTTATTTAGAGTCAAATTATAAAATCTTTTTAGTAATTTTTACGACAGAGTTTTCTACAAATCTCAACGCTTTTAATTCCCATTTCTGAGCGCCTACAGTTATTGTATCAACTAAGTTCAATTTCCTATAGATATATATTTTCTTATGCATTGCATAGTGTTTGTACGTTTCGCACAAGGCTATTAAATAAATTATGAAGCGTTCGCGTTCGAAATACCGAGTTTGATGAGTTAATTCTAATGGGAAACCAAATAATATAAACGACCAAAAGGAGTCGTTATGAAACAAAGCTAGGAATAAGTTTTCAGAAAGTTATTGTTAACTTTATTCAAAATGGAAATCATTCAACTTTACCATGAATTTAGGAAATGAAAGTACGTTGTATAACCCGTTTACACTCAGTAAAACCATAAAAAACATATGACTATACAGAGTAAACTTATTTCGGTTCGTTAGATTGGTACTAATAACAAATATAAAACTGTTTACGAATTATATTCTCTATCATTAATGATAGATTTACTAACAAAATTAAATAGCTTCACCATATGTACATCGAATAGTACAAAACAATGACCGGTTTTCGGATTACGCATTTATTTCTAGAAACCTATATTCAACATCTTATATATATTATCCTAGGATTTAATATAATTTTGCACATAATTACGATGGTTCAACTCATCATCCGGTTATACGACTCATATAATGCACACACTTTATACATGTTCATGTTTACACCCTTCATGCTGTGTTAAGCTAGGTTAACTAATCAGGGAAATATTATCGAACTACTACTTTTATACAAAATTTACAATATCTATATAAAGAGTAATTGTTAAACTTGGAAAATTCATAAAGAGATCTTCCGCCAAGAATACTTTCGATTTCAATTTTCAATTAGTCTGTCCAAGCCTTTTTCAATCCGCCACGAAACAACATGTATTATACAATATTCAAAAATCACTCGTTTATATTTAAATAAATCAAAAGTCAGTCAAACTAATTGAAAACCCACTTAATACGTATCGTCAACAGGGATAACCATTCCGTACCGCGCCTTATAATGACTTTGAATACAATAAATCAATATACACTAACACAAACGAACTGTAGAGTATTTCAAAGAAACATAAAATAGTTTCTAATAAACGGTATTTCTGAAGCTTTATAGTCATGGAATCGTGAATGAGTGATTTGATACATCTTAATAATTATGTTGGAATATATCAAGTCCTGCTAGACTTGAGACGAATGAAATAAAAATTACGTAAAATGGTAGTGAACGCCAACCCAAAGAGATTCTCTTCTCATGAAGTATGTAATTAGTTTATATTATCTTTTTATCCAGTGTTTTAGTATCATCAGACTATAAAACTACTCTTCTTATCAAGCTTTTCAGCTTCATCTCCGATTTTATGAATGAACGGAGAAAAATGTTTTTATAATTATTGTAAATTATTTAATGAAGTTTTCTAAAACGCATCAAACGTTATTCTATTATTATGGATATTTATCAAAAATTCAACTCCTCCTTAGGCTATATAATACTGTAATAACACCCTTATAACAAGGTCTTATACTGAATTCACTATTCTCTATCTATATAGAAATTATAAATAAATTTAGAATCAAGTTTCTGGAATGATCTTTCTTTCGAACTAAATAAATACTCTCGTGGATATCATATTAGCTTCGTTGATATAGGGCGTATATTTTCAAATGGTATTGTAGGTTTCAAAGAGATTTTCAAAATTTGAATGAATTATGAGGGGGAGTAGTTTAGATTTTGATTCATGTAACATGATAAATATCATTCGGAAAGTTGCGCTCATTAGGCTTTATTATCAATCTCACCATTTTATTTTTACTTACCCTCGTTTGATTTCGTGAAATCGTATTATTTATGCAGCTTATAAATGTATCGTATTCCTTAATACTGTTGGTTTTCTTAAAACAATCCTTTTTTTTTATTGTTTGAACTAATATTTCAAATCGTAACGGTAACTTTATTTTTTTTTGTTTTTGGGAGGATGGTTTTTGTGAATACTTCCTTATAAACATCGTTTATAGCCATCAAGAAACGCAAAGCAATTGTAAATTTTTAATGACATTAACTTCTGAAATCGTAGCTTGTATCGATGCCGAATTTGTATAGATTCTTGGGAAAACGATTAAGACAAAAAAAAAAAAGGATTTGACAGCTCGGATTACAGGTATTGTTAACAACGTTTACAGCTAGACGCCTTTAAAATTAATATATTTGTTTCATTCACATTCATTCTTTTGATAAAACCCTATATACTTCTTACCTGGTTTTCCATATCGGTCGTACTTACAATACCACCAAACGTCTTTACTGATATTTACTTACACTTCTGGTTATTTAAAGCTTCATGTGCCATGGAATCAATTCTAAATCAGCAATTATACCAAAGGCTATTCAATCCCAAGGACCTAAATGCAAATTTGTCCAAAAATAAACCGTTCTTTCTTAGTTATCCGTTACGGATACCTTCCATATAAATCTTGCGGCTTGGAATGATGGTACAATGTCAATAACAGAGAGAATAGGCTATTCGTGAACATAAAGGATATTGAAAATATCGTCGTAAGTAAAGTTAATATTGTGTTTGAGGTAGAATTTAAAGTATTGTAAAATCTATACGTGTAGTTAACACTTGAGGCAAAAAAAATTCTACAGCTTTTAATTTTTTTTCCTCTATCTACATAACATGATACGTAAAAAAATCGGTATGAAACGTTTCACAACCCGAAACCTAAACTATTGGTACTAAATTTATAGCGCCTTTATATGAAGTAAATATATTTAATTATATAGATTTTGGAAAAACACTCAAAATATGCAATATAAAAATCAAGCGATACAAATACATGATTCGAAACATGAATAATTTAATTCTTCGTATTTCGTACGTTGATTTCGTACTTATATACATTAATTTCTGAAAGTGAAAATGGTAGTTTAAAATCCATCCTATTATCCTCCCTAATTCATTTATTGTCAGCCTCAACAATTGTTAGTGCTGCCACTAGACATATATACTCTAGCTGAATATCACAAGGAAACGTCTTTCATAGTTCCTTCTATATATAATGCCACAGGAGGCGGACCTACCACGCGCGCCCTCAATACATTTACAAAGATTTCTCTTCCTTTGTAAAGTATTTAAATGTTTGAGAAAAAACGTTGGGTAACTAGACAGCCCCCAGTAGAAAAGGACCTTAATGTGTACTATACCTATCGTTTGAGTAACGAGTTGCTATATAGGACCTTTAATATGTTATGGCGCGACTTTAAAGTTTGCGAGTTCGTATATAGGGCTTACTAACAGACGAAAAATACATTTGTCAAAGGTTTTAACAGGCCTGGATTCATGAAATATCTTGTATTAATTTCGTATATTGTAGCGTATGATTTTCATCATTTCATAAATGGAGATCAGGGGAAGAAATCTATTGAGCCGGTGCCGGTGGTTAGGACTTTACCTTTCCCCTCCTAGTTTACATAAGTCTAATAGGTACGATGATTACTTCGAGTAACCTTTTGTATGATTTCTTCCATTAATTTTACAACGGTTCCGATATCATCGGCCGTCTCGCTATAAAAGGGTATAAAGTTTTTATATTGTTTAGTTAGGTTATAATGGCCGGAAGCAATAGGAAGCCGGTTTTCTTTCACCTTACGGGGGACCTTAAAACGTTTGAGGGGTTATTAGCTCTTTGTATGCGACCTTTCGATATTATATTTTGCACAACGTATTATACTATAAATTGCGGTACCGGCAAAGAACATAAGGCTCCTCGTGAAAGTTATCGCGGGATTGCAACGTGGTGTTAAACGTATTTTTATCTGATGTATATTAGTTAAACGGTTTTAATTGGAATCGTATTTTATTAAATTAGTTTATGGAACACTTACTGCATTCGTTATTAGTTACACCACTATTGGAATTAGGAATTATTTCCTTTTCGAAGATTGATCTCCGGCTAATCTCCATTTATTTAGAGTATCCTTCTCCATATTCTACCAGTATGAGTGTATGTATATAGTGAAGGAGTTCCCTCGCGGTATTAATTCCCCTTTTTGAGGGTCTTTAATCGAGGGCCCAGAGGTTAAAAAAGAAAAAATATCGTATTAGGCCAGGATTACGTTCATGAACATTCAACTAACAATATACAGTAGTAACGATATTAAAGGTTTAATAATCTCGATCGTTATGTTTTTATCGTTGGTACGGTTTTTTAGTTTATTTACTTGAATTCACTGGTTCAAGGATATGTACAAGGTAATAAAATGTAATTTTATAAGGAAGAATCAATCTAATGATGTATGAATATACGTTACATCTTTTATATACATTGATTTTAATTATATATTTTTAGGTACGGATTATATACACAGGTTGTTTATGGTTTTTACCGCTTATTATATTAGTTATAGACCTTGTTCCTTCAATCAACTGCGATTTCTCTGTGGTTATTCATCAAAGGAAACCGACAATATTTTTGTATTTCGAGATAATAGTTTATAAAATCGTGTTTCACGGTTAATATCGTTAGAGTAAGAACATTGTAGCGGAGGTATTGCTTGAAAATAGTAGTTTTTTTTTGGCTTCATAAGAGGAATGATAGCCTGGTGAAAAGGGACTAAGATGCGGAACCCTTTCATATTAGTATTTGATAGTAATTAGTTGGAAAAGATTCGGTTCAGCTCATAATATTTATACGTGATATAAGTTCTGATGGTTATGTAGGTTTATAGGCTAATACGGCTGCATTGTATACAATTGTTTTTTCTGGACTTATTTTTACTCGGAGCGAATAAAATTATTGTCTCCTAAGAGAAGATTATTACTATATCCGTCATAAGACCTAATTCTCTCAAAGTACGTGAGGCTTTTACTACTCTAGGGGAAACCGGCCTCTGGTTGGTCGACTAGCTAATAACCGGAGCTCAATCGAGTTCGTTTGGTTTAAGATATTTTAAGGTTATAAATGTAAGTTTTAGGCCTTTAAAGTTTTGAACGATAGGTACTTAATTTGTTTTCGTAACCATACGTAGCCTCCTTTGTGACTATGGCTTCACGGCGATATATTTGGTTAAGGTTCTGGAAGCAACCGATTTTTTCACTTTCCCTAACTTTATACCTGATCAGGAGGTCGTGACCGTTTTTTTGAATAATAGTGACGAGATAATTAGATATTTTATTGTTTTTATGAACTTAATGAATATTATTGTTGCGGAATATGAAAATAAGTTCATTACGTTCATTTATATTGTAATTAGGTAATTTTCAACGCTAAACACAAATATGGGCCTTACGATTATATGGGTAAATGTAGGTGAAAAAATAGTCGTTTACTAGGCTTTTTATTGGCTGCATAGACTACAGCGTTGATATTATAGATTTATAGGAACTATAGTGTGGTAAAAGAGATAACGGGAAGTTTTTTCCTTAGTATTACCCGGATTATGTTTTTTTTTTATCAATTCGTAATTGGGGCGGGTCCGCTTGTATTTGGAAGCGTCGACACGAATTTCTTTAGATAAAATTGACTCGAGACTTTTCCTATGTTCTAAAATGAGTAAACTTCACCGTTATTTGAACAAATCTGAGCCTCTAAACGAATTTTCGATAATTAGGAATGAATATTATCGATATAATGAATATATATCAGAATTAATATATATATGGTTCATAAAAAAATATTTCCATTTAGATATTCAGGTTTCTAAATATCGTGGGTAAATATTTTAACTTTATGTAGAGTCAAGTTGAACGACCTTATATAACACCCGAAATGGTCGCTCCTCAAACAACTGGGCTCTTACAATAAGTATTTGATTCATCAGAAAAGTGGAAATCTCTTTTTACCGGATAAGTTGGCTTTAAGATTTTAAATTTTCTGATAATTTAGAGGTTATGATGGTAGTCCGACTGAACCTTAATAACAGTTCTGAATTCAATTCATCACTTACAAATTTATCAGTATACGGATACTAAATAATATCTATTTCTGGAATTAGGGTACCAAGAACCAATCTTGCCATTTTTAATAACTCAATAGATACAGGTATAACTTCTTCATCAAATATAAAGGATACAAAAAACGAAGTAATCATATACAAGTAAGCAAAAGTCTTTAATTAATTTCGCGATAATACCTTATTCGTAGTTGGACGGCTTGTTATAGTATATGTAAAGGCTGTAAAATGTTAGACAATTCAATTGGATCGGTTTTGCTCCTGGGAGAAGCGTGTGGTTGCAACACGAGGTCTATCTAATGTCAATTTTTTTCGATGAGTTATATTGGGTACGAATCGGTTTCCAGTGAATTGAATTTCAATAGGCTATGGATTCGGTAAATTCATACGAAATTAGTAACTGGAATGAGTTCCTTTCATTCTTTTAACCCTATCTACTTAAATGTATGTGTTATGATCCAACCTACGATAATAAGCGAAATACGTGCCAATTGGGGTTTACTATTGAGGTACTGGCGGAAGACTAAAAAAGGCTACAGTAGCCCTTCGAGCAGGACCTATAGGTATAGTCAGTGCCCAGTCCGTCACGTGCACTCGCACGTGCCACCGGCGGACTGCGCTCGATCCGCGCCCAGACCAAGCCCTTGCTGAGTACTATATATCCCGTTATGTATATAGTTACGTAACTTATAGACTAAATATCCAATGGTATGAGTCTATAATATAACCCCATTTTCCTTAAACGATGTAAGGGCAATGATACCTTGCTAGCTAAATATAGGACGTAGGCAATACCCGTCTAGTACGCGGGATGGGCGCAAGCCACGCACGGGCTTATAACGTACCTTTTAATGTGCTGTATAATGTATCAACCGGTTGAACTTTAGGCCTCCAACACTGTATAACACGCCCCTTTTAACATGCCGTATAATATATCGTTTATGTTTTTGGCGCCGTATAACGCATCCCTTACGGTGTTATATAACTTATTTCTCTTATAGATTCTATTCCACTTATTTCTATTAATACAGCCTTCATCGTAGACCTTAAACCCCCCCCCCCCTTTTTTTTTTTTACCCCATCAACCTTCCTTTAATATTTTATACTACTTAGTACCTTTTGTGATCGCTTGATTATAAGTACCTTTTGCCAGTTTATATCTTAGCCGTCAACTATTTATTAACTCCTCGAAACTCATTAATACTTCCGTGGTTTATACAGTTAATATTTACAATAACCGTGCTCTAAGCTATACAGCTGCAGGCGTTTTGTTTCAAGAGAATCAGCCGTAGTATAAAGTATATCGCCCTATTATATACAAAGACCCTTCCTCTAATGGTATCTTATAGCCTCCTCACGTTATGGGCAACTTGCCCATCATTTGCGATAGCGAGGATAGAAGCGAGCCCCTCGCTTTACAGACGAAAGATGTTTACATATCCTGTATCGATTATCTCCTCAACTCTGGGATGCTTCTTATATGCATCCATATCTATCGTACGCAAGGATGTTGTGTGTGCTGCGAGGTTCGTACCGAATTAAGCTTATAACGAAATTATTCAAGATGTACGCTATCATATTTTTAATGTACCTCTAGAACATCTTCGGCGCTCCCGCTAGCCCAAAGGGGGTAACCAACCACTTAAATAACCCGAAAAGTGTACGAAAAGTCGTCAATTTTTCCTAACCGAGTCCAATACGGATACGGTGAAAAGCCGTAGTAATATCCAGCTTTGTAAGCCACGTCAACTTCAACAACGCACGTAGGATTTCTTCAATAAAAGTAAAGGGAAAAAAATCCTATTCGATAATTTTATTTCATGCCAGATGGTTGATACAAAACCGATATCGCCCCCCTTCTCCGGAATTAGTAATACTAGCGTCGCGGTTGATAAAAAACTTGTTCAAATAGAACCTTTATTTCTCAACTCCGTAATTTAACGTTTAAACTCGAGAAGTTAATTTCGAGACATAGAGTATGATGGTTTTTATAGTTTTTTAGGTAAATATTTATTCTCCTTTAGTTTAATATCAGTATGGTGGTCGAGTTTTCCCTATATATGGATGGGGTTATAGTCTTATCTTTATCGAATAGGTTGCGGAATTTTGCTCATTTTAGCAAAAGAAGGAACTCATACTTTTATTATATTATAATAGTCGGATTGTTATTTTATGAAAACTTGTAGGGAAAGTTAACTTTAAGAAATACTACGTTAGTTTTATTGGCTTTCAAATTTTTTTTTTTCAAATTAATAAAAACTGATTTCACAACGCCTTTAATATTCCTTGTTCCAAGTTGTATTATTAGTGTATAGTAGAATAACTCCTTTCAACTATAAGCTACTAAAAAATGAACGTTAACGTTTGAAATCACCTGTTGGCATCGTTGCTAATGTATAAAAAGAATGATATCCCGCTTAATTTCAAGATTAATATATACTAATATCAGGTGCAGCTATTCATAAATTTTTATTCAAAACGTGGTTATTTAGGTAGTTCGCTCATTACGCCGCAACTCCAATGAGGTCTCCAATTATTCAAGATGTCATAGTCGAATTTACCGTATCTTGAATTGGTATACCAACACTTCGGTTATAATATAATATTAATTACAGCTGAAATCGATATTGAATTTAAAAACTAAGTCTTATTAAATTGAATTGTGATAAAAATTGGTTTTCATTAATACATATCATAATTAAATTCAACTCCATTTTAATTGATGTTATAATTACAATATTAAGGTTACATAACTCCTAAACGAGATTGTATTTTGGAGTTGGGTTTCCCCACTAGCCTTTAGGGAAAAACCTTTATTTAACTTTTAGATTTGAACCGTATACGTTTACGTCGGAGGTAATACCGGGTGGAATTCTTAACTTCGTTAATATTAGTCCGTCGAAACACATCATAGGTAACGTTAAGTAACTTTTTTAATTCGGCGTTCCTTTTCCTTTGCCTATGTCGCCTGATGTATTTGGTTTAAAATATATATCATACGAGTAAATAAAGAAAATGAGCCGATAATACCGCAAAAATTTAATAAAAACACCAAAAATATATTAACTCTTGTTATAATTTAGCCGTCATATTTGTAGGGGTTTTGATAGTGATCGTCTAAAGCGGCGCTTTCAATCTTAAGACTCTAATTACTTAGAGAGTTCGCGATACTTCGTTAACGCTACGATATAGTCGATGTGGCTAATGTGTATTGTAATATATTTGTCGCGAATACCTAGTGATATGTCAAAACGTAAGTCATTTCACTTTACAGTCGAAAGTTAGTTTTATTCGCTTGCATAAGTTTGTAATATCTCCAATTCAATAGCATATGGTACCTAGATGTCTTTTTGTTTTTTAGGTAATCCCTCTAATTCGACCATGGCTCAATTGGCGCGGTGATAATCGTCAGTGGCTGCCTTAATTAAGGCGAGGAAGTGACTTGTATAGAATATACCCTCGTATCCGCTAACTTCGTAATGCGCCGTGATAATTTGGTTTACCGCCGACGTGTAATTGCGCTATACGTAAAAAAACGTATACTAACCTTCCGTAATTCGTATCTTATTTGAGTTTAATTGAAATTCGATCATTAAATTCGTCGACACTTTAGTAAAATCAAATTCGTCGAATAATAATTGATTATGTCGTTTTTCTTTACCTGGTCAAGTTGCGAACCCAGTATAATTCTACACTTTATCGCTATCGCGAAAGTGGCTTCAGATGATTAAACTTGTGTTATTATTTAAGTAAAGTTGCATAAAAGATCGATAACGAAAGTAGATTCAATAGGTATTATATCTACTATAAGATAGTTTCTATATAGCTTTTAGTATACTGTAAATGAGAAATATTGGTTTCAACATTATTACAAAGTGTAAGAGGCGAATTTATAAAGGTAGAGGAATGAGTAATCTCGGATATCCTACCTTTCCCTATTACGTTAGATTTTAACGTGAAACTATCTATACTTATTATAGATTCGTTTATTATATGTAATATTAGTTCTGAAAAGTAAATAAACAGAACCTAATGGTATATGATGATTTAACATACGCTAATAAGTTATGTCGATATTAAATGGGGTTTACTATTAAGGTATATGCCAAAAACTAGGGAAGGTTATAGTAGCCCTTCGCATAGGCACTTTAAGTATGGTTAATACCCAGCCCGTCACGTAACCTCACACGTGTCGCCTGTGGACTTTTCCCGGTCCGCGCCCGGACCAGACCCGGGCCGGGTATTTCATATCCCGTTACTTTCACAGTCAAGTAAACCATCTATTCAATAGCTAATAGCATGAGTTTATAACAGTACGGCAAATTTATTTTTGATTCCCTTCAACACCCCAGGGTTCTACAGGAAGATGTTATTGGTATGTTTTCTTTTAATGATAATATTATTGACGAATTTATGAATATTTGGAGTGGGGTTGGGTGTATTATCTCATTGGGCTTTGAAATTTGAAATAAAAAAAATACGTCGTAATACAACTAGCGTCCGTAGCATTTTAACCGTGGCGGATGACATTATTATACTTTTCTTTAAGACGTGCTAGTGCTTCATAACAAGGACAATTTGCATATTTCCAACAAATATTGGTGTTTCGGTATTATTCGTCAAGTGTGACAATAATCGGAATATCTATAATATAGAATCCCGGAAACTAGGATTTATAAAACCTAAAATGGGAAAGCTCATTGCACTAATATATATTTATTTTAAAGGCTGAAAATGTATTATACACTGGACGATATTTTGGTTGTTTATCATGTAGGATTTTCTTTGCCCTCACTTTCAGAGAGGGATACCGAAGCCAATTTTCTCGTCTTCAATAACGTCTTTGTTATTCAATATTCATTTTGATTTCTCCTGAGCTAAAGTTATATAGATTATATTGCGTAACGAATAGTGCACTTTAGACACTTTATTTGATAACCGCCGAATTTAAAAGAAAGGGCGTTTAGTATTTTATCGAAGTTTAATTGTTTTTGTAAAAGGGAATATAAATTTTAGGATAACAAGGGTACGGTTCCTGATTACAATTATAGTATTTTCAATTTTTTTTTACGAAAACTTGCATAGTTTCCGATCTACCCCGGATCTTAACACAATATATGGATTTTTACTCGTTTAATTTTGCTTGAGCTGTATCTTTTCACACGCACATGATGTTCTTTCAATAACGATTTCCATTTTTTTGGACTAACGCTTTAAGTGACGCAAAACCAATTTCAATGTGGCGTATTAGAAAGCGGTTAAAATATATTATATACATATTGGGAAAGTCTAAAATATTCAATATTTCGGGTCGATCAAGACTTTTGAACTTTGTAAAATAGGGTAACCAATACGTTAATCTCGATTTTGGATCGGTTTACCCGGTTACGACCTCCATTTAAATACTGTGTTTTTTAATGAAACGATAGGTTTGAATTTAGTTAAGTAAGGTTTTATTAAAAAAGTACCCGTTACGGAACTCTTAACGAACACATTAAATGTTATGCAATATTATTAAAAGCTTTTGCGCCTTAAATATCGGCCTTCGCTTCATTTTTTCTCCAACCGCTACCATTATTACGGTAGTTGTCATACAAATATATTACATTAAACGCTTATTCTACGAGTATACTTAACAGAGCTTCAAACTAAAAATTACGGTTTCGTTGATCGCGCGGCTCAAGCGTCAATCCCGTTATATGAAACTTCGACAAATATTGTCCAATTAAAGGACTTTAAATTACTCTCTAGCAAATTCGCCCTGGAATACTATCGTCTCCACTTACTATATAGTTTGAAAATCCTGGAAACCCCGCATCCCTTTAAAATACAAATTATGAAGCTAAATGTCTATCCACAACTTATAGCGTCTCCTAGAATCCCGTCCATTCCATTAGTTTGCAAAAAGGCGGCTCTTTATACCCCAAAAGGTCCCCGGCTTTTTACTCCAATTCGAATAACATTGAAAAATTGTAATAACCCTAATAACCTCAGAGATATTATGAATGTACGAAGAGGTTGTTTCACGAATAAGCTCTAACTTGTATTACTTATTGATAACATGAAATTGCTCAATTTATTACGAGTAGATTTACTAACCCATCGGTATTTATATTAGTTACTTGAGTACTTTATACAACTGTTTACGAGGAAAAACTTTGTCATAAAGTTTAGGATATATTACTTTTACCTAGCGAGAAACCATTTCTCGTATACCTCAATGATTAAGAATTTGTATTGAACTGGTCTATATACGTCAGATATAAATATGTAATTACCTTAATAGTCGCGTTATAACGTATGATTTTGACGGACCTCACCCTATTATATACGTCTTTAACGTAGAGGCTAACGGTGCACTTTAGGGTCTAAATGTAGCCTCCCAATTTATTATAGGAGAAAACCCGGTATATATTCTTATTACATCTACAATATATAATCTGGTGATAAACCTGGTTTCACAAATTTCAATTGTTATTTAGTAAATTCCAAGCGATAATCGAATTCCATTTTAATCTTCCTCCAAAAAAGTGAAATTTAAAGTATATATATATTAATTAAAACGCGTCTACGGATAGGCTGGCAAGATTAAAGGTTGTTTTTTCTACCTGTTTTAACGAAAATAACTGAAATTTCGTTAACGAAGACAAATTTTACCTTCATACTTGATTTCCTGCAGTATAATGAAAATGGTATGATGAAAAAGAAACGAATCTTTCCCGTTAACTAAAATAATAAGGCTTTATATAATTGATTAGACTTTTACTAGAAAATCCTAAATCCTGGTATACTAACCCTTTTAGCCTTCGCTAATGTTTTTGAAACACACATTCTACTGTTTTCCAACTAGAAGGTACAAGAATGAAGATTTCGAATTTTACTACCGACGTTTTGTTTTCGAAGACCTTAATGGACTTTTACCTTACTACGACGTTGAAATTAGTATTTCCCATAAATTTTACTATTCGGTAGCCTAAAACATTCGGAAACTTTAACCTTTACCTTCCAGAAATCCTTTGAAAGAATATCATTATGAGGTATCCATATAAAAAGTGTTTGTGAACAGTCAAATTTCCGTGTATTTGTATATGTAAAAGACTGTTATTAGAAAACAAAAATAAATTATAATTCTAGTTCATCTATGCTGCATTTATTGCCCACCGATAACGAATAGAATTTACTTCCGGTGGAAGATATATTAGTTTTACGCTCGTCGACTGTATTTGCACTTCAAATACGCCGGTTGAACCCGCCACAATATTTAGACTTTATCCTTACTTATATAATCGTTATACCACCACCATCACCAAAACTTTTATGGAGTTTTTGCACCAGCAGGAACATGACCGGCCAAAAGGGGTAAGGTTTGAGAATGTATTGAGGGCTGGGATATATCCGGTGGTAAAGAAAAATATAGCGGAGGGGAGGAGAGGGACTGGGACGGTAGTAGTGGTGCCGGACTTATTTGCTATGGAGTTCGGTTTACTGCTATTATTCAATCCTTCGCCCTCGTGCCTTTTATTAGCTTTTCTCCTGGAGATAGTAAAACCCAGCTGATTTATTAATGCCACGACCGCGGCCTACGTCTCGCTACCTTCGGCCGATTCAACCGCGGCAGGAAAAGGCCGCCGTAGGGGGGCTAGGCGCCTAGAGGGCGCCTTTACAGCATCGGAGATGCGTTAAGTAGCTGAAATCCCTATAGTGTCGATATTAATCGCTATATACCCGCCTTTATCCTTGGTTACTATTAATAATAAGTATCTGGCTCCTAATTAAAATTTCGTATATAATGTTAGAATTTTTGTCACCATAATATGCATATTAGATACCGGATCATTTCCTTTGAACATAAACTTTATCGAAGGTTCCAGTTAAGAACGACTAAATATAATAAGTAAGAAGTTAAATTCCAAGTAATTTCGGGGGGTAAATAGTGGTTATATGGGGCGAATGTAAAAAAAAGGAATAGTAGGGGGGCTTCATAGCAGGTACTTAAAATTTGTAAAGGGGTTATAAGTTATCGCGGCGGGGATTATAAAAGTGTTGGGCGGCAGGAAACGCATAAGGGACTGTATTTGCGTAAAAAATCCACTAATGATATTAATACAAGTTTTAATGTTATGCGAAAAAATATTATAAAGTCGTAATGTAATAAGGGTATGATATATATGACGAAGAGGTTTTTATTAATATATAAGCGATTTGTTATTATAGGAAAATGTTTAAATTTCGGAAGGGATTAAATATGGGGCTTTCTTTTTTGGTGGGGCTTAATATAAGGACCGTTACATACGTAAGGGTTGTTCACTTACGTGTCGCTACGCCAATGGGCTGTTTCCTATATACACTTGTACCTACCTGTGTCAGTATATAAGCTCTAATGCTTATTTACTTATTTTAATATTACCTCCCCTTTTTTCCATAGTCCTATCCTTTTTTTGTTATTAAAGCTTGACTAGGTGCCTTTTGAATAGTTTGTATAGTTTTATGACTCATATAGTTAACCGCCAGGCCAAAACTTAAATAGGAACGTTATTTTGCTAGGTTAGGGCTACAGTTTACACGTCCACGGGTTTCTGAACTATAGCTCACTCTAAGATTTTGATTTAGTAGAAAGCGTAGTATCTCGTGGGCTCCCATGTGTATTAATGGAGCCTCCATCACGATCTCCTCAGCCTGTATATACTGGAATGTATTGTAGCTGCTTGCTTGCCTCTAATAGCAGGCAATGACCGGCGATATATATATATATATATATATTATGAAATGTTATAGTTTTAAATCCTATATGTATTACTATTTTAATGAATCACTATGGCTTGCTCTTACTATATAAATTTCGCAGTATCGTTTTATCTGGTCGAATTCAAATTCATGAAATTTCGCGGCGAAAACGTTGAATCACAGTTTTCCCGCGGCCGAACCCTCAAACGCGTCGGTATGTAACATAATACCCTAACACAGGAAAATATACTGTGTGAACAATGAAATTTATACATTATACAGGCGTTCAATACCCCGCTTTTACCGTCCCAGTTTCCATTATATAGAAATATAGTATTTTATATACGTACAAATACACGTTAATCTGTTTATTCATTTTAGGGCGTTTTTAAATATTTTTCTCCCCCAAATAAGTTTCTCTTGAGGTATATTTATACGTGTAAACGTTTAAATCTTTCTTCATTCATTCCTAGTTGGTTGTATACTGATTGTTGGAATAGTACTACATGTTATTCTGTTAGTCAACTTTACTTATATTAAAGTGGACTATAATGCAAGCTGAGTGAATTTTTTAGTATAGACTTAACGAATTGGCTGTAAGTTGAGGGCAGTGCGCTGCACTTCAAAATAGAGCCAGGGGCAAGCAATTCACCTTAAAAATTTCTATGCAGACCGGCTATTGGTATGCTAAACCAAAAATAATTCATCCACCACTTGAACAATGCAATAATACTGTTGCTTCGATCAATCGAATCGACAACGTTGCAATGCTCTAAAGCACTACCAAAACTAATCAGTGCTTATTAGGTTAAACAACCATTATCTTACTAGAAGAAAAGACTAATTTCTGATTACGCTTTACATTAAAAGACGGTTAAAGTATATGAATTTTTTTTTAATTTTTTTTGGAATGAAGGCCCTCTACTCCTGTGCCGGTTTGCAAAATAGTAAGTAAAATAAACTTATAGGCTGCGCCGGTTTTTACGGAAATTTCAAGGTAGCGATGGTATCTTTATCTAAAATACTAATAAATCTTTAAAGATATTTCTTAAAGACGTTGAAATTAACTGTTAGAAGTCGCAGAGTTCAGATACTGGAAAAACGGATTACTCAGAACAATCATGGTTATTTTTACTATAAAAAAAAGTCTCTACACCACAAAACATATAATAATAAACAACCTCTAACCTTACCCATTACCCAAAACCGTCACCCCTACTTTACTAATTTCCAGCTCCCCACGCCAATTTAATCGTCAAATTCACTACTTTTAGTGAAAACACCAAAAATCTTCAAGTCGCACCAGGTATCTACGTGACTTTACGCCAAAACACCAAGTCTCATATACTCAAGATCACCAATTCCCTTGCCCCACCCTTTCTACACGTACTAAACAAGTTAGAACGTCAAGATAGATACCGTAAGTGCTTACTTGGAAGCTATTACCTACTTTTCCAAAAAAAAAAAAAGAAAAAAAGAATTAAAAACCTCAAAATAGTCTTCGTAAATAACTACAACGAGAAATTTTAGATTATGGACGCTAATTAAACATTAACGTAAGCTTAACTCATCAATTGAGTTAACTAATATATTCTCCAATCCAACGTCGATAAATAGTATGGCAGTAGTACATGTTTTTTCCAAGAATTTCACGATAGTTCCAACTACTGGAATCCTAAAATATTCAAAATAATCCAACTTACTGTTAAAACCAGCTTAAAAGCGGAGGTTACTCGCCGAAGCATTTATATCTTTAAAAAAACATCGTTAGAACTTGCAAAATCCTTATTTAAATTAGTTTAAGAAGAAAATGCCTCTTAAAACCCTGATTCATAAAATCATTAAGGGAAAGGAATGGGTGTTAAAGTAACTTAACCCCTATATATTCCTTTAAGAGGACCCCCACTTTATTCTTAGCTAAGTTCAACCTTTTTATGCGTTGGCGATAAGAAACCTATTAACATGTTCGGTAGCGCAACAACTTTAGGTAATATCGCGGAAGGTAATAGCGCGGAACACGCTTTCAGCGGTAGTATAGCGAGAAAAACCAGGGCCGCCAATGCTGCCGAACGTGTTAACGTCGGTACTTTATGCTAAATAATTAAGAAAGTGCCTAAGGTCTCCTAAAATCTTTAAGTACCTATCTTCTTCTAGCAATCTAATCGATAGGTCTCTTAAACGTCTTACTCTTTAGGTTTACATATATACAAAAACCCACTATTGAACTTATTACAGGACTTTACCCTTTAATGTAATGACTGATAATTTTTTTTAATATGGTGTTTCGAGACCTTCAAAGATTGAATTTTCCCAAAATACCAACCAAGACTCATATAACCATCAGAATGTTCCCCTACAACCTGTTGAAATGTTCAATATTAACAGAAAGTAGTTTACGGACTTCGTTAAAATCTTAAACGACAAGAAAAGTATAATAGAAAGCTTGAGAACCTCCTTGACACTAAGATAATACCCCTTTAAAACATTTGTAAATGGATTGAGGTTCCGTCTTTAGGATTCTACTTACTATTCCCTTGATCTCTATCAACGTACGTCAATAACTACTACCTAACTATCCTTATTCTCATCACCATGTTTCGCTAAATTTATGATAGCATAAATGGCGATTTCGAACACGACGTCCCCTTTACGAAATATTATAGAAATTGGCCTAATACGAGGTGGATGACGATAATAACCAAGAAAAAAAAGAGGAAAAATCAATCGATATATTTAACCAGACAATTGATAGGTTAATATTGTATCAGAAAGTATGGAAGAAGATTATGCTAGCAAAGGCATACTTTTTAAATAGGTACGGGCAGAATTTACGATCTTTAATGAGTTCTAATACACTTTATAACGTCCATATGCTACCTGCGAAGGCTTTTTTTAATTAGTTACGTTTTTCGCTTTCCATAGTAGTAACGCGTATACTAAACTCGCTTGGTATATACCCTAAATCCAATAAATTCCCTAACGTAAATGAAAAAAAACTTACAGAAGTTAATTATGTCGACCTCGAATATAGCTAATAGCACCTATGATATGTAAGGTTTAACTTACTAGCTCCAAACTAAAGTTAACAACCATATTAACACTAATAAGCCTAAGATTTAAGAATAACTATTAACCATGAATATTATCGTCATAATAGTAGCGAAGGGTGTTAAATTTATAGTAAATTTAACTGTTAAATAACTCACGACTTCCTGACAAGTAATACAAGAAAAGGTTAATATACTATATTTAATAACCCACCATTTTTGAATATGCGAATTAAAATTCCCTCCCCAACTTCAAGGGCGACGAGCCATTTAACGGCGATAATAGCGTTTAAAATATCAAATAAAATAATGGTACTGATCCTAACATAGCCTAGTAACTAGTGAACTACGCCTTCTTGAACTATTTAAGTGGTTAAAACCCTTACCAATACTCCCACCAAAACTTTTACCCTATTTAAACCTTTGATGTTTATAATTGTTACGCGTATCATACGTTTTAGGTAATGAAACCAAATATAAGGGTAGGAAAATATTAAATAGAAGGCAATTCGCAATATGTGAAATTGTGGATAAAAATCACTACAACTATAAAATCGATAATCACGATACTAACAGGGTCAAGGTTAACTTTTTCTCAGGCAAATAATTATATTTACTGGAGATTACGGTAGTTTAAACTGTTTTAGAAACAATTACATTCCACATCATTAAGTTTCTTACCTTTTTACTTCTTTTTTTAGAGTATATAAAGACTCTTGGCATCAACGTCGATATCAAAGTAAACAACTTAGTTGAGAACAGCTAAAAGTTCCTCTTCTCTTTTATTGTAAGGCATTCATAATGTTGTTTTTAAGGCTTGGAAGTGGTACTGTTAAGCCTAACAAAGTCAGAAATACGTTAACCATACCGGCGTTTTATTTTTTTATCTTTTAATGAGCTTTAAAGAATTTTCAAGTCTATGAGGTATAATTATATGAAATATGTTATCCTAATAGAGATCAAAGGGCTTTATTACCACTGCCTAACGTATATTTTAGCCCTTTAGAGATTTAAGTTTTCATTGAAAGACAATAAAGACTTCAGCTATCAAATCTTTATCAACCTATTTCACTTGGATAACAATCCTTTTTTTTATGACATTAACTCCGAACCTACTTTTAATGTAGCCAAGTTTATGGAATCACTTTTAGCAAAGGATAAGTAGGAAATGCTAAGGAAATTGTAAATTAATACATACCTGGGTTTACCCACCATCATCGTTTACGATACCGGTAACAACTTTATGGCGACAAAGTTTTGGGAAGATATTGAAATATTAGGTATCTAATGTAAACGGGCATCTGTAAAAACCTAATAAAGTATTAGAAAGGTTAAGAGGATATATGCCCAAGATCACCATGTATACAACATCTTTACGTTGAAAATTAAACGTTTAAGGGATAGGGGTTACGTCTACAAATAATAATAAAGGGCCTAAACCATACTATAGGCCCTATTGAGTTGCTTCTAACGATATTCGTCTTTGGAGTATACCAACTCCTAATAGGTGAATCTCCACCTTCGGAAAATACCTAAAACCTTATTACAATTAACGGAAATCATTTTTAAAAAAACACGACAGTAAACGGCACGCGAACAGGTTAAAAATACCATTAATATAAGGAATTGTCTTATAACAGTCGACGTAATTGCTTTGCTGGTACAAAGTAAAGTCCTGGTATGATAGGAGTCGAGAAAATGAGAAGGCTTTTATAAGATATTAAGTATCGCGACCCCTGAAATAGTTTTTAAAACTATTAACGGTTTATTATATTTTTCAACCATTTTAATCAAGCCTTACATTAGGGCTGTAAACAATAAAGATCTTTAAGCCAAGGAACCGAGCTCATATGAACCTCTTCTACAAATTCTCGACAAGCCAATAAAACGCTGTTGGCGCGAACGAACCCCGAAAAAAAAGAAACGTTAAAAAAGATGAATATTTACCAGGCATAATCTAAATTAATTCTTAGGTAAGTGAAAAATAAATCGATATCGAAGATTTAATACTAAAGCTCTAAGCACAAGTGATTATCAAACCCATCAGCTAACTTGATAAGAAAAAGTAGAGTTGAAATTAATAACCTATTAACTCGATGAATTATATAATTCATATCAAAGACCGAGTTTAACCATTAAAACCTAAACGGTACGATCTTTATATGAAGAATGACCCATGAGGTTAAGATTAAAACTACGGGAAAACTATACAAAAAGTTATGTTAAATCGCTTAAAGTTATGGTAATAAAGGAAAAACCTAAATTTTTATATAATCGTTACAATTGAAATGAATGATTTATGTTGGGTAATTTCTTCCATAATAAGTTTACTAGTTAAAACCAATGGGGAATTTACTTTGAGTAAGCGGAGTATAATAAAAGACTACATGCAATTAACAACGAATTGATAACGGAACGTACTATTAAAATTGTCATAGGAACTACGTGCCATCTACTCTCTAGGAACAGTAATACGATATATCAAGCAATTATATTAATGAGTTAAAGTAGGTTTTATTTCATTCCTAACCTCTTAATTGTACTCTCAAACACGACCAACAATAAAGATTGTAACGAATAAACTATGCTTATTAATAACTTAAAAAGGGGACTTCGAATAAAAAGGCATGTAAACTAACGATATAGTTTTCATTGAAACGGCTGTCGTTACAACATTAGATTAGTAAGAAATTAAGGATTTCAAGTTCTTAAATTACAAGCTGTTAACAACGTTAACGAACAGTAGTTAACTTAACTTTAATAAATCGTCAATCCGAAAACTTGATATTAATACCGGACTTCAATTTCACTAAAAGGGTTAGAATACTATTTTAGCTACCATTCACAGAACTAATACAGACAAGGCTGAACGGTACTTAGAATAATGTATTCGAGATAGCTTTATTGCTACCTTAAACTAACCAAAAGCCTATTACAAAATTTTTATCGCAGCCGAAGTATAAAAACCGGTAAATAACAACTTCATCCGGTGAAAATAAGGTTCAAAAAGTTAATGCGAAACTTAAAACCTGGGATTAATATAGTTTTAATCAACTTATCGATACCTAAGCTAATAATCTTTATGTAGAGGTTCTTTACCAATCACATTGAATTATCTTTGCAACTCGGCTTCCTAATCACATTAAGCGATAGTAATAGGCGGGAAAATCAGTTTGATATTATCGGCAATACAATTGACTAAAATCCTGTTAAATGTTAAACGATTACACTAAACGTATTAACATCGGAGATTTATGGTCAAATAACAGGCTTTAGTGTAGGTAGAATACTGTGAAAAACTCTTAACCTTATTACCATGCAATTGAATATTCTTTTTATCCTAGTGATGTTTTATATCGATTTAAGGAGCTTTTTCGAAACCTTTTCGAAGTTCGAACCACCAATGAGAAACACCTGATAATCGACGAAATAACACTTTGTAAAGCCTATAAAATGAGTGAGATTGACGAATTACGATAGATAAACATCAAAGATGATCCCGCAAATACCGTAACGATAAAGGCGCTTAATAAGACCTTTGAAAGGTTTATAAATAGCAACAAGCTAATTATACGTATAGAGAGCTATATTAATAGGCCGCCCGCAAGTCAAGATCACGTGACATCTTCTAGAGATACGTTGGCGAACTGGAAGATGCTAGGAAAGTGGAGTAATTGATCATGGCGATCTGTTTAATTCGCACGGATAAAGTAAAGACCTGTAAAGGTTTATAGTAGACGAAATTTCTATGGGAATCGATAAATTCGAACCTCGCAGCAACGAATTAATCAATAATCAAGATTGTAAATTAGCATACAATTAGGTACCATTTAACGTGAAGTTCAATTGAAATGAACAGTGTGTTGGCAAGTAAACGAAGTCGCTCTTCAGCTTTAACTGAAAAAGATTAGATAACTACACTAACGTACACGCACCAACTAAAATGCGGCTAGTGTTGGAATAGTAATACACACAGTACAATTTTACTTATAGTAAAGTAAAGTATACTGCAAGTTAAGTGTAGTTCTTTGTATAGACTTACAGCATTAGGTGTAAGTTAAGTGCAGTACGCTACACTTCACTCGAGGGCACGGGCCAAGCAATGGACCCTACAAATTACTGCACGAATCGGCTAGCGGTTTGTCAAACATAAAACAATACATTCATAACTTGACCAATGCAATACTACTGTTACTTCGACCAATCAAATCGGCAACGTTGCATCAATTTTAAGACCTACCAACAGTTATAAAATGACCGTTTATGTAATATTTAAGCGTGTAATCGGCCAATAATTGTCGTTTAATGGGAATTTCCTCGTAAAAAACTTAAATTGCTAATTGATTACCAAACGTATCACATGCAATATATTGTTCTAAAAAGTTTCAAGCTTCCTATTATTTTGGGTAGGTATGATAATACCTATAATAATCTCCCGACTTCATTTTGAAATCGACCATACCAATCCTTGCCTTATTTTCTCTTTCAGGGACTTTCTCATTAATATTTATCGCTTTTATATCCGTATTTAGGGTTTTTATATCTTTTATTTATTGGTTTTATTTTCAATTACCAAAAAAAAAACAGGGTGAATCATCTTAATGTGGTCGCTTATCACAATTTACGGGTTTTTCCATTTAATATTAACGATCACCAACGCTAATATCAAACTCGATTATCAGTGTATCGGGTTTTGGAGTTACAGTTCATGGCTTATATGTAAAACAATTCAGTACAATTCCAATTCAATGAACATACGTTTGCAGTCCAGTCTTCTATAACATTCCTTAGTAACTCTTTAGACAAAATTTTCATCGCCCTTATTCTTTGGTCCAATCGCTATCTAACATTGTTTCATATTTAACCAATATTGAAAGAATTTTGCATATGATATTATATTAACATTTTTGCGTTAATTTCAAATTGAATTCCACATAATACCGGTGAACTTACTATTATGTAATTTATAAATAATTTCAGTGTTGTAATGTTGCTTAAGACCGGTACAATTAATAACGACAATATTTACTTAGGTTAGATAGTTTTTCAATCATTATTTTTGTTTACGTAATCGATTTACCAGGGAAATGAAAACGAATCATGCATAGCTGACCATCCAATTTTACAATTGTTCCAGATGGTACTAATTTTGTTGTTAATATTATCGTAGGATTCGCTCCTCTGAATTATATTCCCATCTAATAATTTAGAAAAAATTGTAAGCTTCATAAATTTACACTCATTAGTAGAAAACCAGTAAGTTATAAGTTTATGGTATAGGTCTTCATTTGACAATATCAAGTTATAAAACTAGTGTTTTCATTGATTTCCTTTTATATTTCCTCCGAAAACATCGTATTTTTCATGCGCAGCTTTTTTCTTTTCGATTATAATTGGCGTTATTTACCTTTTAAAAGTAATTACACTATATTCTACTTTGAATGAGATTATTAAATAAGCTTTATACAATTATTGATTTGAAGAAGGCCTTAAGAACTCGTACTCTTGTTACGTTAGTAACTAATACTTGGTAATTTGTAATGTATTAGCCTGATTTTCATGTTGTATGATATTTAATCTTTGTTACCTTTAATGAAATATAGTCAACCTTTCAAAACGTCGCAAAAACCTTGATTATTCAAGTATTTATACATTAATATTTCTTATGCAATTTTTTAATAACCTGTTTATTGCGTTACCTAGGCAATATCCTTTTATAAATTCTAGTTATAACAGCTATTCATTTTCCATATTGGTTATTTGGCTACGTTGTGCCGTAACAAAATTTTTTTTCCAATAAAACACTTTTCACCACCTAATGTATTAACCCCTCCACTTTGTAACTATATCTATTGTACATTCAAAATCGAATTATAAACTGTATATCCCATCGAAAACTTTTATGTTAAACATTATTTTCGCAAATCACCAAATATTATGAGTGATCAAGCTTTTTTTTTACCAATTTCAAGAAATCGTATTCATGACATAGGTATCTGTCGCCTAAATTTTCAATTTTTTACTGGCGTTTTAATAGCATTATCCCACAAGTTAAGGTTAGAAATTTTCAAAACGCTTCTTCAACACGTTATAACCTATACTAAAAGTCTATATATTTATAAGCCTTAACCAGATACGTTATATATAGTGCTATAGATATGATATTAGTATATACAACAGGCTAGAATCAATGATAGGAATAATTATGGTTTTACATACATTGAAAAAATATATTCAAAAAGATTACCGAATAAAACTTTAAGAAAAAGCGTATAATACGAAAATGGAATACAAATTAAATGCGTCAAATTGAGTCTAATAGATTTTTTATCGTTTACTGATATAAAGAACAAATGAATAGAATGTAACTAGAAATACATTTAACGATATAAACGAGTTTTTGTACTCTTACAGTTGAAGAAAAAAACGTCACAATGAAAAATTTAAACTAACCGTATATAACAAGGCTAAGAAGGAAGAAAATTGGTATTTGTGGTGGAAAGTTTTGAATATAAGGGCTAAAATTGTTTGGAAACGCCCCTTATTACCTTGGTCCTTCAAGTATGAAAATTGTTTCGAATTCTGTCTTGAATACTCGCGAAATATGCTGGAGCGTATTAGACGATGCTTTAGCTGCTGGGTGTATTTTTGTAAAAACGTTTCGGAAGTTCCTTCAGACGCTTGGAGTATCTTGGGTAAACGTTTTGAATACTATTTCAAAGGGCTTCCGAGTTTATCCAATTGCTTCAAATATTATTTCTAGGTAGGTCGCAATGAATAGTTCCAAGACCTGTTAGCCTAAGTAGCTGATACGTAATATAAAGCTCTTTAAAAAGTGCAGGGATATGTTCAGAGCGCGAGGCTAATTGAAGAATAGCGTAAGGTGGCATTTAGTAGTCAACAGGTACCAACCGAATTCATAATATCGTACTAATGTTGTTCTCTTCAAAATTAAATTGGGTTTTATAGTCTTTCTACACTCTTGGGTATTTTATGTAAATCTTAATATTGTAATACAGAAAGTTAGGACCGCGACAATATCTTACAATAAGTATTTAACCAAAGTTCATCATTTTTTCCTGTGTTATCTATAATCGACTGAGTTGACTACTAATTAATTTCAGTAAAGTCTTTATACATCAACGTAGAAAGAAGATAGTATATTAAATACTAAGATTGGTTTTATTGATAATTCATATGTATAAGGGGAATGAGGTACCCAAAGAGTACATACCTTAAGATAGAGTTTGTAAGTTCTCATTTAAAGTGTGGCACTCTACCATGTATTATTCTAATATCTCTTTTAGGGCGCGATACACTATCATACACTCTGCAAGAGTGCCTTCAGCAGAGTGACACGCCATTATGCACTCCTTAAACGGAGTTGCCTACGTGTACTACTCATAGTAATATCGTAATAATATTCATAGTATACCTTCTTATACAACTTTGGATAATAATTGATCCTTTGTTAATACAGTTGAATCTTAAGTTGAAATTTGATTCAAAATGGTAAAATATAATTAATATAGGAAGAATAGGAGTAATCTATTCCCATCATATAATTGATTAATATTCCCATACTTTTTTAAATGGTGATTTAAATATTCCAAAGTCTAAGTAGTCAAATACTTCCCTATTTTCGCGATCATTTCAACGACTTTTACTTTAACGTTACTTAATTATAAGGTATAAATATAGGGATTTTACGTTTTGTTACCGATGCCTTCGACTTCAAAACGGGAACGGATTCTATCCTCCATATTATGGGGAACGGAACGTTATTCAACTGGTTCATTATCTGGTTTCCCTCAAGGTCTTAAAATTTAGGCTAAAATCTCTTAAAATGCCTTCAGATAGACAGGTTGATGGGGCATATATGCACAAGGTTTTTACAAACCTTTCGAATTCATCTTCGTCCTTATATCTACTTTCTTTACATAGGCGTACGGACCACCTTTTTAAAGAGAGTAGAGAACCTACACTGTAAACCCTAACAGTAACCACTTCCGAGAAAAAAAATTAGTATCAGCCAATCTTAATACCATCACTTTACATGCATCCTATTTCACCACAATATCCATAATTGGCTTTATTACCACTTAAATCTTTTTAAAAGACCCCCTTTTAGCCATCAAAATTGTCGTCGGTCTAGCGTACCAGACATGTAGCGATGCATCCAGAAAACAGCCCTTATCAGTAACGACTCTATTATTCGTTACTTATGCCAACATAGCCCTTTATATTTGAATTTACACTGCAATAAAAATGAAGTTTATTTCCTTGTGCGCTTAACGTTCTTAAAGGAAGACCTCAATTATAACGGCTCGCAATTCACGAATTGATTCCTTTATTTATTCATTTATCATTGAGCCTTCGTTATATATGCCGGCTTCCCGCCCGATGAATGGGGCCTTCGACTATATTTGGATGCTTTTCTTTGGCTATTTACAAATGACTTACGCAGGCACACCTCCGACTGAGTGGTGTATTTTTTTTGGTATTATTTTACATTTATTAGGCTTGCGGTCTGTAGCAAAAATATGGCTCGAGTCGTGATTTTTCCACTGTGAAGTACGTTCTTCATCAAGTTGTGAAGTATAACCTTACTACCACTACGGGATTTTTAACTAAAATATATGTGTTTTATACGCTCTTTATTCTGTTGAAGTTGTCAGATCCTCCATACGAGTAAGCTTCGAGTGGAAACTGAAATAGCCATATAGCAAAGCCCGGCTAACGAAATATTTTTCACTTCCTTACGAGCCCTTCAACTGTATGATACTTTAAAAATAAATTGAAAGGCTAATATATGATCTGGTTTTCCGATAGAGTGTTTTACATGATATTTTGTTTTATGGATAAAGGATATTTTTCCTATGTTATTTTTATAAGATTAAAAACTAATATTTCATACACCTAGTAGAGGATGTACTCCTTTGTCGTGACCATCTGTACAAAGTCTTTACGAATACGATCCATATGCGTTAGCGGAAAAAGTATCTTCAGAAAACGAAGACCTGTCTAGTTAAAATAATACCACCTCGGCTATTATTAACCAATGTATATAACTTGACGGTTTGGAAATTATTCACAGTTATAGGGGATACATCTTTTAGTTTTTATACGTCTGGTATAAGAAATACGGTGGTCTGTTTAACAAGGTTAAGGAACATAACCTAGAAATGGGGAACTGAATAGTATGGTGGTTATATAAGATACGGACTTTAGGTTGCTAACCTTTCCGCTGGAATATGTATACATTTTTATATTAGTGAAACTTACACTATACTAGCTGGATAGTGAGCAGTGTTTGGTGATAGTAATTTGAAAAAAAGTTAATTTTGTGCATTACAAATTGTTTGTCGAAATAACAAAAATAATATGATTTTAGCACCGAAATGCCGCGATTTCCGCCTGTTAAAAACTTAATACGTTTCATTTCCGCTAACGATATTTAGGTTTTTATCCCACAAGACTACCCTTTATATTATCCAGCCTTTAGCGTTATTCATTCAATAGTTTCATAATAACTCTTATCATTGCTTTGATAACCCCTTCTCGGCGTCCGAATTCTTATTCGCGAAAAAGCAAAGGACCCGAAGCCGAATAAAAGGCGAAGGTAAACCTGGAAGTGAAAGTGAAAGGAATAGAGGGAACAAGGGCAACGAAAATAAGCTTATAAATGATAAAACTTATTGTATCAGTGTCACTAAGACCGTAGTCTTTATTTACGTTAATAAATCCCCCTCCGACAGTAATAAAACATCAACGACCTATTATCGTCGCGGTTACGGCTTAAGTCGTATCGTTTTCAACCGCCTTAACGGAGGCGTGAACAGGCTTTTACAAAGCAGTTACGTATCCAGTAGAACCGTTATGGCGACCGTAACGTAACGCGGTAATTAACCAAAAGCCTCGCGACTCCAATATTGACGGAGGTATACCTGCTTTTATTCTTCATTATTATAATGGATTAATACATATTTTTTAATCATGCTCGTTTTATGATATTATATCCCTTATCAATGTAACCGGTACCTTGTGCCTACAATTATTTCTCTCTAATGCAAACGCTATCGAAGGCCCCCGCGAGAAAAAACCGAATATAATCCGTATAAATGTAAACTCCGTTTGATTACAAAAAATATGTGGGGGTATTGGGAGGGCGGGGGTAAAAAGAGGAAAAAGAAGGAGAAAAGTGTAAATACGGGCGCGTAAAATCAGTACAGGGAGCGTAACTTACTTGGAAGGGCCCTAATAACGTGTATGACAACATACAACACGTTAGGGATGATTTTTCAATGATAGGGCAACTATTTACGTTATTAAAGTACCCTATTTTACGAAGAAAAACTTTAAAGATACAGGGTATTAAATATAAAGTGTTGAGGTATTTATTGGTGTATACGCTATTTTATTATTTTTGGGAAAAGTTTAGACTTTCGGGTGGATTGAATAAGAGGTTACCTTATATATTATAACTTAGCACTCGAGCCGACGCATATATTAAGATCACACTGCAACGCATTATTATAATAACAGTCCACGACGCGCATACACATACACCTCTATATAAGTACACCCGGACTCCAACGCGTATTTGCGCGTTTTAACATTAATAATGACTTTTTAACACAAGTTTTTCCTCTTATTACCACAGCTTTATGGGGTTACTTTTAATTGTCTAATCAATTATATTACTGGTATAATTACATATTAGGCGGAGATTGAGAAGACAACGATAGGTAGCCAAATTGAGGCTGCAATTTATACGCCTACGATTCTCTGAATTATAGGGTTCCTTAAGATATTGATTGAGGGAATGGTCTAAGGTCCCGCTGACCCGTACGGGTATCAATATAGCCCTTGTTACGATTCTTTTTGCCGGTATCTACAAGACCATTTTGTAGATACTTGTGCGTTTCTGGTAGTTAGCACTACCTAATAATAGTACATAAAATAAGATAAACTCTTTTAAAAAGAAGAAAAGCCTACTCTTCTAAACTTATGCTTATATAACAGCATAAAAAAGTAAATGATTTTATCTATATCTTTATTTTCCCTACTAATATACGTATACATTTTATGATGAGTATTTCGTATTTTTTCTATTGTTACGGTATAAATATAATAACTTTGATATTGAACCCCTGCTATATCAACCTATGAAATATAATTAGGCTAAAAAAGAAGAGAAATAGAACGTGAAATCAATAATATATATATGTTTAAATATATACTATCGTATAACAAAATATATTCAGTACCTAGTACGTAAGAGATAATATATTTAGAAGGAAAAGTTGAAAATAACCAAAGCACTAGATTACTGCAAAGATCGTATTTAAACTTATAAAAAATGCTTCCATTAAAAAGGAGTATTTCACGTGTCACGTTTCACGTCTTATATTTCGCGTCTCGCGTCTCACGATTCACATCAAGCATTTCGCTTCTCGCATCTCGCGCCTTGCGTCTCACGTCTTGCGTTTCGCGTCTTGCGTTTCGCGTCTCACGTCTCACATCTTATGTCTCGTGTTTCGCTTTTCGTTTTTCGCTATTTTATTGTGCACTAAAGACATTGTTTCGTTCGTTTGGTTTTAGGAGCTTGTTGTACTTACTTATACGGAGGCTAAGAAACATCAACTTAAAAAGGCACGTATCTATTGTCCTCTATATAGCATTATGCTTAGCTTTGCTAAACTCTTAAATAGTTTCATTCCCTTTATCTTCCAATACTACACTATTTTAACAATACGTTTCCCCTGTACTACGGTACCAACATTTTTTTGTATTTGTTCCCAGGAATATTTCTATGCTATTTGGGAAGTTTTGATACCCTTTAGTTTTAATGTAATTTTTTTCTTGATTTTTTTATATGTGTATCGTTCCAATATTATGTATTTGCCTTCATTTCGATATTCTTTATATAAGTATTAAAGGATTATAATTACTGAACTGGTTTAAGGAATATTCGAAGTTTAGCCTTTACTTTGTATTTCAGTCGAATTTAGTTTAGTCAAACTTTATTTTCGGCCTAGGTGTTAGTAATTCACGATTTTTCGTTTGAGAGGTATCCAATTGAGTTAATTCGAGGTTTTGTTTTATTTAGATTTCGATGGTATTTCGGACTGCGAATCTGTAGATTTGTGAGTTTTCAATGAATGATTTGGTCACCAGATGGACGAACGGTCGATCCACGGTGTGGACAAAGGCTATCGTTGGTGATTCGTATTGGGTCTACGTAGTAACTGTTATTTACCCGACGATCGCATGGACAGTTGGGTAGGATCACACCTTCCCGGATCGTTACTTCCCGCAATAAGAGACAGCACTTGCCATCATATTCTAGAATCTACAAACCTATACAATATCATTTTGCATACTTTGCTCAACTATTGTTATACCATGTCAAATATGACAGAAAAATTATTTTAGCATCAACAAAAAAATAACGATGACACTACCAAAATCTAGGATAGTGCCAAAAGTTGAAGTAAACCGTAGTTGTCGGTGGTCCACCATCTCGACTCCTACGGTCTAT